>CAXIVR010000004.1:7849569-8382069 GCA_964035755.1 Teleogryllus oceanicus | reverse complement strand
AATTTATTGCTTATTTATCTTTGAAAATAGATTTTATTACATGGGAGTTTTTTTGTTTGTTTTTTCTCCCTTTCAAAATTCATTGCTTATTTATCCTTGAAAATAGATTTTATTACAAGGGAGTTTTTGTTTTTTCCCTTTCAAAATTTCAAAATTCAAGTAGTATATGACTAAGTGTAGGGATCACAGAATTTTGAAAATGTGCACACAATTCACTTTTCCCCATAGCACGTCATACGCAGTTTTTAACTGTTTTTCTGACGTAAAATAAATAAATAAATAAATATAGTTACCACAATAATTTCTAACGTAATATTTTCTATTCATTCTTTTTGAACTTTAATTTTTACATTCTCGTATAGGTAATCCTGTTCTAATATGTAGTAAAGTACTCTCTCTAACACATTATGTACTCATATTTTAGAAATTGTATGCCGTGAATATCGAAATCGTATTTTTGTTTGTTTTTTTTTCAAAACGTTCATCCGTCGGTACTCACCACTAGCGCTTAAACCATACGTAGGACTTTTTCAGCATGGATATTCCTCAGTCAGTCTGGCTCGCATCGAAGCTTTGCGACTTCGAAAAACATTTTTTAAAATTTCGGGATACTTTACATGAAGCCCCAGGGACATTTTCAAAATTTTCTCAAAAATAGTTTCAAACTTTTTCTTTTTTCTTATAATTTTTGAAAAAATAGAGTAAAATGCACTTATAAATACGGCATAGGGCCGTTTGCAATGTTAACTCATAATTTTCAAACTTTAAGAAGATTGACATTTTTTCGTGTTATTCCTACTATTATAAAATTGAAGGTAGAGGTTTTCCTTCATGTGAAATTTTTCTCGGTAGTTAGTTCATTCATTAAGGTCATAAACATTTTTTTTAATATTTACAAGTTTTCGTGGCGTTTAACCTTGCAACATCTGCAATATTAAAAAAAACAAAAACAAGATTTTCTTTAAAATGGCTCCAAATTTTTTCTTTAAATTTTTGGTAGGTTTAGTGCCAAACGAACCCTGTACGATGACAAGAACAGCATATTGCTCTATTCTTTTGTTTTTTCAAAAGTGACAAAAATTTACAATTTTACAATTTTTTTTTACTTTATCTCTCAGGTTAATATTTAGATTACCGGAGATGAGTTCACATTTTTTTCATTTATGAGTTCTTGTGTTTCAAATGATATCTTATAAACTTTCTCGAAAACTCAAGAGTTTTCTTTGAAAATGAGCTCAAAATTCCGCATTTTCAGAAACGCTCAAACGCCATTTTCTCAAAAACTGCTCCAAAAGTTTTCTTTAAGCTTTTTGTACGGATAGTGGTAAATACGCTGTTTAAGATGACACAAAATTTTTCTTTGTTTTTTTAATTACGCAAGTATTATTTTCCTGAATTTCCTCTCACGCCGTTAATATGCACGATTCCAGCGATTTGTATACATTATTGAATTTGTGAGTGAAAGTGTTTCAAATAACTCTCAAGCTTTTCGAAAATTCAAAAGTTTTCTGTGTAAAAGAGTTTATAATTTCGCATTTTCGGTAACATTTCTTAAAACATTTCTTAAAAACATCTTAACGACATTTCTTAAAAAACGGATCCAAATTTTTAAACGAAAATTTCCATAGAACACTAGTTTTTACTCTTATTTAATATTATTAATTTAGCATTAGAAAACCGAAAAATTGATAACATTTTTAACAAAATTTATTTTGAGCGGTTATAGATGACAGCTGACAAGGGGATGGGACAAGACCATAAAGGTAGCCCAACCCAAAGAAATTAGAACATTTTAGTACGATAATGACTGTGTCATTCTGTAGCATCATTAGCTTCTTAATAAAATTTATTGGTATATCCTCATTGAATCTCACTCCTCAGTGAATCATACGGGAGACTACTGCCATTCACTGAATCTTGAGTTCGCTAATGTTCACTCATCTGTCTTTCAGTTCAGTATTCTGTTTGACTACGAAATCGACTCGGCACGTTGAATTCGTACAAAACCCAACGTTACAACTTGGAGGTCGAATATCGTGTTGGAAGTAAATTCGATGAATTTATCCATGAGCTGCGAGGCGATGAAGCGGTCCATGTATCGTGGATGATCCACTAAGGATATGATGAGGCGTAAGGAGCAATTTTCGTATTTTCAATATTTCCCAAAGCTCGTTGTATACGAGGCCACTGTGCTTCCGCTTGCCTCTGCCTTTGCCCGTGCTCGGCACATTCTCTCCCGCTCCCGCTCCGCCCCTGGGAGCTGCTCGCGGCGACGCTATTGACGGAGCCCCGTAATCCTAAGGACAGTTTGAGCACATAAAAGAAACTCATCGGAGCTTCCCTTCGCCGCTGGAAGCCGCTTGGGCGGATGCTTGCGCGCCGCGGCCTCGCCACTTCCGCTCCGGCGAGGTTGTAAATACGCCTCCGCCAGCCCAGGCTCCCTCCTCCTACACTCACCATATACCTACTACAAAATTATGGAATGCTGCAAAAAAATGGACGTTGAAATGTAGACGGTAATACACTTTTATCCCTGATACCCAAGTGTGCTATATTTAAAATCATCTGTGTGTCTGTCCGTCGAGCATCTGTTTCTTCATGTTTCCGTCTGCAAACAAGCACTGTTGTCTGAATCGTGCACAGCATTTCCCCAAATAACGTACATGTTCCCTGGTCGATCTGGCCGAACTCAAGGCACTGAGAATTTGAAATGGCATTTTCAATTTTTGGGCCAACTAAACATAAATGATATTTAGAAGAAAGTACGCTTGTAAATTATGTATGATATTGATATATATATATATATATATATATATATATATATATATATATATATATATATGATACAAGAATAATGAAAAAATTGGAGGCTTCGTATAATGTTAGAGAAAGTCATTTACAATATTTATGAACAAGAATTATCCACTTTTTCTTTATAGCGGACTAGAATATGAATTTTCCTTTGGAAAAGAATGGCTGTTTTTCGTTGCAGCAGTACAAACCTTTCTCTATACTACGTTTGTTGTATTCGAGAAAATAAAATATGCTTAATTATATCATTAAAAATAACACTGGGATTATTATTATTATTATTATTATTATTATTATTATTATTATTATTGTCATCACTACTGTTATTACACTCTACAAAATGAAATTTGTTGTAATAATCAGAAATAGAAACATAGTATTCTAAACCACTTTTTAACACAGATTAAGGTTTGACATTCAGATTTGTGCCCTGACCTACCATTTTTCTACAATACCGAATCCATTTCTTACTCTAAAAATCGGCCGTATTCCAATTCCTTATAAATGTGATAGTAAAGCTTATTAAGGTATGGGTTGAATTCCCATGTTTTCTGTCAAGTGCTTAAGGATCTTCTCTGTATAACATCCATCATAGAGTCATGGAAATATACTGCCTGAAGACATTCCAGAAACGTCGATAGCGTTCCTCCTTTGCCCCTTTGTCTTGGTGGAAACGCTCAACTTGTTCATCGTTCATGTCGCCATGGTTATCGGGGAAGAAATCTCAATGGGATTATAGAAAGTGTAACTTAAGTGACATTCTAGGGTCCAGTTTTTGAAATGTACACAAAAGTCGCTCGATTCCGTTAACAAAACCTCATGATTTGTTTATCACTAGTAAATGTTCAAACACCCACTGAAAACTAGTCCGGACATCTTGTTCTTATGTAGTCATTTGTTTGAACGTATCATCTTTTAAAATCTTTGATTTGAGGGAATGCTTCTGAGTTTGCCTTTCCCAGGTCTTCACCAAACAATTAATCCACGCTTGATATGAAGAGGGAGCATTGGGATCGACGAGGGGAACATTTAGAACACTGTATTTTTCAGGGCCATAAGAAACTGTTCTGTTTCTGTCTCTTTTCTAACTGTTTTGAAATACACCAGACAAAATAAGTGCTCATTTCATCCCCAATAACAGAATTCCAGAAGCAGGCCTTTGGGGATTCATACAGTCACCGCATGAAAACCGTCATATCTTAGAAACTATTCCTGTTGGAGAAAATCCAAAGACATATTTGGAGACAGGACGTGAAGCTCAGTAAATTTCACATATTTCCTTTTTTGATGATTTTCCATTGTTCACTAGGTAAGTCCATATTTTGGGGGATAATTCTCACATTCGCAATACTAAAACAATCCTATCACAAAATAATTCGTGCTAAAAAAATTGTAGGATGTATTTGAAATCAGGGCTTGTTACGTAGTTTATTACGTACTCGTATACATTCATTTCTGATGATTTTTCATTTTTGATCTGTGTTCTTGTTCTTTTGTTGACGTTTTTACAGTTATTGCTTTATTATTATTATTATTATTATTATTATTATTATTATTATTATTATTATTGTTGTTGTTGTTATCAATAAGGTTAGGTCTCATATGTAGTGAAATGGAGTGGTGAAGCGAGATGTTAGATAATGAATATGCCAATGGAAAATAGGGACAAAACGTTGATTTGGAGACAATTAAGTATTAATTTAATTCATAAATCAACTTTTAATTGGATCATAATGTTGGTAATTTGAGTACTAAATCAAAGCAAACTTGAATAAATCTATCCAAATAATAAATGTGTCATACATACACACTCACACATACATACACATACATGCACAATGCTCCTCAAAGGTCGTTAATCGGCATGTGGCCTTTTAGGATTGTAGGACACCATTAACCGCCTCTATGTTCCTGCGGTGAATGTTTGTAATTGACACAATATCCAGTGCACAATTAGGGCATTGAGCCCCTTGTGGCTGCTGGGAATGAATTCTCCGAGCGCGGGGGCCGCGGATGAATCAGGGATTGGAGGCGCGGATTATCCGAGTGGATGGCCTACCATTAAACGCGTGGGGCCACGCCGGGCCGGGCCGGGCTGGGCTGGGCGCGCGCACTCTCCGATGCACCGGGCGCAAGCGGGGGCGGGGCGCGGGGCGCGGGGCGGCTTGCAGGTTGCAATTAACCGAGAGGCTCCTTTCAATGGCGCTTCGATCGGGGATTAGCGGCGCAACCTCTCGAGCCGGCGGAGCGGGGTACCTCGGGCGCCGCCCCGCCACGGCCCGCCCCGCCCAGGGCGCTTGCACGCCCCGGGCCGCCCCGCCCCGCCTCGCCCCGCCCCGGCCCGGCCCGGCCCGCCCCGCCCCTCGCCGCCCTGCCCCCTACCCGCCCCGCCCCTCCCCGCCCTGCCCCTACCCGCCCCGCCCTCCCCGCCCTACCCCTACCCGCCCAGGGCGCTGCCCCGCCCGCCCGCCCGCCCAGGGCGCTTGCACCGCCCCGGGCCGCAGGCGCCTGGCTGCCTGGCTGCCTCGCCGACCCAACTCCGAGCGATCATCGCCTCCCGCCCCCCCTGCGCTCTGGGAGCGCGCGCCCCTTGCCACCCCTGCGCCCCCGCGACGCAAATAATGCGAGCGATCATCGCCTCTTCCCGCCGCCGCTGCTCGTCCCTCCCCAGCAGTCGCACCTTTGGTTCCCTCGCAATCGAACCCTTCGCCTGCGACGTGCGTCGCTGGTGGGTTGATGCAGCTGAAGGCCGCCACCCAACTGGGTGCGGATCAGGGCACTGTCTCGCTAATGCGCGTTCTTCGCCTCGGACGTCAGTGTTTCATTGTTTTTAATTTAATTGTCCCTCCACTTTGATTCCCAGAAAAAGGGATCCCATTGTAAAAATGAGCAGTGATTCATCTCAAATGCATCAGAATAAGAGAAGGAATTAATTGACGCTTGTAACTTATTGAACTGTGAAGCGTTCAACGTGTACCCTCATTAACGCAAATGGGAATTATATTTTCAGGCTAATAAAAAAATGGCTCATTGGCGTTTGCCTTCATACTGAAATACAAAGTTTTGATGTGAAATGATCTGCTACCGGGAGAGCTGGCTCTGTGCATCAGCTGATGTCACTGCAGTGCCTCTGACCGGAAGGTCCTAGGTTCGAGTCACGACGTCGGCAGAATTTTCGACCCTAGATTTTTAGCTAGGTCGATAGTCGCTATTTGGAGGAGAATTCTAGAGACCGGCTGCTTTGATCGGTAGTTTTCCGTGGTTTCTCCAATTATCACCAGATGAATACCGGCGAAGTACCTTAACAAACGAGCCACGGACCGCGTGCGATCTTTCCTTCCACTTTCTTGTTCTATCCTCACCTTTTACATACACACATACACTACACTACCACACATTCCGGGAGACCGGTCTGGGGACTTAACGGTTGTCCCAGCTGTGGCGGTTATCCGCTGGTGGGAGATACCTGGTTGGGGAAAACTCCACTGGTCGACAGTAGGTCGGCGCCGGATCTCGCCATCCAGCGGGTGAAGATCACCGCCACCTCCCGATGAAAAACATGCACTACACTCACGGGACTAATGGCCTCAGTAGTTGAATCACTAACAATCAATCAATTAAAAGATTTCCAGGACACCAAATGTGAATACTGTAAAGTATTATGATATTCTTCTAAATTCCATGATTTCTCGGCCGGCCAATGGTAAAAAATTGTTGCAAAAGCAGCTCTATGACTTATTGCGGCGACGGTGAGGGTGAGGGCGTTCGGCCGCTCTGCCTCTGTGGCGTGCGCTCTTGTTAATTGGCCCCCGGGTCTTTGGCGGGAAATGCCACGCTCTTCAAAGGCGAGGGCGGCGGGCGGACCTATTGTTCGCTCACCCCCACCCCCTACCTGCGACGGCGCCGCCTCCGTGTCTTCGCTCTCGCGCTCGGAGGAGGCCATTTTGCGTCTTATTTCACCTATGACTGGGTAATAATGCGCGGCCCGAGTTCACACTCTCTCCCACCCCTCCATGTCACTGCTTCTTTCACCTGTTTCCTGTGTGTCTTCCTCCGGTTATTGCATGGAGCGAACGGGAGAGCACTATGCAGAGTTTCTGCCGCGATCTCTTCGCTTAAATCCTCTCAACTGGACACAACAAGACCTGGCGTAGCGGAGCAGGGCGGGGCGGGGCGGGGCGGGAGGTGGCGGGTGTGGCGGTGAGGCCGCCCGGAGTGGGGGGGGGCGCCCTAATTGCCGTCCTGCTGGCGCCGCTCGCAGTAAACGCTCACAAGCTTATTAACCGGTGTCCCATTACAGACCGCTTTGGCCCCCGTCCCAATTACTCCAGTATTGTGCGTATACAACCAGTCATAATTATACCAACGCACACACCCGCACAATTAATCTGTCTGCGCAAGTGCCAATGCCACCACCACGCGCGGTTTTTCAGCCGTCAACATTCAGCATTCAGCGGCGCACACTGCGCCTTCAGCGCCGCGCGTCTTTCCTTTCAGACGCGATGAATCGCTGTGAATAACGCCATTGAACGAGATTCACAGTTAAATGAATAGTGCGTTGGTGAAAAGCGTTAATTCCGGGATGTTAATTAACACATCTGTTGATTGAAAAGGTAGAATGGCGGCTGGCGAGCGTTTGTGTTGACTCAAGTCCGCGTTTGAAGTCGCTTTGCGCGGCGCGGGCGGGCGGGCGGTGAATGCGGCGACGCGACGCAGCGCAATCGCTCCCTCGCTCGCTCGCCCGCCCGCCCGCCCGCCAGCCCGCCAGCCCGCCAGCCCGCCCGCCCGCCCGCTCGCACGCCCGCTCGCCCACTCGCCCGCCCGCCCGCTCGCCCGCCCGCCCGCCCGCCCGCCCGCCCGCCCGCCCGCCCGCCCGCCCGCCCCCCCGCCCCCCCGCCCGCCCGCCCGCCCGCCCCCCCGCCCGCTCGCACGCACGCCGCACGCCCGCTCGCCCGCTCGCCCGCTCGCCCGCTCGCCCGCACGCACGCACGCACGCTCGCCCGCCCGCTCGCCCGCCCGCTCGCCCGCCCGCCCGCACGCACGCTCGCCCGTCCGCTCGCCCGCCCGCTCGCCCGCCCGCTCGCCCGCCCGCTCGCCCGCCCGCTCGCCCGCCCGCTCGCCCGCCCGCTCGCCCGCCCGCTCGCCCGCCCGCCCGCACGCACGCTCGCCCGCCCGCTCGCCCGCACGCACGCACGCACGCTCGCCCGCCCGCTCGCCCGCCGCTCGCCGCCCGCTCGCCCGCCCGCTCGCCCGCCCGCTCGCCCGCCCGCTCGCCCGCCCGCCCGCGCGCCCGCCCGCCGCTCACCCCCCATCCACTGTGCCCAACATCGACTGCGCGGGCCACCTTTTCTACCATATATTTCTAGGAACTATTCAAAAATAGATTCAGATTTGTGGGCACCTCTTTGTACCTAACAATTCTCTAGCACTGAAATAGGTGAATATTATGACTGTGGCAACGGTAGTAAATGTTCTTCAAATTTAAATTTCTTTTTGCGCTTAGAAACTTGGCACAAGTTATATCTGCTTACTCACTCAAATGATTAATAAATTTGAAATCAGTGTGATTCCGTCCTTTAAAGAAGACGGCCCTCTGTGATACCTAACTAATCCTTTGTTCACATTGCTGCCGCCGTGGCAGAGAAAAACTTTACTTTCTCCACATTTTTGCGAGTAGGGTGATTATTTTATTTTGCAGTGAATATTACCTCTAACTCAGCTCGCATACCCTCACACGAATCAATAATGCGGAACTAAATAATCTTATTGTAATCATTTCTTGACCTTAATAAACAGATTCGGTATTTTTATAACTATTTATTTCTTGTTACACTATCATGACGTTTCGACCATATTTGGGATCTTTTTCCTAAAATCTAGTGTCCAGGTTTGTTGACACCACAACATAACAACATAAACAATTAGCATTTCAAAAAAAAATTGTCATTGGTATAAAAAACTAGTCAAGCCGTAAATTTAACCCGGTCAACTGATGAACCAGCAGTTGGGGCGTTGGCGGGGTGGGATGGGGGAGGCGCTTGGGCTCGCTTACCTCGCAATTTTCCACGTTCACAGTTCCCAGAAACTACTACTCAAATATTTCTAAATAATGGAATACGCACATACCACACGTTGCTCATTTGCCCACAAATTAAAAAAAAAAAACAACTCAGATTACTTCTTAGCACAGGTTATACTTCATTCCAATACATCAAACCGGGAGTGGTAGCTCAGTGCATGATGCCAACTGATGTCAATGCAGTACCTCCTGACCGAGAGGTCCTAGGTTCGAGTCCTGACGACGGCACGATTTTCTACACTTTACGACGACGATTTACGTCGAATTCAGTGGCTGCTTGGAGGAGAATTCTAGCGACCAGCTGCTCTGATCGGTAGTTTTCCGTGGTCTCTCCTACCAAAACCATGCGAATGCCAGAGCAGTAGTACCCTACCAAACGGGCCCCGCCCGCGCGCGATCTTTTCTTCCTCTTCCTTGTCCTATCCTCACCCCTTACACTACCACATATTCTGGGAGACCGGTCGGGAGCTTGTCCCGACTGGGGCGGTTCCCCGCTGGTGGGGGAATCCTGGTTAGGTGGAAATCCCGCTAGCCGACGTTAGGTCCGCGTCGGATCTCGCCATCCAGCGGGAGAAAGATCACCGTTATCACCCGAGAAAAAACATGCACTACATTTACGGGACTAATGCCCTTAGCTGTTGACGCGCCCGGAATCACCAACCAACCAAATCAAATACAGTTTTTAATGTTTTTGGCGTAATTAGTAATGTTTTTGGCGATAAAAGTAATTGAAATCAGAACAATTAAGAAAATACATTCCACTTTTAATGGCCCCTCTACTTTTCTAAAGCCATACTTCTACTTCGCTTCAAAGCTCCTATGTGGCAATTAGAACTTTTTGTAATGAGCTTTATTTTTACAGCACGATCCATTACAATAATTATAATACATGTTTGTGGTTAATGTGTGTTCCAGGAGGGCTCGGGTAATTCAATGGGAGCTTGATGATTGTCTCCTCTGCTAAGTCAGCGGCTGCCAATAACCTTTGGTACTTGCTTCAATTAAAACGTTTTAAGAACAATTCTAGCCCAGTCTTGTAGAAACAATTTGACACAAATGAATATAAATGCAACGCAGCTATGAAGTGGAACGGAGATGTTTCAGCAAAGCCAGCGATGGATCCAGCCGATCAAAATATTCGGATTGATCTTCATTAAGATGGTACGTTCGGATTCTTGTTTTGATGGGATTGATTTATTGATTTTTTCGTGTTTCCGGGCTCGTCAACTGCTTCGGTCATTAGTACCGTTAGTGTAGTGTATGTTTTTTTCTCGGAAGATGGCGGTGATCATCCCCCGCTGGATGCCGAGATCCTGCGCCAACTTACCGTCGGCTAGTGGGGTTTCCCTCTAACCAGGACTCTCCCACCAGCGGGGCACCGCCCCAGCCGGGACAAGCTGTAAGCTCCCGACCGGTCTCCCGGAATATGTGATAGTGTATTGCATGTTAGTGTAAGTGAGTGTGTAAGGGGAGAGGATAGGGCAAGGAAGAGGAAGGACAGATCGCGCGCTTTTAGTGGCCCGTTTGGTAGGGTACTGCTCCGGCATTCGCCTGGTATTGATCGGAGAAACCACGAAAACTACCGATCAGAGCAGCCGCCCGCTAGAATTCTCCTCCAGACAGCGACTGAATTCGACCTAGCGTGAAAGCTAGTGTCGAAAATCCTGTCGCCGTGGGGAGTGGTAACCTAGGACCTCCCGGTCAGAGGTGGTGCAGTGGCATCAGTTGATGCAGTGAGCTGCTGTTCCCGGTTGTTTTGATGGGTGAATGCTGTGTTGCAGGAAGAGGGGCGCGGGCGCGAGCGAGGGCGAGGGCGAGGGCGAGGGCGAGGGCGAGGGCGAGGGCGAGGGAGGGCGAGGGCGAGGGCGAGGCGAGGGCGAGGGCGAGGCGAGCGAGGGCGAGGGCGGGGCGAGGGCGAGGGGCGAGGGCGAGGGCGAGGCGAGGGCGAGGCGAGGGCGAGGGCGAGGGCGAGGGCGAGGGCGAGGGCGAGGGCGAGGGCGAGGCGAGGGCGAGGGCGAGGGCGAGGCGAGGGGCGGGCGGGCGCGAGGGCGAGGCGGCGAGGCGCGAGGCGAGCGAGGGCAGGGCGGGCGAGCGGGCGGGCGAGGCGAGGCGAGGGCGAGGCGAGGGCGGCGGGCGGGCGAGGCGGCAAGGCGAGGTGCGGCGCGACTGCCTCTGGCGAAGTGCAGGTGTCGCGCGGCGGCGGCGGCAGCGGCGGCGGCGTCGGGGCGCGGGGCGTCGTCGCGGGGTGTGGCCGGCCGCTCCAGCGCCAGACGCGCCACCGCCCACAGGCGCCGCTCCCCGCGCGGCTCTGCCACACACACACACACACACAAACACATCAGCACAACTTATAGCGTTTTCCATTCGCCGCACTGGTGCGCTCCCAGTGCGCACTCAGGGCAGCTTTGCTGTTCCATTTGACCGCTAGGGCGCACCAGTGCAAAGAAGCGCATGTTCCATTCGCACAATCACACGGAACCAGGGCGCACTCGTGGCGCCCTAGACTGCTTTGACGATTGCATCAGTGCATTCCAGTGCACCGGGCTATTGTGAGATTAGGTACGGAAGTTATCCATGCTGATTTGGATTCGTGGTAAAATTGTGAAGGTAATTGAGGATCTTCTGTCACGCAGGGATACTTCAAATGATGGAATATATTATGGTTTGCAAGAAATATCTTAAAATATTTTTTGTGATTCGTGAAGTTCGGAAAATCAGTTTGTGTTTTCCTAAAATTTAACCTTGAATAACTTCATGATAAAAATTCCAGTGCTATTTAGGAATCAAAGTAAGCACGTCTCAATTTCGAAACGCTAATAAAGTGAAAATAAAAATATTGACCCTTACAAAGTCATTCAAATATATGTGCCAAGAAATGTTTCTCGCACGCCCATGCATATACCAGCGAAAATGCTCATGTTAATATTTTTATGGTTTTCATTAACCAAATAATTCTGCAGAAGCCGTTCGGTTGAAAATCTTGTGTACTATATTGATCATTGGCAAATCTCGAAAAATGAAATTTCGACACACGCATGTGAAGTATTCGTAGTTTTTAAATAAAGAAATAACACGTTAATATTTTATGAATTAAGTAGTACGAATTACCAAAAGACTTCATAAAAATTATAACAATGATCATAGTTCAAAATTATAGTTATAGTTATTTTTCGAATTCCATCAGACAGACCAAGAACAGCTATCTATAATCTCTCTGCGTAGCACACACGCACTGACTCAGTTCCGGAATCCGTTTCATTCGTAGCTGCTCTTCACGCGTGTGGGGCAGCACTGTTGGGGAGCGATGACTTTTTTGCCCTGCACTAGGGTGGGTTTCAGTGCAACCAATTGAAAATGCTATTAGTATCGCGAAGTGAACGAAACACTGGCTCACACCTCGCTTATTGAGAACGATACCAAGACTGAGTTCTTATAACTTTCCTTGAATTCGAGGTAATATGTAACTCGTACGAAAGTGTCTTTAGTGTACGTATTTGAAACTGGCGGACTCAGCCGCAATTTATTTATTTATTTATTTATTTATTTATTTTACGTAAAAAAAACAGTTAAAACTGCGTATGACGTGCTATGGGGAAACATGAATTGTGTGCACATTTTCAAAATTCTGTGATCCCTACACTAAGTCATCTACTACTTAAATTTTGATTTTTAAAGGGAGGAAAAAAAACTCCCATGTAATAAAATCTATTTTCAAGGATAAATAAGCAATAAATTTTGGCTCTTATCATGTTGAGCTTCGGAATAATACTCCCTGCAGCGACAACATGGAAACGATAATTTGAATAATTGTATTTCCCACTAAATTCTAGAAGACGTGCACAGAAAATGAAGTTACATTTATGTCCAGAAGCAACCGTGGCCAATTGCGTCAACAATTCACTTGTACGCGAAAGACGAATTTGCTGTACTGGTTATGTAAGTCCCTATATTTCACACGACGTATTTGAACAACAGCCGACCCCAACGCCGTGGTCGCTACGGCATGGTGCAACTACGAGCGCGGATTTGGGTTCCGCTTACACATAGTTGGTTTTTTCACGTAGCACGTATCCTCTTTCCAACAGCACCCTTTAAGGACGGAGCTGCTCGTTACTGCGATTTCGATGTGCCACGAGAGGACAGACCGACTATCACCCTATCCTACCTCTCTACACAGAAATCCACTTCCTGAAATAGGCTAGTTTATTGGCCGAATGGATCATTACAAGTGACGATAAATGCAAACGAAAGTAAATTTATTTATTTTATTTTTAACAAATTCAGTAATAATATTGTTCTAATGATCGTAAAAATGCTTTGAAATTTTCGTATTTATAATGCGCACGAAGTGATTTTCATATATAATATTTTTTTATCACATCAACTTTTGCTTTTGGCTTTGAATGTCCTCGTGCCAGGACTCTTCTCGCAACTCACCTTCTGGGCTCTTCGCCGCTGGATCACGCTCTGGACTATCTTCTCTGCAAATTTCCTGCGGAGAAGAAATACACAAACCATTAGCTATCATACTCGTAGACTCGTAAACTATTTAGTGAGATGTCGGTTTTTAATTTTTTCTTACTAGTGGCCCCGATTATGCTTTGAAAGAGCTGAATTTTTCTTAACCATGGTAGACTTCTTCGAGATTTTACACTAAAAGTAGCGATCTAAAGGCGCTTTTATGCATCAATTTCTGAATCGCACAACGAATTTTCGGAATATTATTTTTGGTGTCCCTATTTTGCAAATCAAGAAAAATATTTCATTTTATATTCAACATTGCAAGCGTTTTTTTGTTTTCGATATTTAATATTTTTTATTATTTTATGATAGATTGGTCCGTTAATTGACAGTTGAATTAAAAAGATTCGTTGTTTTGTCGCTATTTTTTCGCAGAATGTGCAGTTTGCTCTTTAAAAAGCACCAAAAAAACCATGATAGTTCTACTATGTAAAGCAACGTGTATTCAGATATTTAAAAAAAATCTATCTATAGCATTGGATGAAAGTAGAAAAAATTAAGTCACTCAAATGGTTTGATAGGCTGGAGGAAAATATTATATTAAGGCCAATACTTTAGAAAAATACATCACAAGGGCGCAGATATTGAAGATTTAAAAATGCTGAAAATAATCAGCATTTATGACATAAGAAAAGGACCCGAAATAAGGCTTCAAATAGTTTTATGTAGTGTTTCTAATGAATTGTTAATGAAATGAAAAATTCAGAATAATAAAAATGTGTAAATAACGATTTAATAAAAATATTACCAAATATTTTTTTATAATTAATAAATTTAATAACTATCTAGCTGCTACATCAAAGAAAAACTTTCTTATCTTTCAATACATAATTCTGGATCAATGAAGTTACAGTGATTTATTTCGTAGTAATAGTAGTATAGTAGTAGTAGTAGTGGTAGTAGTGGTAGTAGTAGTAGTAGTAGTAGTGGTAGTAGTAGTAGTAGTAGTAGTGTAATAGTAGTTAGTAGTAGTAGTGGTGTAGTGTGGTGTGTGGTGTGTAGTGTGTAGTGTGTGGTGGTAGTAGTGTAGTATAGATATATGTAGTAATAATAGTAGTAATGGTCGTAGTAGTCGGGTGGTGGTGGTGGTGGTGTGGTAGTGGTGGTGGGAGTGGTAGTAGTGGTAGTAATAGAATTATTAGTGGTAGTAATAGTTGTGGTAGTAATCGAAGTGGGGTTTAGCATGCAAATGTGAAATTTGCAGTACAAATACTTCTAAAAGAGAAATAATGAAATCATAAACATCTTCCTCATAATCATTTCTACTTTTCTGTTAGTATTTCCACTGCACGTTAAGGTACGTGTCTGAGAAATTGTGCTCAAGGATAGATATGAAATACGTGGAACGCTTTCTTCTGTCTCATGATGCAATTGATTGGTTGCTTATTTATTCTCCTCTTTCATCCGAAGGGCCCAACATTATTTCTATTACTTCTGAAATTATCCTTTTGAAATCGAGCCGGACAGTGTACATTTCTGTCCTCAAGAAACTCTTACGGACGTGAACAACGCATGGCTAAATGAAGTGGTTCTATTGATATTGTTGTTTGTAGAACCGTTGTCTTAGGTTTATCAAAATCATGGGGAGCTGTTTACTTTGTTAATCGCTATCAAATTGCTGCTCTGCAACGGAGCGTTTTCCGCTCGCGAGCGCTCGGTGGGCGGGGGAGTCCGCTTCCACACACACACACACACACGCCCGCGGCGGCGTGCGCGTTGAATATTCGATAGTGGGCGGTGCCGGCCGCGGCTGGGGGCTGGCGGGCGGCGTATCAGATAGCGCGCGCCATCACTAATGCATGGGGCGCCCCCCGCCGCCCCCGCCGGGCTGGCACGAGCGCCGCGCTGCTTATTTCACACACAAACAGCTCGGTCTGACCTCCCCGACCGGCCGCAGATAGCAATATTTACACATTTTGTCCAATAGAAAGTTAACTCTGCTACTCAACGACTAAATACAACACATCTCCGAATATCTCTGAAAAATCGCGGATTTACTCAGGTGTTTGTTATTCATTGCGTGCCACTAACCTTATAACAAATAGAATGATAAATGGGGTACAAACAAAATTAAACACTTGTTGCAATTAGGAGAATATGTAAGGTTATTAGAAAAAATATTAAGACTCTTTCTACGAAACAGCTTCAAAAACAATTGTATTTTATGCTACATGATTTCACAAATATGTAATTTTTATAATAACTTGAGATAAAAGCTTTTGTTATTAATGTGTGTGTGTGTGTGTGTGTGTGTGAGAGAGAGAGAGAGAGAGAGAGAGAGAGAGAGAGAGAGAGAGAGAGAGAGAGAGAGAGAGAGAGAGAGAGAGAGAGAGAGATGGGGGGGATATTGTATTTCTATTTTGTGTAAACTTTACAGGCTACAAACGTTCTAGAATATACATTATACACATATTGTTATAAAGTTCATTGCAAATACCCCGATGGATATTTCAATGACTTGCATTACATAAATTATATAATATTACAGATATGATGGTTTATAGAGGTAAGCAATTGGGGTAAAGTTTTGTGAATGAAAAAATTACAAGAAAGAAATGAACTATTTAAATAATCCTATATGCATATCGTGAAGTTGATATAAGAAAGATTGTATTGGCATATTAGTTTACTAGTTGTAAAGAAGTACTAGAAAAATCGAAGTTTATAAAATGAGTAATTAGACGTGTTACTCGTTGGAAGTAAGCTTTATAATAACTATTTCTATTTTTTGTAGATATGCCAGGAAGCCAATGGCTAAATGACAGTAATTGCTTTTGTAATGTGCTTGAAGCCCCAGTTTTTGTCTCTTCTTGTCCTAGTGGGCGTGTTTCTGTTTATTCTCAGTAAACAGAAAAAAGTAATATTGATGTAAGTTTTTCTTTGTTTGTCTAAATTATTTTCTTTTAGAATCGTTTAACTTGCAATTAAATTTCTAAAAAATATTCTTTCCAAATTCTTGGTTAAATTTCTGTCTAAAAATCGTATGTTTCATCTTTCAGAAATATGAAACATACGATACAATAGCCACTTTCTAAACATCTGATGTCTAATAGAACAGTTTTGTAGCAAATAAGATACCCTCATTAAGCGACCACCCCGGTAAAAGACCACTGTTTCGCGGAACCAATAGAGGTCGCTTAATACCGGTCTCATTGTATCTTAAAGGCACTACGGATTTTATTAGCTTACTGTATTATTATTATTATTATTATTATTATTATTATTATTATTATTATTATTATTATTATTATTATTATTATTATTATTATAGCTTTTAACCGTTGAATGTTGTTCCTAAAGGTCCTTCATTAATTTTAGAAATCAAATTGCTGCAATGAACCTTGGAGACCTAGTTAATAAATGATGGTAGGAACCAATTTTTTACGTTGGTTTTTTAATTACGTTGCTTTGTTATGTACTGTAGATGTGAAAGATTTCTTCGGTTAAATTATTTCCATTTACAAAACAATTGAAGACAAGACGGCGGAGTTGGCTCAGGGTAACAAAGTTTTCTACGACACCTACTCTCACCGGGAGGTCGTGGGTTCGAGCCCCGACGGAGGCGGATTTTCAGCACTAGCGAGAGAGCTACTCGAGTTCCTCCGCCGTTAGGAGCTCCTGGCTTCCCCCGACGGGGTGGTGCTGGCAGAGGGACCTGGTCGCAAAACCATAGAGTGGGTCGGCGCCGTATCTCACCTTCTAGAGGGAGGGAACACCACTATGTCATGCGATTAAAATGCACCACATTTAGGGGACTAATGACCAAAGGAGTTGAATCATTCGAAGCAGAAAATAAACATCATCATAATCATCATAAAAAAATCATTATATACTAAAAATGTTGCAAGAGTAAAATAAATACTATTGTTTGTACTGAGAGAATGAAGAAACGTTCTCGAAGATAATTCGAAAGAAAAAGTGTGGTATTCTGAGTTTAACAATATGTTGTGAAGGTACCTCGCCAGTTTTGCGTTCCTTATTGCAATTCTCAGTTAATAAAACGAAATACAGTGTTTTACCATTATGAATATCTGGAAAGATTTCGTCGATAATATTTTCATATATCATTTCTCTAAGTTTCTTGTTATTCATTTTATTATTGTTCTAATTATTGTTTTTCGCATTCATTTTAATACCAATCGTCAATATGGATCATTAGTTTAATTAAAACGATTTCCTTGTGTTTTGCAAGCGGGTGCGATATGCAGATACGGTTGCTCTGAGTTTTATGTACTCTCTAGTGAAGTATTTACGAGTGACGTGATGAAGCGATAGGAGCGGAGCGGAGCGGGGCGGAGTGCATCAGCAGCGCGGGTGCGCTTCGCCAGATAGTATTTCTGTGAGAAATAACGCTGAGATTGAAATTATAAGGCCATCTGTCGCGCACTCGGGCTGTCCGTGGGTTATCTGAGCTTGGAGTAAGCGCGAGAATATATTTACGCTTGCCTATCTGTGGGGTGGCGCGCCGCGCCGCGCTGTTGTCCCAAATCAGAGCCCCCGCGCGTGCATTATTGAGGCGGCGCTCACGCACCCTGGCGGCTATCCGCGCGCCATCGCCGCGCGCTAGGTCACTGGAGCGGCCTCCCGCGCGCTCCGCCGCCTTACTCCCTAAGAAGAGAAAGTATCGGAAGCGTGCTCCGGAAAGAGGCGATTTTTCGACAGAAAATCTCTTATTGCCCTAGCCATAGTAACGAAAAAGTGGATACATCTTCTTCCTATGCGTAGAAAAACACTTCCTCTAGCACGTTGTGTAGACAGAATGCATGTTTTCTGGTTTCTAGTTACCGAAAAATCGATTAATGACAAAGCGTTAGTCTTAATTCGTGTGTCTGCCAGCCTATCTGGCTGAGTGTCCGTCCGTTGTTAAAACTAGTGCGTAAACCGTTAAGACGATTATCTCCGAAATTGATATTCCCAGATCTCTCTGAACGAACTCGAATTGGATACGGATACATGATTTTTGGAGATACTTTACATCAAGCCTCACCACTTTTTCAAAAGTTACTCCAATATTTTAAATTAAATATTGTCTAAAAAACCACAGGTCTCGTTTTCGTAGAAATCCCTAATTTTTATAAAATAACATAAAAATATGACCTACAAAATTTATATAATGAGTTAATGAATACTTCGGTTGTTAAGTTTCTTGAAATAAATATTAGATGAAACCACCATCATGCAGATATCTTTCGAAAATTGTGAACGTGTGAACCTGATGTCTGGGTTTCCATAAGCAGACTTTGCCTATCGAGTGCAGAATGTCTAGTTACGCAATTCTTATGTCTCGCAGTGTTGTAGAGTTGAGCCTCGGTGAAACGTTTTCGGTACAAACGTTTTTATCTCACTCTTTACAAAATAAATAAATAAATAAATAAAAATAAAATAAAATAAAAAAAATTCCATCGATACTAAATATGTTTCACCAAACTCGCAAACAAAACTTCGTATCTTCTCACCAACCGGGATTTTCGTTTTAAGCATAATGAAAGCGACTGAATGTCTGAAATGAAGGCGCGAGTTCGGTGCTACTTCCGTGTAAAGAACAGGCCTGCTTTGAGGAATTGGCCAACAACGACTTGTGTGCAAGAAGAAACACGCCGTGCACTACTGAAAATTACTCTAACATGTTGTTATAATGATATTTTGTTCACAATATGCAACCAAACTTTAAAAAAATACTAAGTATGCATAAATATAACTTGTAATGGAAATCTGCCCCCAATTATAAAAAAGATTTTGTTTGAAAGGTCACATATGCGAGACGATTGCTGGACAATGCGTTTACGTGCCCTCACAAAACCTTTGTATTTAAACACACTCTTTGAACTTACGAAAACTTTCTATAGCTTCTCTAAATACAAACTTATACTCACATGTTTTATCTTAGAGCAAATGTTGAAAGCTTTGATTAGATCGATTTTAACTCATACAAAAAATAATGACCAAACCACGGCAGATAAGCGTTCTATTAATTTTGTGATTGTACTAAAACTTATTTATTCTGCAAAACCAGTTAATAGGAACAAGAAAAAAATTAGAGCCCACTACTCTAAAGCAAAACTCAGGAAGTTTGGTTGAGTGGAATACTCAAACCTCATGCTAAACAAAACACCTTAGTTTTAAATATAAGGATTTTTGCAATTTTAAAATTGAAACAAAACTTTGACGACAAAGTACTTCGTATGTCATCAATGATCATTCAAACGTAGCTAAAGCCCGTCTCGTCTTTTTTCGCTACTTTTCGACGATACAGAAAACGGATGGCTCAGGGCATCAACTGATGTCTCAGCAATGCCTTTGACTGGGGGGTCGTAGGTTCCAGTCCCGACGGTAGAAGGATTTTCGGCATTAGCTAGACAGCTAGGTCGAATTCAGTTGCTGTCTGAGAGAGAATTCCAGTGGCCGGCTGCTCTGATCAGTAGTTTTCCAAGGTTTCTCCGATCAACAGCAGGTCAATGCCGGAGCAGTATCCTAAAAAACGGCCTACGGACAGCGCGCGATCTTTTCTCCCTCTTCCTTGTCATATCCTCACCCTTAACGTGCGTGAGATGACCGATCATGTCATGAGATCGGTCGGGAGCTTGGTGTTTGTGCCGGCTGAGGTGGTGGGAGATACCTGTTTGAGAGAAACTCCACAAGCCAACGGGTGGAGATTAATTTATACTACCAACGTGGAGAAATCACATCCACTTTCCGAGGAAAAAACTTGCACTACACTTACGGGACTAATGACCTTAGCAGTTCCGGAAACTAATTAATCAATCAATCAGAAAAGGGATGGAACTAATGGATGTAATCTCTACAAACAAAAATGAAGCGTTTTTCTGTAAAAGCAACCTACAACTTGCCATTTGAGTATTGTGTCCCAGGCGACACTTTCCGAACCTGCTTCTGTGCTGTTGACGCGGTACGATTTGTTTCTTTTGTGAGTGTGTTGAGTTTTGAGAGCGTTCGATAGTGTTGGATTCTGTTGAAAAATGATTTGCATGTGAGAATTAAAGCGGTTGTCACATGTACTGTGTTGTAATAACGTCTCGTCCCATACTCAGTCGTAACTTCATTTGTAGGTTAGATAGTAAACCGCTGGGACTTGCTCGTTCGTTTTCGATTACAAAAGAGAATCCCGCACAAACGAACGCCCATTTTCTTTATATTTTCTGTACAGACAAAGGACGAAAGGAGGAGTGAATAGCCGGTTGAAGCAATTTACCGCATTGTGTACAAAATAGGAAGTAAACGGAATAAAATGTTGTTATTGTCGCCCCGGGGAGAGCGGGGCGTGGCGGGGCGTGGCGGGGCGTGGCGGGGCGTGGCGGGGCGTGGCGGGGCGTGGCGGGGCGTGGCGGGGCGGGCGCGTGACGGACGCGAGCGTGCGGGCGCGCGTGCGTGACGTGGACCGGTAAACAAATGACGGAAGGAGACACGGCGCTGTCGCAAGCCCTTCGGTAACGCGGCGTCGCGGGAGGGGGGCGTGGCGTGGCGTGGCGTGTCGAGAGCGGGTTTCGTGCCACGCGGATAATTCCGCCTCCCCTGCCCCTCGTCCCCTCCGCCACGAGCGGCCGGTGCGCCTTTTTTGTCCTCGCGCCTATCTCCCCCGGCGATCTGCCTTTTCCAGGTCGAGCCGCACATACGATTGTAAAGGAATAGTTAATTCTTGCTATTATAAGTACTTAATGGGAAGCGCGTCCTGCAAGTTGCCGTAACAGCCGTTTGGTAACTCGGAAGACACTTACCCCACCGACTGACCTAGCGGCCGCTGGCGTAACTACAGACACACTTGCAGAGAAAGGTGGTGTGCCTTTAATCCTAGGCGCTGCCGTGGGAAGGGAAATGGGAGTGGTAGGGGACGCGAGCAAAGTGCTGAGGGGGCCAAGAAGGAAGAGAATTTCCTGCAGGTGCGTCGCGCACTTTGAACCGAAAAACATGCAACGAACCCCATTGTATACTCATTTAAAAAAAAATCTTTCAACCTCTTACTCAACCTAGCATTTTGTATTTTCCATTCACAAAATTTCCAAACCGAAATCGAACTTCTGACACCATCACGGAGTGTGAAAGGAGGTTAATCGGAGCGTTTTCTCGTAGAAATTTCGAGACCTACACGTAAGTAAAAAAAAAAAAAAAAACACGTGAGAAACAATGGAACGAAAGCGGCGGGGAGCGGTGCCTACCCCAGCCACCGACCTGCGCCTGCATATCGCATTCTGTTGACCGCCGTCAATTCATACTATTTCAGTGGCGTTTGGAGAAATCCGATCGCGATCGCATATTGATTGGGCGGCGCGCGCGAGCCCGTGGGCTATCGACGCGTTGAGATTCAATTGCGCCGAGTAGGGGCGCGGGCGGCGGCTGTTGGCGGTGGCGTCCAGGCTGTCGCTTTTTGTGCAATACATCAAGTCATTCTCGTGCCGAGGGAGAAATGTCGCGAGAAATGGTTTCTTCAGGACGAGCACCGGGGTCGGTCGCGCGAAGGCGCTGGTTGTGTGATGATCAATGCTTTCTCAACAATTGTCATTCGTGCACTGACGTTTTAAGTTATAAATTAACCTATCAAAATAGAAACGATATCATTTTTACTGGTTCAAGTTTACTAAGAATATTCGTGTGTCTGTACATACTTTATTCAGTCACGGTGAAATAATGTTCGATTTTCTTGAAATTTTCGAGTGAATATGCCTTGAACCGATTGAAAACGATACATGTATAAGGATTATTATTTTTTTACTCTTTCAAGACGGTGTCTATTTTAAAAGTTATTTTTCAAGTAATAGTCAGTTTTTCTAGCCAAATGAATCTCGATATTTCGTTCTTTCTAAATTTTATATTTCATATTCGCAAGCAAATGCCTTTTTTTCGCTTTTCTGCGTATTTGGCATGAATTTTCCTTCAAGTAAAAAAACTATCTATGTCCTTTTCACAATGAAAGGCTACAAACTTAAAATTTTAAATATTATGATCATGATAAAGATCTCATATATTTTTTACGCATGGTCTGCTGTTCATAGGAATACTAGTAATACTACTAATAATAATACTACTAATAATATTAATAATAACAATAAAACTATAAAGAATAATAATAAAACTTTCGCTACTCTAACACTGTTGAATTTAAAAAAATGCGTTTGCAACATTGCAACAATTGCAATATTGGAATTCGTTTCCCGTTTCACAATGGTCAACTTCAGTTGCGACCGCATGCACAACCCGTTGTTAGACGTCATTTACGATAGTTGAAAAAAAGCGTGCAAATTCCGTATTACACATTTTGCGGCAGACTGCGTGAACTTGCGTATGGGCAATATTCACAGACCAATGTGATGAACGCCGTTTGAAAAGCAGTGGACAGTAACAGGTTTAATTGGTTTGTCAAAGACTATGAATACTTATCCTTGTTATTTGAAAAATTTGAAACAGTAATCATAGTAAACGAGAGTTACATACTTTTATATCCCTTACTATGTATTCTAGATTAGCTTGCGCATAATATTGTGTCCAGCTGCTCAGCAATGTATTTGTGGAAACAGCTAAGAAACATAATGCGCCGCGTCATTCTTGCACACAGTGTGCGTAGAAGTGTTTAAAAGTGTGCATCCCAGTTCTGTTGTTGCAAACATCGTAATAGCAGTACAAATTATTTCGTTTTATTAATACGAGTAGTTTGAGACAAGTTCACGAGTAGATATCGGAGAAAATTGGATTGTTGCTTAAAAAAGTAAATTTAATATCAATACCATTGTTACTTAACAAGTTGCAATAAATCGAATACGCTCTTGCCTAGGAATAGCGCGATTTTCACAGTAAAGAAGAGGAAAAGTATTTCTGTATGTTCGTTGTCTTTTGCAGACCGTGGAAGCCGCTGGAACGAGAGACAAGGCCGCGCATTGAGATGCGTCAAAATGTCAAAAACCGACGGCGCAAAGCTTATTGTGGGGTGCATTTCGCAAGGCTTATGCTGCCTCATATTTTACAGAGTCCCTTTTAAAAATGGATTTTTTTTAAAGGCCTTACTACTAAGGAGAACAGAACTGTGATCTCATTTATTGTTGTTTGTACTATTGATTGTTTTGCACGAAAACTAAACTCAGTGGCTGGAATCATTGCATCCTAGGAGGACTCGGCCAGGAGCTTCTTGAAAGGGACATTCCAGCGCTGTAGTCGCCAAGGCCGCTTAAGGACGCCTTCTGCTTTGTGATTCCTGCACTGCTCGATTGATTAATTTTTTCGTGTTTCCGGGCGCGTCAACTGCTTTGGTCACTAGTCCCGTTAGTGTAGTGCATGCTTTTTCACGGGAGAAGTCGGTGATCTTCCCCCGCTGGATGGCGAGATCCGGCGCCGACCTACCGTCGGCTAGTTGGGTTTCCCCCAACCAGGACTCTCCCACCAACGGGGCACCATCCCAGCCGGGCACAAGCTCTAAGCTCCCGACCGGTCTCCCGGAATATGTGGCAGTATAGTGCATGTTAGTGTAAGTGTATGTGTGTGTAAGGGGAGAGGATAGGACAAGGAAGAGGAAGGGCAGATCGCGCGCGGTCCGTGGCCCGTTTGGTAGGGTACTGCTCCGGCATTTGTCTGGTGTTGATCGGAGAAACCACGGAAAACTGCCGATCACAGCAGCCGGCCGCTAGAATTCTCCTCCAGACAGCGACTGAATTCGACCTAGCTGAAAAGCTAGCATCAAAAATCCTGCCGCCATCAGGACTTGAAGCGCTGCTCGACTTCGCGCCGTCTACAGGGACTTCCGAGAATCTCCTCTTCATGTGATGTGGAATTCATTTTGTTTCCTAACTTATTCATGAAATAACAGTAATGAAAATATATATAGTATTGCTGAATTTATCTTCTCAATATCTACGTAACTAATTGTGTTAAAAAGGTATAGTGTTAAAAAATTTGGTTAAATCTCTTGAAAAAAAAAATGCTAACAATAATTTAATAGCTACAATCCCTTGGGTTCTGAATCGTTTGGTGGAAATTCCATCACAATATTTTTAACCGTTTAGAGGTTATTCGAGGCGGACGTTTTGAGAACCCTCCTGTTCTGTATAAATGCAGTGTTCATCAATCAGCACTTCCCTTTAGACACCTACACATTATAGGAACCTAGAGCTCCATGCCTCATTGGCGACCTCGGATAATTGCTCTCCCAACGGATATTACGTACGCTGACATAAGAGACATTTATGAATAAATATTTTGGTTTTGAATATCAAAGTAGAATGTAAGGAAAGAATAGTGAACATTTTATAAAATCATTGAAGATCCTTTGTTCAGTGACTTCGTGATACCGACCGTAACGGTTTATTGGCATTTTTTATGCAGACGCGTGATATAGGGAGCGATAAAATATCGTGTGATACAGGGATACAAAGAAGTTTTTTATATACGATTTGTACACGTTTCTGTATGCACACATAGTAATAAAAGTGTGTACAGACGACACGATTTGCATTTAGACTGGAATGTAATATTGGGAACATTAAGTGCAAGTACGTATGTAGAACGTTACAAATGACATTTTGTGTAATTGTGCACCATTATAGATTTAGGGAAAAAACGAGATTGTTGTAAAGCATTTTCGGAGGAGCCACGCTCGCTACGTTCATGGAAGTCCCCCAGCGGCATGTAAAGCACGTGAGTCCTCCCCGTCTCGCATGCGCTCGGGCCATTTGGCGAATGGCCTCCGGCGTCGCGAGTCGAGTTGCTCGCGTTACGGCGCGCACCGCGGCGGAGGGCGAGGGCGAGGGCGAGGGCGAGGGCGAGGGCGAGGGCGAGGGCGAGGGCGAGGGCGAGGGCGAGGGCGAGGGCGAGGGCGAGGGCGAGGGCGAGGGCGAGGGCGAGGGCGACGGCGAAGGGTGCAGGCGCAGGGCCCGGGGCGGGCGGCGGACGGGCGCGGTCTGACCTTTCGGCCCCTCTTCAGTCTCACACAACGCTGCCCCCGCCCCCCGCCGCCTTCTGCAACACTTTTTACTACTTACCCCATCAAACGAGATGTGATGTCTGATATTTCTAATAAAACATCCATCAAGAAAGCTCTGTTTCTGAAGAAAAACTGCGTTTTCCATGTCACTAGTTTGTTCATTACTACGTTTCGTCTATGCACGTGTTGATTGATTGATTGATTGATTACTTTTTTCGTATTTCCGAGCGCGTCAACTGCTTCGGTCATTAGTCCCGTTAGTGTAGTGCTTGTTTTTTCTCGGGAGATGGTGGTGATCTTCCCGCCGCTGGATGGCGTGATCCGGCACCGACCTACCGTCGGCTAGTGGGGTTTGCCCCTAACCAGGACTCTCCCACCAGCGGGGCACTGCCCCAGCCGGGACAAGATCTAAACTCCCGACCGGTCTCCCGGAATATGTGGTAGAGTAGTGCATGTTAGTGTAAGTGAGTGTGTAAGGAGGGAGGATAGGACAAGGAAGGGGAAGGACAGAGCGCGCGCGGTCTGTGGCCCGTTTTGTAGGGTACTACTCCGGCATTCGCGTGGTGTTGATCGGAGAAACCACGGAAAACTACCGATCAGAGCAGCCGGCAGCTAGAATTCTCCTCCAGACAGCGACCGAATTCGACTTAGCTGAAACGCTAGTGTCGAAAATCTTGCCGCCGTCAGGACTCGAACCTAGAACCTCCCGGTCAGAGGCACTGCAGTGGCATCAGTTGATACACTGAGGTACCGCTCCCGGTCACTTATTGTTACATTTGTTCATTATTTCGTATTTTAATTTGAATTATCGCATTTTAATGTTTGCAGTTCATACAAACTTCTTCGGTTCTTCGAATTACTCTCCACAGAGCTAAAATTATTTTTATGAAATGTTACATGTGGCAACTCAGAATTCGGTGAACAAGCGAGGTTCCAAATATGCGGTTCGTCGCTGCCGCGGGCGGAGTCCGGTCCGGCGCCGGCGACGTCACCCTTCCCCTCGCCGGGGATTTTCACGGCCGTAAAACTGCCGGCCCGCGCGCCCTCCGGCCGTGCCGCCGCCACCTGCCTCCCGCGGGAGCCATCGCGGCGTTGCGACGCTCCGCACGTCGCCCATATCGAACTTGATTCGGCCTGTGATTGTTTTCCTCACCGTTCTCTTATAAGGCGGCCTCTTCGCCCGGAACGGAATCGATTGTATCTCCCTCGATCGCCCGCTCGCGCGCCCTTAGGAGCCCTCCCATTTATTTTAAATGATCAATTGAGAAGTTAAAATAAGTTCTTTAAAAATAAACTGGAGCGGCGGCCCGAAGGAGGCAGTATGTCTCGCCCCGCGCCTGCTGCAGCGCTCGACTCGCTTTACTCAATGCTGCCGTGAATCTCCCGGCTCCCAGCAGGCCTCGCCGTTCGCTCGCTTGAATTTCCCGACTTTTCCCCATTCCCTGCAGCGCCCCACTACGCCTGCTCGGAGTAGACGCGCGTCTCTCTCTAGAAAGAAGTAAAAGACGCGGGACTGTTGTACTCGGTAACGGAATGCGCCTCCGCTCGGCTTCGGGCTGCAACTCCGCCAAATAAATTGACTCTTCGGGGCGCGCCCCCACTGCGCAGGACAGGGCGGGGGCGGGGCGGCGGCGGCGACGGCGACCGCTGCTCGCAAGAAAGCTTAATTAAAAGTGATTATGAGTGAAACATGGCGACGAGCAGTAGCGCGGTTTCAATTTCGGGATCCGCAAATGACTCAGATGAAGCGCGGAGGGGGAGAGGCGAGTGGCCGCGGTGTAAACGCTGTTAATCGGATTGGCTCCGCCCCCGCCTCCGGGCCGTCCCGACGCCGCCCCCGCGCCGCCCCCGCGCCGCCCCCGCGCCGCCCCCGCCGCCCCCGCGCCCGCCCCCGCCCCCCCGCGCGCCCCGCGCCGCCCGCCGCGCCGCCCCCGCGCCGCCCCGCGCCCCCGCGCCGCCCCGCCGCCCCGCGCCGCCCCGCGCCGCCCCGCGCCGCCCCGCGCCGCCCCCGCGCCGCCCCGCGCCGCCCCCGCGCCGCCCCGCGCCGCCCCGCGCCGCCCCCCGCCGCCCCCGCGCCGCCCCGCGCCGCCCCGCGCCGCCCCGCGCCGCCCCGCGCCGCCCCGCGCCGCCCCCGCGCCGCCCCGCGCCGCCCCGCGCCGCCCCGCGCCGCCCGCGCGCCCCGCGCCGCCCGCGCCGCCCCGCGCCGCCCCCGCGCCGCCCCGCGCCGCCCGCGCCGCCCCGCGCCGCCCCGCGCCGCCCCCGCGCCGCCCCCGCGCCGCCAGAGTCCATACAACCCACCCTCAGTGAACAGTTGGCTTTCTTCACTACTAACGTGTCGCACTGAATGCCTCCACCGCACTGTGTAGCTGGGAGCCCGCAGCTGAGCTTTGTAGATTCCACTTCGAACTCTGGTGGATTTTCCACACCACATGAATAGCTAGATCGAACGCGACTACGGCATTGCGAAATTCTAGATGCCGACTGTTCTGTCCGGTTTGACAGGCAATGAGATCAGGTGTTCAGCAATGGGCCGCAATTGATCCGTACGAGTGGTCGATGCGGGTGATCCCCCATGATCCAAAAACGTTTCCGATAGAAGCCGGAGATCAGGAAAGCGGGGATATTTGTGATATCTACGCAACACAGTTAAGACGACACATCCAGAATGTTACAAACACGTAATTCCTGTCAATTAAGAAAAGTCTCCTAACCAGTGGCAGATTACGGAATGGACTGAGTAGACTGCAGCCTGGGGTGCGCTATTTTTGGGGGCGAACAAATTTCTGAGGTTTAAAAATTTCTTAAGACGAACTTTTTAAAGTTTTTTACAGAAATATTTCTTTCCATATTTGTAACAAAATAAAATGTTAAATAATCAAATATATATCCATTGATATATGCAGATAAAGTGTACACAAAAATATCGTATATTTATTAAATTAATATTGTGGTGAGAATTATTTTTACGTGTACGTGTAATCAGTTATTTATATGTACAAAATAATTGCGTCGGTAAAAAATATCGTACAACAATTTTTTATTCAAAATATAAAAAAGTTTTCATGTTTAAAAAAGCAAATTAAAAGGGCGTTAAAATGCACGTAATGCGCACATAAGTCATAAAAGAGCGTTAAAATGCCTAATGCGCACATAAGTTAAAGTCAGGCACTGCTCCTAACGTATGACGTGCATAAAAATAGACACGTAAGGTCATTAACAGTTGGTTTTAATCTAAAATGTTCTATTGTTTGAAACTTGTTTCATCGTCCCATGAGATTGACAAAAAATGTTTTGCTACTGTAAAACTATCGAGGTAATCGCATTGACTTTCGACTTCGTGTGTCAGACGCCGTCCGCGAAGGGATTAGCTTGTCGGGCCTTTTAATGCTTATTGCCTCCTACAGGCAGCGCAGCACTCACATTCACTTAGGAGGATTCAAGAATCGAGTGCTTTTAATCTACTCCGCCTCCTTTGCATCCGAACCTAAAGGAATAATCGTGTGGCCGCAATTCTATTTCCTTTATTAAATTTATCTCGGATCACGTTTTCCCGAACAAGCACTCCCTAGCCTTACCAATCGAATCACATCGGTTTGTTTTTGCTGCTTTTCACATAACGGAACAGCGACAGGCGTCGCGGCTGACCCGTCCATTTATGACTCAAGAAAAGTAATTGTATTCGTAATGCGAGAGGCTACAAAACAACCGCCTGAGGTAATTCTGTCAATTCGATTAGTGGGAAACGAGTGGGTGACTTGTTCTTCGGCACATCCATTAGATTACACGTAATCATAGATTCTTTCTTGTGCTGTTGTCATTAAGATACCGTACCGTTTCTAATAAGAGTAATATGTTTTCATTTTCTTACGAGAAGAAGACTATGTGAATCGAATATTGTTCGCGATATTCGAAATGTACAGGGCAGACAAACATTTCCATGACTGACGTACAATGAAATTATTTCGTTTCTAACTTCACCTATTTACCATTTTCTCCATGTTTCAGTCACGCGTGCTTCTTCTCGTAAGCTGCGAGCTGAGGGAGATCGTTCTCCGCGAAGTATTGGAGTGATAATGCATTTTGAAATTGGATGTGAAATGGTGGTCAGATTTTTATTACGCGAGAAACAATTCCGTTGCGTCGAGCAAAGTACATTACTTCCGATGTGTTTTTTTTTTGCCCCCGTCGAGCAAACGGCCGCTATTGTCCGTCGCGGGAGCTGGAAAGACCACTCTTCGCTTAGTAACCAAATGTCGATTGAATACATTAATATGGCCTTGTGTTTCGGTCGGAGATTACTTCAATTTTTATGAAGAGGAAACCCCCGATAAAAAGGACTTCCTCTGGTATTGGATTGCGTTAATGGATACGAAAATATTGGCCCGCACTCAAATAATGAACAAAAAATAACAAAGCTTGGGGAAAGAGACAACGAGGTGATTAGTGACGTGAGCTCTAATCTATATTTAATCCCCCAAAACATACAAGTAATTAGAAGATTGCGCACCCTTCCGCCATAATTATATTAATGTTTCCGTCCCTGGGTTTTAAACGCGACGGCCGGCCGGGCGGGCGGGCGGCGGCTAGCAACGGGGGAGGGTCGGGGGAAGGGCGACAGGATGAGTGGGGCTGTGCGGGAATTGCAGGCAGGATGCGATTCTCGATTTCACATGATAGCCAACAACACAGAATATATTGATATATACAAACAGTCTGTACTTTTAACTTTGGGTGGTATTATACGTGCGTATATATCATAATAAATTTAGAAATATACTTGTGCCATATTTCGTACGTATGCATCATACGCACTTCAAAGCGTGTGTACGAAATGTCACTGGAATGCTCTTAATATTAGATAAACAAATCCATTTTTATTCTGCAAATTCAGTGAAACAAGGCACAACCCTCAACAACAAGAAATCAGTGTTTACAATTTCATATTTTCAATTCATCCTAATGGGCATGTTACTTTGAAGACTTTCAGATTTCGAAATGAATTTAATGTATAATTGTAAACCACATTTCTTTTCCAAAATAAATACTTATATTTCATAGATTAATGTAGATGGAACTGTGTTATATTCTCCTATACAAATGATCGTATAAAGGATGAAATATCTGAAAAAAATCATGCTTGAATCTTCACTTACGATTTTTGCATTCGGGTAATTACGTTTTTTGTTCGCTACTGCAGTTTTTGTATCGATAGCACGTTGTTAACGGCTTCTGCTAATATCGGAAGCAGGCTGTGTGTCGGTCGCCGATGCCCTGGAGGCGGCGGACGGTCTATTCATCTCATCCGCGCGTCCGCTGCGCCGCTCAGCGGATTTGCCGCCGCCGCCGCTGGCAGCGCTGCCGGCGCTGGCGTTGGCGTTGGCAGGCGGATGGTGCCCCCTGGGGGCGCGCGGTGGCAGTAAATACCGCCACGTAATTATGTGCATCGGTATTATTTATGTGGCATTTTAATCCAGATCAAACTTCAGAATCGGGGGTATCGGGGTCTCGTGGCCAGATTCACGAGTTATTCTTTTTTAACGAGCGCAATCGGGGCCCGCGCGCCGCATTATGCAGCGCGCATTCAATTATGCAGCGAATGGAAGCGCGCGCCGATTTTTGTGAAGATCGCGCCGCGGAAGTTTGTTCGAGAGCAGAAAGATTTACGCATTGTCATGACAAGCGTGAAGAGCGGGGCGGCGGTGTTCTTCAGAGCTGCTCGTTTTCGCTCGCAGAGGAAAGGCGATTCCGGGCAGTTCGCCTCCGGCTTTGCAAGCGCTCACGGTTCGATGCACAACTTAAGCTTTGAGGGAATTAGGTCTGCGACAAAGGGGGAGGTATCTCTTACTAAGAGTTGGTTAAGTATCTGGACGTAAAAGAAATTTCCTGGAATAATATATAATAAATGAAGTATTCAGGACACATTAAAATTGGTTATGCTCTGTAATAATGCCGTGCTTCAAGCGAACCCTTAATTTACTTAAATATTGGATTATAGTAAAATGATTTTATCTCCTCTTGCTTTCTCCGTTGCTTCCTCTGGATATCTTTCCTTCGTCAGCACCTCTCTTGCTTCATGGCTCCCGGAAAAAGTTTGCTCTGTTCCTCTCTTTATCAGGGTTTCCGTTTCTACCTTCGACCCCTTCTCTCGTTCCTGATCGTTCTTTCCCCTCTTATTTTCCCCGCTTTTCTATCTCATCTCCCCACCTCTCTGATATTTCCTTTTTATCTCACCTCCTCTCTCCCCCTCCCCCACTCTCTACTCTTTATTCTCTCTTCTCGTCTCCTCTGTCCCCCTCTCTTCTCCCTCTTTCTCTTCCAGCCTCCCAATTAGCATTCTGTGTGTGTGTCCTCCGAGCGCTCTCCTCTCCTCTCTTCTGCCGTCTTCCATTAATCACTGGCGGACGTGTGCGCCCCGGCGCGGCCCTTCAATTGACACGGTCGGCAGGTCGCGGCGGCGGCGGCGGCGGTGGCAGGCGCCGGCGTGTTTGGCGAGTGATTAGAACGTGCAGCGACCTCATTGTTAGCCGGCCCTCGCCCCACCCTACCACGCCCCGCCCCTCCCCGCCCCGCGCCACTCCGCTCCCGCCCCATCCGCCCCGCGCTGCCCGGCCCCGACCCATTCGCCTCCTCCCTCCCCGCCTCACCCGCCCCGCCCCTTCCACTCCCCCTTCCCTTCCCCGCCCCTCCCCGCCCCATCCGCCCCGCGCCGCCCGGCCCGACCCATCCGCCTCCTCCCTCCCCGCCCCATCCGCCCCGCCCTTCCGCTCCCCTTCCTTCCCGCCCTCCCGCCCCATCCGCCCCGCCGCCCGGCCCGACCCATTCGCCTCCTCCTCCCCGCCCCATCCGCCCCGCCCTTCCGCTCCCCTTCCCTTCCCCGCCCCGTCCTGCCCCATCCGCCTCCCTTCCCCTCCCCGCCACGACCCGCTCCGCGCCGCGCGCGGTCCCCAGAGGCCCGGTGCCCTCTGCCCTTCTTACCTCGTGCAAAATTAAAGCTACTGAGACAATGCCATTCCTCGAGCGAGAATTAATAGTCCACACAAACTTTCATTGTACACAAAGATTATCCTTAATTCTTTTTGCGAATCCCCCTTCAAACAGCGCGCGCCGCGCTGCGAGGGCCGGGAAAAACCTCTTGATAATTTCATTCGCGACGCCAGTGGGTCATACAAAAGGCTTCGCCCTTTCGTTCAAGGATTAACAGCCCCGACGCGCCCTGCACTTTGGGGAATCTCTGCTTAAACACACAGGCGGGGGGCGAAACTATGTCCTTTGTGCTCGGAAATGAAACAAGGTAGCTTTGTGACGGCTGAGGGCGATGAATTACGGACAAAATTGTGTTTATACTGAAAGATGATTTTAAAGAAAAACCTCAGTGTTGGCTCGAGTTCTAAATGTCTTTTTCCTCATTACCCACCTGCAATAATTTAAACGTTGGTTCTAAAATGCAGGCGAGCGCGGGCCGCGGGGATCCGTTGTAATTTTCTGTGTTAACTTAGCGGTTTTGTCGGCGAGGAGCGAAGAGGGAAGGGTTTGTCTTCTCTGTACATTAAGTGTATTGTTATGAGGTCGTGCAAACTTAAACAGGTTGGCGCGAACAAAGCTCCGCGAATGTACACAGCTATCATAAGCGACTTCGTCGGATGAATTAGTTTCGCAGACCGCCGCAGAGCGGGGCGGACGGAAGGAGCCACAGCCCGCCCTCTCATTGGCTCGCATTCAACGAATGAAATATTAGATACAACAAAGTTGCATTACCAGAAAAAAAGACACTATATTCGGCCAGTCGCATCCCTTTTCAGTCTATATCATGGATGGTATAATTTGTCACGTTGTATCTCTCCTTTTAATGAATCTGTTTTTTGTTTCTTCTAACCAAAATTGATCCCGATGAATAAGCAGATAAGTCGTCATTTTGCTGAAAATGAGATAATTATACTTGTGAATTCTCTGAAAGATTATCTATATTATTGAATAACCAGGCAAGTTGAATTCCTCCTGGTCAATGAGTATTCTATACATGTGTATTTAGAAACATCCCGTGAATTTCTTAAAATCAGGAACCCTTTCAAGATAAGTAAAGTTATCTGGTTGTTCACGCTGTATCAATGATCTGAGATCACTGATCAAAATCAAATAAATCGGGTTGTGTCTTCTTTCACGCTAGAAGTTTCGTTGACATAATCTCAGGAGAGCGATATGTTAGTGCAGTAATAGTTTATTCTCGTAAATAGCTTTGTTGAAGAGCTCATGACTGCATATCAGATACTTGAAGAAGACAATACGCCATCTAAGGGTCGATGTATGTGACCCTTTCAAACGCGGGGCCATAGGCAGCGTCCAATCTCATTCAAAAGAAATTAACTATCGCTAAGAATCCATATGGTCACACCTGACTCATCATTTTGGCGTCCGTGAACCAGTGGCGGCTGGTGCCTCAACTAACTGGAGGTTGCAGGTCCATGGAATTACGGAAATATAATTTCCAAAATTGACAACACTAATCTATAATAAACGTAAGCAATTCATGTACATGAATGAAAGCCAGGTTGAATAAAAGTCTTTACTGAAACATTACTTTCAGTATTTTATGCGTATATTCACCTCGCGAGCAAGTGGTTCGAGATTTGATATCCAGCATTGGGACAATTGACGGTAATGGAATTGATACAAAACAGAAAAGAAAGTAGTTTCGAAAATGCGGTGATATCACTCCAACTCTTTGCAACAAGTACTATTGTTTGGATATCTTCACAAATAAAATTATTTATTTTGAACATTTCACTACCCTAATATATATTTGCAGGCCGGTTAACGGGGCTATACTAGTATCAGTCATGCTGTATGTTGGTGTGGTGAGGGTGATGTCGGGTCCCTCATTTCGTGTGAGTTGCCGGAGATGGAGGATGGTGCAGTGAATGGTGTTGAGTTGTTCACGATGTTGGATGGCCTGATGATGGAAATAAAAGTTTCCGAAACGTTGCCAAACCACTAGTAAAATTTTTCTGACCAAGTCCCGTTAACCTTCAAAAAAATTTCATTTATGGTCGTTAAGAACTCTTCATAATATATATTATGAAGAGTTCTTAACGATATATATATATATATATATATATATATATATATATATATATATATATATATATATCGCAATAATGAAAGATCTTCCACACACTGGTATTCACTAGATGTGCACACAGTGAGAGGCAGAAAGGGGCTTCATTACAGAACGGCCAAATTTACAGAAAGGATTTATTGATTGTACATTTTGAATCAAGGAACATAACAAGAAATAAAAATAATTGCTCCGAACATCATAAATAATGCGTTCAATACTGCAATAAATGACGTTGTGTACTCAGAATCCACGACTTGTGGATTCTTGATACTGAAAACTTGGCTGAAGGCAATACGTCTGTCCGTCTGTGTGTACGCGAGCTTAAACTTTTCAGCCGCTTTTATCAAAGGTTGATATTCCCTCATAAATCTGAGCGAACTCAAGGATATTTTTATTTTTAAGGGTACTTAACATTAAATCTTTTGAACATTTTCAAAATTTTCACAAAAATATTTTCAGTTTTTATTATTTTTTCCTAGGACAGAGCAAAAGGCATTTTAAAAAGTCAGAGGTCGCATTTTCGCTTAACTATCAGAATTATCGACAATTACAAAAGTTCCAGAATTTCTCAGCATCAGGCCTTCCTGGCCACGGGTGCCAGTGACAAGAGGCGCAATTTGGTTTTTGACATTCACGGAAAAATGTTGAATGAATTCTTTTTCAATTATGCAAGGAAAATTTACCCAAAAGATGAAATAAAAGAAGCTTTTTAAACAATCTAATTTTAATCAACAATGATCCGTCAGTTGTCATAATCTGTCCTTTAACTTGGCGTACATCCAGAAAAACAATAAGTATTAATTGTCACATTTTTCGGAATTCTTGAAGCTATACGTGTGTTCTTTTGTATATCTACAACACGTGTAATTTTGAGTATCTAGGAACAATTGAAAAATGCCGTGCCTATAGTTCTTAAAACGTAATTTTAACAAGATGGAGGGCACGGTTAAGAATTTTGAAACCTGTAAACAACTTATTCTACAAAATCCTTTTAAGTTCTCCAAAACATGACTGATAACTTAACTACTCATCCACTCATCCATCCGTCTATCCACCCATCCATCCACCCATTCAGTCAACCACTCATCCAGTCGGACGTCGAGCCATAAACCCATCCAAGCATCCATTTCAAACTCGCTGGGACTTGATATCGTTTGGATCGGTTGGAGAATGTCAATTTCGGAGAAAACTCAACGGCTTAGGCTGTAGCGATGACAGACGTTTGGCGTCAATCGATTTTTCGGTAACAAGGAGTCACAAAATGTGAATTATTATTAAACAGCGTGTTAGAGAAGAATTTTTCTGCCATAGAAAACTTTTACGATTTGAATTTAAATGCGTTTCCAAGTTTACATTTATCTTGGAGTTTACTATTTTCTGCAATACATAGTTGCTAAAATAAGTTTTTATTCGTTACATTCTGCAGTACTAGTTACAGAGATAACATCTTTCATAATACTAATTTATAACTCAGCTTAAAACCGTTAAATTTTCCTTTAAGTGATTTTTGTAGCCCATTTTACACCACACCATTCCACTGTATTGCGTTGTTTCGAATTTGGAAGTTGCAAAGCACAGCAGAATAAGGGAAGTCCAAGAATTATCTTTCCGAAGTTCATTTCGCGGGGTTGCGCTAAGCGAGTGTTTTCTACGGAGGCCGGGAGCACTGCAGGAGGCGCGGAAGAAGCGTTAGCTAACATTTGGAGCAAGAACGAGCCCTATTATTTTTCCATCAGAGGCGAGGTTTACCGTTAGACTTGGCTCCGCTAAATGTCAGCGCCTGACCTTCAGAGTTTTTCCGCTTGGCGTTTGCTCACAAAAGAGGCGCCGAGGCTCTGCATAAAAAACAATGGAGCCCTTTGTTCCTCTTCCCATTTCAATTAAAATCGACATTCGGGTGACAGTGTCAAATTAATTAAGGAACGTCGCCCAACGTTTCTTAAATAAATCAGACAATCAGAATTATCCATCCGGGAAACAATTGTTTTTTGAAACACAATTCTCGGAAAAAAGATTATCGATTTTATTCCGCACCTTCAAGAGATTGAAAAATAAACAGAGAAAATGTTTGCATTTTGATCTGTCGATTCAAAATTGTAATTTAACTAATGCTCTCTTTGTTAAACTAAGAGATCATTGATAGAAAATAAATGATTCGGAGGGGTGAACGGCCCAAACGTTTATTTAAAAGTCGAACATTTTGGAAGCCGAAATCACGACGTTGAAAAATTAGAAGACTTGCGAAACCAAACCATGTATTTAACTTGACAAACACTTTTTTTAAAATAAGAATGGAAATGAAAATTTATTTGCTGAAGGACACAAATCGCATCATAAATGTACTGTAAGAAGAGTAATACGCAGTATAGACTTCTTTGACTCCAAAATTATCAAATATAAATATATTATTTGTAAATTCCTCGTAAAGCAAACCCAAAGTAAACGCGTTGATATAAACACAGGAATAAATGAGAGACAAATGAACAATGTAAAATAGATCTATTCCGTTTTTTAAATTTAGGATATAATACATCATTTCCGAAACGTATGTATGGCTGTCAATTTGAATATTAAATTATATTGTAATAGTACTTTGTGATTGATACCTCCTCGATCCTTACACATCATGAATTTCCCCAATATCGCTGCTAGTACGGAATGTATCTTCTGTAAACGTCTACAAATTAATATGGTCAAATTTAGAAAGTAGAATAATATCAATTGGAATTTCCGGTACACGCTGTCGGGGACCTAATTTAAAGGCACTAAGAAATGTCTTAGTAAGTACGATAATCCCGTAAAAAGTATTTGAGATTTTGAACTCTACCAGAAACAAGTCTTCGGCAAATTTCTATGCTATAAAGTTCACACAAAAGAGAGGTTTGGAACAGCTCTAAATGCTGCCCGGAGAATTTGTTCCGCGGGAGGGAAGGGGGGGGGCTCATGCCAATCGCGGTGACTGGGATCCAATGTTTCAAGGTCGGGGAGAGGGGAGGGTGCACGGTTGGACGGTCGACAGGCGCCACCGCCACCAAATACTCCGGCGAACAGTCTTTCGCTGAGCGTTCGTAAGTTTTAATTCCCTCAAGTGTTTGTGAAAATGGCGTGTGTAAATGATCCAGATGCTAGTGGTTGAAGTGATTGTGTTATTGAACAATTATTAAGGACTGAATTTCGTAGCATTCGGTTTTCAGAAAAGCTCAAAACAAAGGGCAACGGTAGGTCCACCCGAGAAGGAAGAACTCTTTTGTTGGCCGCATCTTCTTCTTGGCAGTGGTAAGTGTAGTACTGTGTGGTCAAAAGGAGGATTCTAGAATACCGCTAGTTCGTTAGGCGGCATGAACGTGACAATTAGGAGATCAATGGAAAAAATTAATATGCTTTTCTGATCACCTGAGAGATCCAGAAAACAAAGCTGATTGGGAACTGTCAACCCTGGTGAACGGACAAGGTTTTCTTTACTTTTTGAGACCATTGAGCACTGTTTCCTGGAAAGGTTCTTAGTAATTTATTGATATTCTAACATTCTTTTCAATATATTACAAGAAAATTCTGTGGATATTGGATACTGTCATTATAAAGGGTTACGAACTTTGTAATGTTCAGAGGAACTCAGAAGCTCCAATGCATTTGGCGACATATTTCCTCGAAGGTGATAAATGAAAGGGCACAAAATAAAACTACCTAACCAAGTGAAATCTCGTTCAGAGAAGTTTTCAATGAAATTTTGGACAATGTATTCACAACAGATAAAAAGAGTTTCCTTTGAAAGTTTCAGTTTGATTGCCTTTCTTTCTCAAAATTTATGAACTACAAAGCGTCTTTCCCTGATCATCTTTTTTTAAAGCTTTTGAACTACTACGGTTAAAACTTTGATTCTATATGCCTGAAAAATAATTGAGTGTTGCGTACTGTCTCAAGATCACGATTTTCATGGGAAATCTGACAGCCAGATTGTAAAAATCGTGAACGAGAGACACTTGACGTGGACCATGCCGGAAGTATGCACTAAATGAGCATGTTTGGTTTTAACAGTACTATCAAATATTCTCAGAACTATCAAGCGTTCAGTTGAACGATCATTTACCACCTTGAATAGAAAGATATCTCACTACACACGAGACAAATAAGGGTCAAGAAAGACTATCTTCGCTGTCAATAATGTCGATTGAAAAGCCGGTGAACTTTGTAAACTTCGTAAAGATTTTCATGAACATCTTACACATGCCGTTTTGGAGTAATTTCTGCAGAAACCTCGACGAATATACCTGAAATTCTAGTAAACTCGGCAAGTACAATCAATTTTCCACAATTCAAGTATGATGAAGAGGTTTTGCTTTTATGGAAAACTGTAAGAGAGACTTCCATTATTTCCATTAAGAAAACTTTGCCTTCCCTTGGGTACGGTATAGTACTTAAAATAATGTTCAGGTTCGCCACTAAAGAAAATACTTCTTTGTATAAACTCGGCTGCCCACCACGCAAGAAGCCCGGGACCGTTTGGGAGCGTCGCAAGGTGCGTAAATATCCGCGTGGCGCGTCTGGGCCGGGGACGGGGGCGGGGAGGCGAGGGGAGGGGCGACGCACGCGCAGTCTGGCGGCGCTGCGCTGCGTCAGCGCGCGGGCGCCGTCGCCATCGCGATCGGGGCGGGCGGGGTAGGGAAGGAGAGGGGTGGGGCGGGGAAGGGAGGGGAGGGTCTGGGCGGAGCGGGGCGGAGCGGAGCCGCGGTGACATTTGGGCGCTGCGGTGGGCCCTCTCGCCCTTTGGCGACGCCCCAACTCCTGCGCCTCGTTGCAGCTGGCGCTCGGCACGTCAGCTCCAATCTTTTATTCCTAACAATAATGATAATAATAATAATAACAATAATAATAATAAAATTATAAAAAAAATAATCTGTATATACATGAATTTACAAAAAATAATTATGATTTCAAAGTGAAAAATATTTCACGAATTCAATAAAATAAGGAAAGTGAAAAAAGAAGAAAAAAATGCAACACAAAATCACAAATGTTGGAATCATCATTTGGTCAGTTGGAATCATATGATAATATTTTTCAGTCACCAATACTTTTCAATACTCCCAGTATTCAGGATTGAAATATCACATTCTTGGCTCATTAAATAATTATGAAAGGATAATGGAACCATCCAAAATTAGTATATTATGCCGTCGATTGATCGCGTTTAAGAAAAAGAATCCAGGATTCCAGCGCCGCGCGGGTGTTTGCAGTTCATTGCTTGGGAGACCACTTTGAGAACTACTGTTGTAAGTCACTTTAAAACGCAAGGAAACGGTAATACCGGTATTTATAGTTTCTCTCTTCGATTGCATACTCTCCTGGGTGAACAAATAAGCCATATGCGTGATTTCATTAACAATTTGAGGCAGGCTTTGCGGGCGAGGAGCCGCGGGGACCGGGGCAACAGCTATGTAGGCCGGCTATTTCGGCCAACTTTCAAAATCGCAAGTTTTGAAATAACTGATGTTACCTGAGCCTTTAAATTGTTTTAAATTTTATTTACATAAAAGCGCCAGGCACGACAACTATATAATGGTGATTAATAAATGCTCGAGCAGTGCCGGGTTTCTTCAGCTAGAGAAATAAGCGGTAGTGTAGCTTAGAAAGTGGCAGCTAAGAAATCTGAAAGGGTGACAAAAGAAGCGAATACTATAGGTACAAAGAAATAAAATCCTGAATATAGAACATATAATAAAAAGGTAAACGATTGCAACATGAAAGAATGCATAAACTATTCAATTTGGAAGAAAAAATAGAGGAAAATGCACAGCGAAGAGTCGTATAATTACCAGAACTCTTCACAAACGGTCTTGATATGAAGTGCTCAGGAGGATAAGACATTGACGCAATGATGAATGTTTTAAACCGAGCATACCGTGATGCCCTCTGAGCCATTAGTGTTTCCATATTTACATTATAGTGCTTCTGTGGTGTTTTAATGCATCTACCAACTATTGAATTAACTATAATAACTCAAAGCTGTATTCATATGGCTTATGATTGTCACTTTCTGATTTCAAGTATTCCAAGAGTTTACGCTGAAAGTATACAAGTATTGTATTTATAATTGAAACACATGGGATAGTCACAAGACAAGCGACGTCAGCAACAGCAAGCTCCCTGCTATTCGTAAATTTAATATTTTGGGTCGATGTTTGTCTTTTGTTGCTGCCACCCCAAGCCATTCAATTCTATTGCACTGAAGCACCGAAATCAGTAGCAAAAATTGTAAAGAATACATTCAAAATTAAATTACGAATACGATGTGACGTGGTCAATTCATTCCACATTATTGAAAGTGACAAAATGTATAGGACGCAAGGAGACAAAGGTGTAAATTATGGAAGATAGTGCTTAATAATGATTTGTGGAAATATCACGATATTATTAGAAGAGATATATAATAAAATAGAACATTAGTAGTTTTAATCAACACGAAGGTTAAATAGTTCGAGTGACGAACTGTTCTCAAATTATTTGCTATCAAAATCTCTCCAAGCTTTCTTCAGAAGTAGGTTCTAGTTCTCAGAGAGTATCCACACGTGAAATCAATAAATAAATATTTTAATGACATTTTAGTTGTAATATCTTGTTTAAAATCTAAGATAAACTATAGTAAATTCCTAGAAAGCATGTACAACTAATGGATGCTTTCTAGTAGTTTTTGCATTTGCCTATAGATGTGAAACATATTCATTCCCTAGGTTAGTGTACAAGAAAATTAACAATACTAAATTTCATCTAAGGTACATGTGCATCGTTATTTTCGTGTCTGCTGCAATCGCCCAAGCGCCCGCCCGCGGAGCTGCTGCCGCATATCAGGGCGGAGCACCTCACGGCCCAAGGCTTCTTCCACGCAACGCAACCGTTTTAGTTAAAATTCAGCCTGCGCCAAGCCCCGGTTAATCTTACCCCGACCGGTAAGTGCTGGCCTTCATTTCCTGAGCGGATGGATTACTCCCGTGTTGATCATTTACATTTTGCGGGCCTCCTCTTGATCAATCAGTCTCTTGTCTCGGCGCGGCGCGCGGCTGCGGGGGGGGAGGGGGGAGGGGGGAGGGGGGGTGTTTGGGCTCCGCCAGGTGGCGCCCCCTCCGCGCCATTGTTGCCCGCGCTGCGTCACCCCCCCCCCTCGGCCACTGACATTTCCGCACCCGCGTGGCGCGACGTCACATTTAGCGAGAAAGAAGATTGTCCAAACAGAATTGTAATCATTGTAAAAGGTTAGAGTAACTCTGCGGCGCAGTATTTCATAGTTAATATACACAAAAAGGCGCTCAAATAACACTTGATTAAACGTGTATTCAAGGGAGTCGCGGGTCCGGAACGGCGCCGGAGGATTTAATGGATGATGATGTTACGAGGCCGCGAGGGGAGCCCCACTTCCGTCCACCCGCACCAGGGGCTCGGGTTTCGCCGCCGCTCTCAAGTGGTCAGCGTTTAATTTCCCGGCGCGCGCAGGCGGAGCGGGGGGAGGGCGGAGTAAGGGGCGGGGACGGGACGAGGCGGGATGGGAGCCGGGCGGGGGTTGTGGCGGTGACGGGGCGAGGCGCGGCTAGGCGGAGCGAGACGAGGCGAGGAGAGTCGGGAGGGGAGGGGTGGGAGGGTGGGGCGGAGTAGGCGTGCGGGGACGGGGCGGGGCGAGGCAGGGTGAGGCGGGAAGGGGTGGGAGAGGCGGGCGGGACAGAGCGGGGCGGGGCGGGGAGTGGCCTTACGGGGCGGGGCGGGACGGAGCGGGCGGGGCGGGGCGGGCGGGACGGAGCGGGTGCGGCGGTGCGGGGCGAGGCGGGGCGGGACGGGACGGGACGGGACGGGGCGAGGCGGAGCGGGCGGTGCGGTGCGGGCGGTGCGGGGCGGTGCGGGCGGGGCGGGGCGGGGCGGGGCGGGGCGGGGCGGGGCGGGGCGCGTTGAGCACCGTTCGTCATGTAGCGCGACGGAGCCACTTGCCGCCGCCGCCGCATCTTCAGTTTACTCGCCAGTCAGTGATTTTCTGTTTTGCCATCATGTCGAGGTGAAGTCCGCCTCAGTTATTCTTTACACCATTCTAAACAGAGGGTTCCAAGAGTGAACATAACTTCTCTAATGAGGTCAAAGTAAGACACCACTACTTCTGATTGAATTCTTTAAGAACAACATGGATCACTTTACTTTCAATTTGTATATATTAAATTCGAGTATCTGATTAAACGAAAATAAGAATTACGTAACATCTTTGATTTTCCAGAGAAACGTTCGCACAAAATTCTAGTAACATTTCTAATAAAACAGCCGTTCGTCATGGAAAATGTTTCTACTACCCTTGGAGGAATGGCGTTTTTTATGGAAAAATTTCATGGCCATTACAATATTCACGTGGTAGCGAATGGGGTGAAGTAATAAACAATCGCTCTCGTGAGTTGGGGTTCGCCTGACAATGCGGAGCCTTCGTGCGGCTCGCAGAAGCGTTCAACCGAAATGACGAGAGACTTTTGTGCTGACAGCGGAGGCGCGAGCGTGCGTGCGTGCGCTCTCCCTCCTCCCTCTCCACCCCCTCTCCCGTTTGCGCTCCCGCCCCTTCCGCCCCGCCCCCCTACGAGGGGAAAAACAGGCAGGAGGCCAAGTGTGTTTCCCTCGCATTCGGTAAGTGAACGGGGAACATCTGACAAACGGATAGTGATCTGGAACCGTGAAATCTAGTACGCACCATGAAATAATAAATTGGGAAAATGAAATGAAGTGCATGGCTCCGAAACGCAATATTCTGAGTCTCATATACAAAACAAAAGAAGCTCAACAACATTAATTATTGATGATCAGTTTTAATTTTGATTATTCCTCTCATTAGCGTTATTGATATTAAAGTCAAGTGCTGGAATTGCAAATATCTTTAAGGACTCATGGATTCAAATGTAAGAACGTATGTGTCAGAAACGACAAATGATTTTTTTTTTTTTCAAAATACCGTTCCTCTACGTTTGCACGACCACCTGTATCTTCCCAAATGCATAAAACTGCCAATGAAGTTGAGTAAATGAGTTGTGTGCGCTGTCGCTCCAGCCGGCGTTTGTCTCCGCCCCCGCTGCTTCACCTCCGCCAGTGCTTGTCCCTCGACCCGCGCTCGCCGCATGCGCCCCGTGGCCCAGGGCCTGGCGCCGCCTCGCGTTGCCTCGAGCAAACAGGCGCCATTGTGCACGCGGCCGCCACTTCGTGATTAACGGCGGCGGCGTATCGACAGGGCGCCCCCCCGCTTCCGCCCCTCGCCCCCGCCCCACTCCGCCCCCGCCCCGGGGCTAGCGGTCCACCCGCGCGCTTCTTCCCTTGCTATCCTCAGGCCTCTGATTGCCCTCCAAGTCTCACTGCTCCTTACACAGCTCACGAAACGTCACATTTTTTTCAACTGTTATTGTATTCACTTTCCAGGCAATCTTGACGACTGCTCTGATCGGTTCTCCGTGGTTTCTCCGATCAACACCAGGCGAATGCCGGAGCAGTACCCTAACAAACGGGCCACGGACCGCGCGCGATCTGTCCTTCCTCTTCCTTGTCCTATCCTCTCCCCTTACACACACACTTACACTGACATGCACTACACTACCACATATTCCGGGAGACCGGTTGGGAGCTTAGAGCTCGTCCCGACTGGGGCGGTGCCCCGCTGGTGGGAGAGTCCTGGTTAGGGGGAAACTCCACTAGCCGACGGTAGGTTGGCGCCGGATCTCACCATCCGGCGGGGGAAGATCACCGCCATCTCCCGAGAAACAAACATACACTAGACTAACGGGACTAATGACCAAAGCAGTTGACGCGCCCGGAAACACGAAAAAATCAATCAATCAATCAGGCAATCTTGAACTAAAAATTAATGAAGAATTCTGAACGACCAATTGATGAAATATTGGAAGGCAGGTTAACGGGGCTTGGTCATAAGTAAACACGAACTATAAGTTAGTTGTTTGCAGACGTTTTGGAACATTTATTTCCATCTTCAGGGCTGAATAAAATGAGGAAAGGAAACAACACACATTTACTATACTACAACCAAAAAACCACGTGTCATATAACAACAATCATGTCTGCATTTACAATATCTTGTACAAAAAACGTTACATACCTTGCAACCAAAACATGAAAACATAATTAATACATGTGCTGAATGCTCCTCCATCTCAGGCACCTCTGGGGGAGTGAGACACACAATCCTCCTCACCACACCAACACACACCATGATGAATATGGCACTAGTAGAGTGTTGTGCGGTGAGCCGAGAATTATATAAGTTGTGCCTGAGTGAGGTACACACTAGCTTCCGGCGCGAGTCTATAGTCCATTGTAATGTGAATACATAATGTCTTGGTTATTTGTGGTTGTTTTTTTTATACATGAGATAGATCTATTAATTACAACCAAATATTTATTTATTGCCATAACCTTATTCTATGTAATATTAATTATATTTTTTTTCCTTGTTTTGTGACAACAGACCAAGGAACCGGATATGACCATACAATCAAAATTTAAAAAAATCATTCAAACATTAATTATAGGAATATCACCATACGTTGGACAATAGGTATAAATTTATTACATGTTAATCCTCTCCATTAATTAATACAGTAAAAAATAATATATGATGTTTCTTTACATGCATACTTCTTAATAATTTGTTGCAGATTCTGGAAGTATCATTACTTTAACTGCAATATTTCCCTCTTCATTTTCATTCTGCTTGGTTGGGCCTAGGCTGAACGAGGGAATTTCTAAATGAAGAAATTTTGTAAAGGAGCTAATTTCGCTTGCCAGGTGCGTTGTCCTGGCGCGGCTTCGCGTAGCTTTAAGCTGAGATAAGAAGTGAGCAACTGTAATGATTGTGAATGATTCTATTGATCGGTGGGTGGTCGGGCGGGTCTGATTAATGACGGCCGCCGCCGCCCTGTTGTGGGCGCACGTGAATTGATGGCGCCGCGTGGGGGAGGGAGGGGATACATATTTCTCAAACATGTTCTACACAGCCGGGGTAATGCTATTTACTTAAGTATTTTCCAATTCGATTTCAAGGTAATGTCGGCTTTCCAGTTTCCCAGTTTCTGATTCTCGTTGAAAACTATAGGCAAGTGTAGGATTGGAAGAATATATTTTGTACATCAACAAATTTGCATGCACATTTATTAAACATTTTAATATACGCATGTGAAATTGAGACAATATAGAAATTACAACAATAAAACATAAGGTTACAACGACTGTTACCAGAAAATGACCTAATTTATACTTTCACACATGCATGAGGAAATATTAACAGAAATTAAATGAAATGTTTACTACTTGAGATTATCAGTAAAAAAAACCTCCATTATTAGTTACAAGAAGCTAAAAATACTGTACAGGTAAATTGAACTCTGTGAACGCTGAAGCTCATGTAAGTTTCCACAACTGTGTTACAGTACGAGAATTTCTTTCTTCCCAACAAATAAATTATGATTCTACACCCACAGAATATTTGTTTGATTTTGTTTATACGTTTGTTTGCTCGAAGCAATTTATTATCGATGAGTGCTGCGTGATCTTTGCGTACATCGATTGTCTTTCTGCAGAAAATAATTTTCCCTACATTATTGTGAATTATTCAATGTATTGAGTATAAGTGAAAGTCAATTTAATAAGTTACGTTGCATAACTGTTCTTCGCCTCTGTTGTGCTATTCCAAATATGAAGCATTTTATTTAACATGATCTTAGATAACGCTTATTATTCAAGCGAATGCGTGTCGGTGCTATATTCAGAATTAGTCTCGGAAAACCAATATTATCGGAGAATCGATAACCAATTTTTTTTTAAATTTAAATCTGTGGGCAGTAATTTTTAGTTTAGAAACGTTCAATCCCTAGTTTGAAATCAAAAATGAACTTACAGATGACGACTCACTCGACTAAGATCCTTAAAGTCTCTTCGAATTCAACGGTGTCCAGGGGAGAGTTTTCCGAAAATCCTTCCTAACAGATCATCATCCTCATCATCATCAGCAGCAGCTTCATTTCATGTCACATTCTGCACTGTGTAGACTCTTGGACTTCATAGTTCTCTTAAAGTGATTTTACGAGATTTATCAAACCTTCTTCGAGCCGTTTGATATTTCTTCTTCTGAGTGGATTGTAGTGGGAAATGAAATGTATGTTTTCCTACATGGTAGGTGGGCGTAGCAGTGACTCTACAGAAACCCTCTCTTTTAGGCATGTCTAGGTCGCGGGCAAGGTAACAAGCTTACTAGAGGATGCGGGCACTGCATCCAGGGAAATTGGCGTGAGATTTAAATGTAAGGGTTGTACAGAGGCTACAGAATGCTACTTCGCTGGATACCTGGCCCATGACAATCTTTGGAAGACGTTACGTGACAATTATTGTCACAAATTTAACTATATTATTTCCCATTTTCTCTTAAAGACAAAGAAATGATCCATTAAAATGAAATAATACTCGGTCCGATTTCAAATTCTCAATTCAGAGTAAAAGTAAAAAAATAAATAATCAAAAGTATATTGATTTTGTAATCCTGTTTAGTTAAAAGCATGAACTTTTTACGTTTAGGTTAGAAGGTTTAACAGACAAATTATTCTTGTCTGTTAAAAGTGCTGTCCGTTCGTAAGCTAATATTGTGAACTTAAAGAGACTTGTTAATTTATTGTACATATTGCTAAATACTATAAAAAACTGAATGATTTAATAACACAACACAAAACGAAAGCAAAGAAAGAATTCACCATTCAAACATATTCTTATCACTTAGCAAAGATGTTTATATAAGGGAGAATTAAGTAAGAAAATAAACATCAAATAGTAATAAGTAGTGAAGAATACAAACATTCTCGGTTATTTGATAGAAAAAAATCTAGCTAACTTATTTTCGTATGAAGCCACTATTCACAACCTCGCACCGATTCAGCTTGCGCGTGTACACCCCTGTGTGGATTTTAAGGGGAAGTGAGTGCGGAGAAAGGGGAAGTTGCCCGTTCCCCTTATGGGCTCCCCAGGCGGGCGTATGAGGGCGCGGTTTGATGTGACTGCTCCATTTCAACCAGTCAACAAAAAATGGATGCAGCCATTTTCAATGTGATGGAATAGTGTGGAATCTAATCATTATTACTGGAAGCTGGGGCGTACGGTTTCCCGTCGAAGTCTTTTGGTCTAATTCTTCGCCTTTTTTGGCACTGCGTCGCAAGGACACGCGCTTCGGGGTGGAGGGGGAGTGGGGAGAAAATGCGGAATCTAATCAACTATTACGATATAGTTTCATCTGCTTCTATTCTTTCTCTGCTTATCTATCAAGAGCGAGTTTTTAAGTCAGTCGCAAACGAGCAGAACGTAGGTGGTGGATGCCGGAGGGAACGAGCACAGCTCACTTCGCTGCGAGCGGTCGATAGAAAGTGAGTTGATTGGCTGACTTATTATTTCGTGGTTCTCGAAGCGTCAATGCTAAAGTCATTAGTCCCGTAAGAAGGGTCGAACATGTTTTATCCTTGGTAGGTGGCGGTGATCTTCCTTTGATGGGTGGTGAGATCCGGAGCCCATCTACACGTCGGCTAGAACAAACTCTAAGCACCCGACTGGTTTTTCGACGTGTGTGTTAGTTTAGAGATGTGAGTGTGTAAGAGAAAGGAGTGACGATAGGACAAGGAGGTGCTCGAAAAGATCCATGGCGCGGTCCGTGGCCCGGTTGTCAGGGAACTGCCCCTGCTTTCGCCTGGTGTTGATCGGAGAAACAACGGAAAACTACCGATAAGAGCAGCTGGCCGCTAGAATTTTCCTGGAGACAGCAACTGAATTCAACTTAGTTATCTAGCTAGAGTCGATAATCCTGCCCCCGTCGGGACTCGAAGCCTAGGACCTAGTTAGATTTGATTTTTTCGTGTTTCCGGGCGCGTCAACTGCTTTGGTCATTAGTCCCGTTAGTGTAGTGCATGTCTTTTTTCGCGGGAGATGGCGGTGATCTTCCCTCGCTCGATGGCGAGATCCGGCGCCGACCTACCGTGCGCTAGTGGGGTTTCCCCCTAACCAGGACTCTCCCACCAGCGGGGCACCGCTGGAACCAGCTGGAAAGGAGCCCTAAGCTCCCGACCGGTCTCCCGGAATATGTGGTAGTGTAGTGCATGTTAGTGTAAGTGTGTGTGTGTAAGGGGAGAGGATAGGACAAGGAAGAGGAAGGACAGATGGCGCGCGGTATGTGGCCCGTTTGTTAGGGTATTGCTCCGGCATTCGCCTGGCGCTGATCGGAAAAACACGGAATACTACCGAACAGAGCAGCCGGCCGCTAGAATTCTCCTCCAGACAGCGACTGAATTCGACCTAGCTGGAAATTCTGCCGCCGTTGGAACTGGAACCTAGGACCTTCCTGGTCAGAGGCGCTGCAGTGACATCAGTTGATGCACTGAGCTACCGCTCCCGGTACCTAGTTAGAGGCATTGCAGTGGTATCAATTAATGGCCTGAGCCACCTCCGCCGGAAATAGAAGGCGTGTGTGAGTACAGAAGGAGGAGGAATTGAGAGCGGCGCTGCGCGGCCCAAGTTCGATAGGCGGCGGCTCAAACAACGCGATCGCCCCGCTTTATCTGCATCGCCCCGGCGCCGGCCGCCCGTCGCAGACAAAGGAGACCTCCCACCGGCCCCCCCCGCCCCCCCCCCATCTCACCACGGCTCGCCTCGCACCACTGCTTTCTCGCTGCCCCGCACCCGCCTTCTTACCTCCCTCTTCCCGCCCCGCCCCTTTTCGCTGCGCCCGCGCGCCACTTTGGAAAGTAATTTTAAGTCTTCCACTTAGGCAGCAAACATGCCACCGCGTTACATAATGTTCTGACGGGCACCGTCCCGCGGCTCGCCGCGCCACAAAGTTGTTACAATGGAACTTTTATCTCAGATCTCTTGCTCTTCAGCCGGAAAGCCGGAATCAAGTGCTTTCTATATAATTGAGCGGCGGCGCTATATTCCGCTAAATTAATATCAATAGCGCATTTACACTCGCAGGCGACCGGCGCGGAGATAAAACAAGCGGGAAAATAATTGATGGCAGCGCAGCGCAAAGCGCTTTCCTGGAAATAACAATTTTATCCGACTAGATCTATCGCGGCAGCATCAGCGAATCGAGTATTTGGCCGAGTCCTTGTTCGCTCGCGCGCTAATTACTGCAGGAGCCGCACGTGACTGCGGGCTCTGATTTGCCTGAGATCGTTGCGTGGCGATTGCAGCCAGTCGAGGCATTCCACAATATCGCCGCTCCTAGGGGCACCTCTTCACTGCTGACTGCAGAGCCGGCACGCGGATTTCCGGAGCTCCTACGAACAATGAGTTTGGATTCCCTGCACTTTTCGAGTAATGAATATGACGTTAGAACGGTGCATCTCGGAATAATATTCAAGAACTTAATACTTTATATTTCAATTCTGATACGGATTCTGATATTGGCCTTCCTAAACATAAACTTCGATGACAGAATTTGCCCACCTGTCTCTTTTCCAGGATGGGCCAAGACGGAAACCTCTGTCTGTTGACAACCTTACATTGGCTGTTTCTTACTGAAACACAAGTTGTTCAATGTGGTTCTAATAGATTATGACTGTCGACCAAAACGCAATGTTTTTATTTTCTCACTTTACTTTGTAAGAAGAAAAGTGTTGTAGTCGTGCGCAGGAAAACAAATTATTGACAGATAAACTCTTATTGTCGGTCTCTGTTAACGAAAAAGAGGATAAATCTGTTATGTGTTCAGATTCCATGTTTTGCGGGTCCTTGATACCGAAAAATCTCAAAGCACTCTGAGTTTGAAACGAATATTTTGAAAGAGGGGTATTTTACATCAGACTCAACATATTTCATATTTTTTCAAAAAAAAAAAACGGAACCAAGCGCGTTTCAGTTTCCTTAATATCCTTGAGTTTTCGAAAATTGCAATAGATTCTCGGCGTTTCTTTCATCTATGATAAATATTGAAAATTTAATTTCTCTTGCTCGCCTGCAGCGTTACATAACTTTCTCTTCCTACTTAGTAGTAAACGAAAAAGAAAGAAAAAAAAACGGAGATGACAACGTTCTGGAGACGTCGTGTGGCGTGCGGAACTAATTTTCTTTTGTCTTGCTGTGCAAGGCAAGCGCCTTTGCAGGGCAGTTGCGTGAGGAGCGATGTTGGCTTCGCAGAGGGATGCGATGGGGAGTGTGTGGGGACGGGGCGGGTGCAGACGGCACGTGACTCCGTTTTATCGCCGCACCTCCAAATAAAAAGGGCGGACGCGGGCTCTTCGCAATCTGCCGGCGGTCGCCGCCCGGAATACGAATCCGGCTCCCACCTCCCCTCCCGCCCCCTCCCCCGCCACCCCCGCCTGTGTAATTAGACAGAGGCCGAGCGGAATTACAGACAAGTGGGAAAAGTTCTCGAGTTAAAAAGTCGCGTCGCGCCGCGCCGCCTCCAGAATTAAGGCGCTCGCGCGGTCCGTCGCAATCGGGTCCGAATAGTGTGCAAATGAAGTTGAGAGTTAATTCTGGCGGCGCGCGGCGATGGCTCCCCGGAGCGGCGTTGGGGGCGCGGAAGTCGCGAGTCATCTGCATGTTAATGGCCATTAGTGCTGGCACCTGGCGGTCGCCCCGCGAGGGGAGCGTAATCCCCCGCCGGGGGCGAGGGCGGCGGCCGGGGCTTTGTTGCTGGCGAGTGGCTCGGCGCTATTGAAACAAATTGTAATCGATGCGGCTGGAGAGTGGCTGGAGAGCGCCGGCCCCCGGCTGAGCGGGGCGGAGGGGGCTGTGCGAGGCATTACGCGCTGGTCGCCGGAGGACGCCATGCCGCTGCGCATCTGTCTTCGGCTTCATGCCGTTTGGGTGGGTGCACGCTGCTCTAATAACCTTCTTTCGAAGCTGCAGCTACACAATTTGTAGTTCAACTGAACCAAATAGCACATTGCAGTAAAGAAGGATAATATATTTCTTCAATCTCGTTACATAATTGTCGTTAATTTGGTATTGCATAATTTTAAGCCGTGTACTAACTCTTCGTTAGTTAGTTAGTTAGTTAGTTAGTTAATGCCGTATTTTACATGGCGAGACTCGGGTCATCAGGCCCGCTCTTCCGTCTAACCACGCAAATTTCGCTATGCTCCTATCACCACCTAGCGGAGAAAGGAGGCATTATCTTGGGCGACGAAACAGGCGGAACTCAATTTTGCTCAGAGGGTTCATTTAGGCTTGAGGATCTTTTACATGCAGTAAGTCTACTACATGGGACAGTCGGATTTACTTCCCCTCCGATGGAAAGGGAACAGTCCGATACGCTAACCGTTATACCACCGATTCCGCATAACACAAATATAACATTTTCTATTTTTATAACTATTATATTGAAAATTCTTTCGGCTAGACATCATGAGATCTAGGAAAGAAATTAGAAGAAAAAAATCTCATAATAAAATCACATTCACACCGATTTTAGGGACAGAATTCTTGTAATTATACTGTAAAAATGAGGTAGAAATCAATATTGTATTTCATTTTTCTTCAACTTCGCATTTCGTGAATGAGGTGTTGCTTTCATAACTTGTATATCAGGAATAATCACCATTTTACCAATAGGTCGATTTTGCAAATTCGCGTAGGCATCTTTAAAGAAAATAAAACATTACTCTCTGAGCCTATGAGTATTTGTGATGCAATTCATATATTATAAATATTTAAATTATTGAAAATGTCAAAGTATTTTCTAAAATTATCTCCTTACATGTGAAGTAATCTTGGCTTTTTGGTTCTTTTGACAAATAATTTCCTTTCTGTTTATGACATTATGATACTCATTGCATTTACAGATTGTAAAGATATAAAATAGTAATGAAGATAACTAGCCATATCGCATTACAGTTGCAATACACAGCAAAAAATGGTTGAATTTCGTTTCCTTTCGAGAGACGTTCGCCATACTATGTATGCCCTTTCCTGTAAGACATTTGAAAAGTAGAGATACGCACATCACTGGAAAAGAAAGCCTGAAATAGCAAAACTATTATTATTATTATTATTATTATTATTATTATTATTATTATTATTATTATTATTATTATTATTTTACTTTAGAAAACATTGACGAGTTCATAAAGAATTGATGACATTACAAACCCCATCTTTCTCTCAAGTGACACCATATTACTATGGATGACGATATATCGCGTTTAGAATCGATATATTATATTCACTCACAAAAGATACAATGTTTTCTTCTATTAAGGAGAGTTGGAGCTTCGCGCTGAACGTGATTGTACTGACTTCGTTCGAAATGCAATGATAAAAACATTCATGTCTCGAAACAATCTGGTAGGTAATGTGAATAAAGTGCGTCTCACCTGGTCCTTGTGCGGGGGCGGCCAGTCCGCGGCGGGGGCGGGGGGCGGGTCCTCCTCGGTGGTCTCGATGTCCACGGGCCCGTCCTCGTCGTCGCTGGCGGGCTGCGGCGCCGGGGGGCTGCCGTGCGGGCCGCCGCCGGGGCGGCGCGGGCGCGGGCGCGGGGCGGGGCCGGGGCGGGGCGAGGGCGGCGCCGGGGAACACGGGCCGGAAGGCGGACGCGTGCGGCGGGTGGTGCAGGCCCAGCCCCGGGTGCAGGTGGAGGGCGGCGGCGGCCGCGGCGGCGGCGGCCGCCGCCTCGTGCGGCCCGAGGGCGCCGGGCCGCCGGCCCGCCGCCGCGTACGGCGGGAACGCCAACTGGTGCGGCTTGATGGCGCCCGCGCTGTGGTGCCACACGTAGTCCATCACCAGGCTGCAACCCACGCGCCCGCGCGCGCACTTACAATTTATATTGTTGTTTGGTATTAATTACAACTCATTAGAGCCCTGGAGGATCAAGTACTAAAATGAAAGCTAGGGTGACTTTCTTATCGATCCTCATTCAAAGGAACTACATGAAAAATACTACTGTTCCCGATTCGCATCTGTCTCTCCCCGAATAATTTATTTTTATTTAGAACGTTAATCCTAATGAATTGACATACATGCTTTTTCCAATGCTACTTATATGCAATGCAATTTTTTTTGGTATTAATTACAAAATTCTACGAGTAATACTTTGGAGTAATATTTTCCATTATTACTGCAAATATTTGATTAGAGGAAACTTCAGTCATGAAATAACGTGTTATCTGTAAGGATGCGGCGTTTTCATTACCACGCACGCATTAACAAATAGTTATAAAAATCATTTACTTTGAAAGTGATGTGCGCACTACAGTATTCTATTATTAGAAGTTCTTGCCCCCTCGGCAAGTTTCCTTTCAAATGTTGAATACTTTTTAGATTTAATTAAGCGGTATTACGCACTACAAGTCCCCATATACGATTATTGGCTTTAAAATGTTTCGTTTAAATGCATACATAACTAATGGGTCATATCATGTATCAACTAATGAGAGAATATTAAATCTTAAAATTATAAATCTTGTTTTATTGAACAAAGACTGTTATTTATTTGATGTATGTGTAACCAATAAATACCGAATATGACTAATATTAGCAAAGTCCGGTTTAATCTCACATTAACGAGATGCAGAAAAAGTTGTAAGTCTGAAGATAAATGAATCACTTCCGGCTTCCTCCCCCTACATTCGGTATCTGCGGTAGAGTCCTAAATGAAGAATGGTGATTGTCCGAGTGTGAAGCGTCTTGTGAGTTTGTAAGAAGAATTTTGACTTAAAAATGACTTATGCGCTGCACAAACTCAAGATTATTTTATGTACTTCTCAAAGACTACATCATCATCTCCAAAATTTCCATGAAAGTGTCCACTCAGGTGTAGTGAGATGAAGTTCGATGGTATCGTGTAAATGAAAATTTGCGACTGACTCTGAGGACTTCCAAACAACACACCTTGTCTTTCACCAGCCTCAGGTACTTCGCACCGTTAGTGTGATTTCTGTTTAGCACATATCTGCTTTTCCTCGTAACCGTAACGTAGTTAAGCTACCCCAGCTTTTTCGTCTTGGAAAATGTCAACTTAATCACCATCAACTTGAAATTCCCAAATAGCTTGGAAGCTATTTCTATTTCGGACCTTCTTCACGGACTTTTAAGATATGAACATTCACGAGCTAAATAGGTACCGTAATTAACAACATTCTCACTTTATCTGTAAAACACTCATTGTCTCGGAATGGTCAGCAGGTGTCCTACATCAAGTAATAATTTTCAGAGAACTTACAAAAAATCAGTGACTTGGCCACAAACTAATCTTTAACCCTCAAAACATGTTTTTCTGAAACAAAACTTTCTATTGATATGATTACCACAACCCATTACACCAAAAGAAACACGCGCACTGTTTGAATTTAATAAAATTCTTTACGTCACTCCTTATTCATTTGATTTTGAAGCATAAAAATTATTTTTTATGTTTTGAAAAAATGTTATTGAGATGAAAGCCGCATCGGTGAGAAGGCTCCTAGCGTGAGAGAGCTCAAGTTATTCCCAACGTCCTGAAGTCACGCTGAGAACGAGCTCGTTAGGACAGACGTCCACAGTTGACTTTCCATCCAATGTTTTATAAAAAATTCACTCAAAACTGACATACGGTATTCGCACCGCACAGTTTCTCTAAAGAAATGATGACAATTTATAAGTTCCTGTTCTTGTTCTTTTGTTCGACAGCCCGAACGGGCCTTGGCCGACCAGCCAATTTATAAGTAATGCAGGAAATTTGGATGGAAATTGATGAAAATGTTGTCTAAATCCCGCATATAACGCTTATTTTTGCTAAGGTGAATAACCGTAAAATATTTTTGTAGGCTGCCACCAGTAGCGCTTTGGTGAAATTGTGCGGATTTGAGGCAGAAAAATTGTGCATCCTCAATTTTGCCACAGAAAAAAAGCATCTATTGACCATTCTTTTGTACGAGGGCCATTTTGTTTTCAACCTCCGATGGACCAGAAAAAAGATGAAAAAGACGAAAGTAGAGAAAAACGTGAATTTGTTTCCAAAAATTGGAAACATGGTTCTTTACATATTTGCCAGTAATATTTACACATTTGTCTTGTCAGTGGACAAGCTTTTCGATTTTCGACGAACAAATCGGGGACGAGCCTCGACGAATATTATGTCGTCTCTCGCCATTTTCTAAAGACAATTAAATTTTTCTTCTTTTGCTTCTTTTCTTATAACATATTTATTTCACAAAGTTTGTTAAGAATAATTCTTTTCGTCGGATGTTATTTCATCATCAGGTTCTATTGACAACGTAATAAACATTTTATAAGAGAAGAAGCAAAAGAAGAAAAATGTTATAGTCTGTAGTAATAATAAAAAAGTATAAGAAATGAAAGAAAAGAAAAATGTAATTATCTTTAGAAAATGGCCAGAGACAACATATGTTCAAATAAATTACAAGACAAATATAAATAACAAATTTAAAAAAAACTCGACGAGCATTGTCACCAATGGTGTGAAATGACGCTCCTCATTATTCTGGAAGATTCGGCTTCTTTCAGTACGAAGAAGAGATGAAAATCCATTGGCCATTGAAGGGTTCAGTAGAACATAATCCCACATTTACCACATTTTTTATGAAATTGAGTTATTAGCATTATGCAAAACTTCAAATTTTATTATTTTAGTGCAATATGTTATTTAAATCCCGTATGGACTTATATGCAAGTGTACTGTGTTTAAAAGTTAAAAAAGGTATCTGTTATATAAGGGACCTTTTGGTTAAACCCTCCTTATCCCAGAACTATGTCAATGTGGGAATGCCCTTATTCTACTGAGCCCTTCAATTGCAGGGTTGGTGGTGCGTCGCCCAATGTTCTTCCCCAAATCCTGCTACTTGACTCGGGGTTAACGGCTCCGTCGGAGGTTGCAAGCAAGCGGCCTTCGTTCAAGGGGACTCGGGAGAAAATAGGGAGTTTCAGCTCCAGGCGCGAGGTGACGTTCTTCATCTCTTAATCACGTGACTAAAGGCGTTATATGTTCGTGAGGAATAGTGTTGAAATGAGCTTTGGCAATGGCATCATTGCGTTTTGTATTAAAACAAAAGAAACGTTTTTGAACAACGGAATTGCAAAATATATCATAGTACACAATTAAGGAGGCATTTAAACTAAGGTACGACTAAACGGAAAACAAATGTTATGCAAGACGTTTTAGACTTTCTGGCCTCACGAAATGGCTATGAAGACTGATATTTGTCTTTTTCTGGAGAAATAGGGAATATCAGTGTTTGTTATGGGCATTAGATATACCCGAACTTGAAGACTTCGACGCCCTTTTCGCGATTATTTTATCTGTCACCCTTCCAACTTTTTCCGTAAATTTTTGTCAGAGTTGTGGATGTTGGAAACGATTCATTTCAACTGCCTAGGATACTATTTTTATCAAAGCTAGAAAAACACAACCGTTCCTGACTATCAGCGGCCATTTTGTCCTTCGAAAGACGACCATGGAGAATCATAGAGACGTGCACTATTTATGAAGGAAGGTGGTCGTATGTTAAGGCGGCTCCATGCATTCGTTACTCGGCGAGTAGTGAACAACCGCTCGTAGAATCTACAGTTGTGTGGATGAGTTGCTTGCTATTTGACGAGCGACGAACATTCAGTGCTCGCCCTACCCACCGCGTATCGACTTGAGGACACATCAAAGGAAGCGCACATTCGCCGAACACATCAGCTGTTCCGGATTGGGCGAGCGGTCGCTCGCTGCTAGGCGTATGCCGAATGTGTGGAGCCGCCTTCAAGGTGGCTCCACACGTTTTAAAAACCGCTCGCCGAATCCCGAGTAGTGTGGGTAAGTTGCTTGATATTTGCCGAGTGACGAACATTCGCTCGACCCACCGCGTGTCGGTCTTTTGGACACATCAAAGGGAGTAACATTCGCCGAATACGTCAGCTGTTCGGGATTGGACGAGCAGCAGCTCGCTGCTCGGCGAATGCCGAATGTGTGGAGCCGTCTTGTCGGTTTTTGGACACATCAAATGGAGCGAATATTTGCCAAACACGTTAGCTGTTCGGGATTGGGCGAGCAGCAGCTCGCGCTCGGCGATGCCGAAGGATATTCGCCAAACACGTTAGCTGTTCGGGATTGGGCGAGCAGCAGCTCGCTGCTCGGCGCTAGCCCGAAGTGTCGGTCTTTTGGACACATCAAATAGAGCGAATATTCGCCAAACACGTTAGCTGTTCGGGATTGGGCGAGCAGCAGCTCGCTGCTCGGCGCTAGCCCGAAGGCCGTGAGTGGCTGCGTTACCTGCGGGAGAGCGGCAGCGGCAGCTCCGGGAAGGGCGGCACGCGCGGCGGCGCGGGCGGGGGCGGCGGCGCGCCCACGGCGAAGGGCGCGAGCGCCGGCGGGCGTGGGCGTGGGCGGGCGTGCGCGTGCGCGGCGGGCGGCGACGCGCCGTCGGGCAGCTCCAGCTTGGCGTGCTTGGCGGCGGCGGCTGGGCGGGCGCGGGCTGTGCGGGCGGCGGCGCGGGGCGGGCGCGGGCGCGGGCGAGGCGGCGCGGCACGCGGCCCCAGGGGCCCGTGCGCGTGCCCGTGCCCGTGCGACGCCGACGCCGCCGACGCCAGCAGGCGCTTGCGAGTGCCGCCGTTGAACATGGCCTGCGCAGCCACCCCCCCTGCGGTCGCCTCGGGCGCGCGGTTTTGGTGGATCATTACCAGCTAATTGAAAGACCACACGACACCCGCGAACATTGACGCGTCTCGGGGGAGCACAACACTCGGACCAAGAAAGTTAAAGTGCACGGGGGGAGGGGCCCTCACTCGCGCCTGTGCACTTTAATTTTCACACTTGCGTTTGGTCCAGAATGTTGAACAAACATGATTTTGTGGAACAATAGCAAGTTATGTGACAAGTGCGCGTGACATCTCGCGCACGTGTTGCTTCTACTCTCTTCCGAGGCCCCGTGAGCGAAACACTTTATGAACTCATTTGTAAAATTACTGTTACAGAAGGAAATGGATTAGAGTCAATATCATATCTCTAGTGTCTTTAAATAATAACCAATGACGTCTTCGAGACAAAAGACAATTACGAAAAGCGCACTCTTGATATTGTTTCGCATACTGTTTGTTAGAATGAAACAATTAACTGTTTCGCACAAGGAAAACAAACATGAGAAACAGTGTTTCGCCCACGGCACATTAAAAATAATATTACTTTTCTTTAAAATATCTTTTTGGTTTTGGAATGAGGAACGATTTTGACACAGATGTCTGATGACTTTACAACATCAGTACATCCTCAATTTCTTCGCGAAAGGTGATAACGAAACGTGACTGATAATTACTATCGTCATTAGGCCGATAAACAGTTAATTACAGACACCGTCCAAGTTATCAAACCGAGGCGTTAGTTTTTTTAAAATTTAAATCTGTTAATTTACAATCTGTTCAAAACAAGAACAATAAGTAAATATACTGGTATAAAATACAAACTTGCATGTAAAGGTCACCCACTGGTGATCTTCCTTTATCATATTACACACTTGTAATGTTGACAAAACGTTTGGTGTTGATTTTATTACAGTATGATCCCTATTGTCATTTTAAAATCTATTTGGCAAATCCAATGGTTTGAACTTTTTCAGTCTTTTGACTTCTAAACTATTGTTCAGTACGTTTGTGGCTAGTACATCCTTATGGTTTTCTAGTTTGCTGTGTTATTTGTGTTATTAGCTGTGTCGCTTCGTTCCTCCACCCAGTGCGTGCGTGTACCTTGACGTCCTCCCAGGCGTGCACCACCTCCTCGGGCGGGGAGCCGCTGAGCTTCATGTGCCTGCGCCACGAGTTGAAGTTGGCGGCGTCGGGCTGCACGTACTTGCTCTGCGGCCCCACGCGGTGCGAGGGAAGATGAACTTGTTGGGCGAGAAGAAGAGGCCGCAGAAGGAGCACTTGATGCACTTGGCCGCGACGAGTTGTACCTGCGCACGGCGGCCCCTTCTCAGCGCTGCTGCACCCTCACACTTTTAAAAAGTGCGGTGGCAGTCAAAGATCGAAAAGTGAGGGATACATTGCACTGGAAAATAAATATTTTTCTGGAATATTAGAGGTGTACGTGAGCACACACACACCCTCCTTTAACTTTTAAAAAGTGCGATGGCAGACAAAGATCGAAAAGTGAAGGATACATTGCACTGGAAAATATTTTTCTGGAATGTTATAGGTGTAGGTGAGCGCCCACACACCCTCTTTTAACTTTTAAAAAGTGCGGTGGCAGACAAAGATCGAAAAGTGAGGGATACCTTGCACTGGAAAATAAATATTTTTCTGGAATGTAAGAGGTGAGCACCACACACCCTCTTTTAACTTTTAAAAAGTGCGGTGGCAGTGAAAGATCGAAAAGTGAGGGAATACATTGCACTGGAAAATAAATATTTTTTCTGGAATGTTAGAGGTGTAGGTGAGCACCCACACACCCTCTTTTAACTTTTAAAAAGTGCGGTGGCAGTCAAAGATCGAAAAGTGAGGGAATACATTGCACTGGAAAATAAATATTTTTTCTGGAATGTTAGAGGTGTACGTGAGCACCCACATACACCCTCCTTTAACTTTTAAAAAGTGCGGTGGCAGTCAAAGATCGAAAAGTGAGGGATACATTGCACTGGAAAATAAATATTTTTCTGGAATGTTAGAGGTGTAGGTGAGCCATAAAAATGTCAATTTTTGCAATTTTTAGATTTTCAGCGATTTTAATGAAAGAATAATCTCTACCTTTTTACTTTCTCGCTACCGCTCAGGCAGTAGAGAGAAAGTTATGTAATGCTGCGCGAATAAAACGGCGAATCTTCAGCCTAGGGCCCTGGTAACGAAAAAGTGGATCAATCCAGTTGCTAAATTTAGGAAGATGGAATCTTCTAACACGTAGTGTAACCAGAATACTTATTTCGTTCTTTTGTGGGTTCTTGGTGTCAGAGAATCGAATGACGGTAAAACGTCAGTCTGTTGATGACAGTCATTTTAAAAAGAATTGGAAAATGTCCCAGGGGCTTCATGTAAAGTAACCCCTAAAATCCAAATATCGGTCTCGAACTAAAGGGGGCGCGACATTAGTCAGATCAAATGGGTAATGTCAACTTTGGGGAAAATCGGTTGAACGGTTTAGCCACTAGCGTTGTTCAAAGACAGACGGACAGAGGGGAGGACATTTTCCCGTCAATCGATTTTTCAAAATGAAGGACCCACAAAACTTGGATTCTGTCTACTCTTTACCACGTGTTAGAGGATTTTTTGTTTAAGGTCAGCATCTAGTTTGATACACTTTTTCGTTACCAGGGCCCTGTAATAAGAGTTTTTCTGCCGAAAATTCTTCGTTTTTTCTCGCCGTGGTAAATCTAACGTTGCACTCCGTAGCGAGAAAGTGAAGAGCAAGTGCTTTGGCGGCGGCGCCGCCAAGGGGGGGGTTCCCCAGCGCCGCGAGCTCACGGGCATGGCGCCGGCGCGCCGCAGGATCTCCAGCTGCACGGGCGTGCACTGCACGCACGTGATGCCCAGCGCCACGCGCCGGTTGTGGATCTCGTTGTAGCTGAACTCCTTGAGCAGCGTGTTGGAGATCTGCGCCAGGCACAGCCGCTCCTGCGCCTCGATCACCAGCGACACGATGGGCACGCCGTACAGCAGCACTGTGCCCACCTGCGCACGCCACCCCACGCCATGACCATCAGGCGGCGCTGCGCTAGGCGCTTGGATAGATTGGTAATGATTCCGGGTACGTCAACTAGGAAGGGCATTAGCCCCGTAAGTTTATTGCTTGTTTTTTCATCGGGAGGTGGCTGTGATCTTCCCCCACAGAAGGGCAGGATCCGCCACGGACCTACCGTCTACTAGCGGGGTTCCCTCAACCAGGTATCTCCCACCAGCGGGGCACGACCCCAGCAGTGACAAGTTTTAAGTCCCCGACCGGTCTCCCGGCAGGTCTGGTAGTGTCGTGCATTTTAGTGTGTGCTTTTAAGGGCTGAGGATAGCACAAGGAAGAGGAAGGAAAGATCGCGCGCGGTACGTGACCCGTTTGTTAGGGTACTGCTCCGGCATTCATCTGGTGTTCATCGGAGAAACCACGGTAAACTACCGGTCAGATAAGCGTGCCCCTAGAATTCTCCTCCAGACAGCGACTGAATTCGTCCTAGCTCCCAAGCTAGTGTCGAAAATCCTGCCGCCGTCGGGACTCAAACCTAGGGCCTCCCGGTTAGAGGCACACGGCGCTTGGAGCGGCCTGGGAAGGGGGGGGCGCTCCGCAGTTTTAATTCGTGATTGTAGGCAACGTTTGTTTACAGACTAAGCATTACGGGCCACTCGAGATTTCTGCGAACAATCTAATAGCCATTTCCCTATTAAATGAACGAACTAGTTTTGACTTTTTTTGTCTCTTTCCCCCCAAATAGATATCTAAAAGCACGTCAGTTTACAATCGCAACAAAATACAACGGACGACAGACATGGAAACCTATAAACAAATTTATACGCCGCATGGTGGTAGTGGAACTAGGTTGAAACAGACGAACTGCCAGCAACTTCCAGTGCAGTTGCCTCTAGTTTAGTGAAAGGCGAGTGGCGCGCTGGCAACTGTAACAGGCCTCAGTCTGGACCCAATTCTTGGATTTGAGCAGCGTCGCTCTGAATGTGTCATTGACGAAAATTTAAAAGATGCATTTTCGATTTCTTTGCAAACAAACAAATTCTGGATTTTGAATTCTTTATTGATTCAGTGGTGAGTTGTAGTTGACATTTACATTATTGAAATGATTGAAGGCGTTGTCATTGTCAAATTGTTGACAATGACAACGCCTTCAATCATTTCAATTTGAATTCTTTTCCAGTTATTCTGGTTTAAAAGATTTCGTTCTTCGACAAAGTGTTACAAAATTTAATGAGGCATTCGAAAAAAACAAAATTTGGGAGATTTCAGAAATACTTTAGATTTGTTTCTCTATTTTTCTATTATACTCTCTTTATCTCTGCATTCAAGGATCAGGCAGAAAAAAGTGTCATGAAACTATTTTTATGAAAAGGTCATTAGGTCATATTTATGAAAGGTCATGATGAGAAACTGGAAAATATTGAAAACCTGGGCACTCGCACACCACCAAGGTCACACGGAATATCGACATTTTAATCCCACAATAAAAATAATATTCGCTCTGGATGCCACAATTGCCAGTCGCCCAACGAGATGCGCATTCTCCCTTATAGAAATGGAGGGGGGGTTTGCATGCTCCTCTGGTTCTCTCCATTAGTTGAAATGATTGAAGGCGTTGTCATGCTCAACAATACTATTTATTTCAATAAGAGCAGCTTTCGATGGCTTAGCCATCATCATCATCATCATCATCATCATCATCATCATCTCAGTTTTCTGCTGTCTGGGAGTCACAAACACGACTAACTAGCGCCTACTAACTAGTCGTTTTTGTGACTCCCAGACAGCAGAAAACTGATGATGATGGCTAAGCCATCGAAAGCTGCTCTTATTGAAATAAATAGTATTGTTGACAATGACAACGCCTTCAATCATTTCAATTATGTAAATGTCAACTGCAACTCGCCACTGAACCAATCTCTCCATTAGACCTCTTCCGGTCTTCCATTCGGAGCGTATTTGTCTACTCATAGTGAATGCAACTATTTTCTTCCAGATTCTTTCTGAAAATTCTATGAGAATTCTCAAAAACCTTTCTTGTGAGGTTTTTATGATTCTAAAATGAGCTTTGAGACATTTAAAGCATTTAGAAAGGTTAACAAGAGTTCAAATGACTCCTCTCAACACGACGAAGCAATTGACGCCATTTGCAGTCGGATCCTTCTAGAATCTTCTAGGATAATTATCGACAAAGGGGTCTGGGAGGGGATGAAACCGGTGTTGTCTAGGCATTTTATGCTTTTATGATATATGCTCCTTTCGGTCGCGCAGCGATTATCAAAGCTAGCGGCTGGTGGGCGAAATGACAAGTTCAAATAACACATTGTATTTTTTCATACAACTTTGGATCTCCGAGGATAGACGAGCCCGCTCATTGACTTGTGTATAAAATTTGTTTTTGAAACGAAATTTCCGTAACACAAATAACACAGGCACACAAAAAAATGTTGTTAGACCCAAAGACTTGACACATGTTTCGTTATGAATATCAACACGGTGAATCTGAAGAAATATTGCACCACCACACTCCAGTTCTTTAAATCGAAAAAAAGAAAAGAAAAAAACAATGTAGAATTTACAATATATATTGACAATGCCTTTTCGCGATTAAAAAATGGAAGGTGGAGGTGCAATTTTCGCTTCAGATTCGGGTTCAATGCGTCCACATACTGCGACCCACCCCTTCGCCGGCTAGCTCAGAATGGGTTTTCAAGGTGGGCGCAAAATAAAAAAATACAATTAGAATAGCGGGGATCAGGGTCATGTGGGCCGTTGTGGATTGAATGCATTTACACAGAAACTCAAGTCGAATCACTTTCCACTTACTTAAGTATATTCTAATTAAATTGCTGTTACAGTCAATGAACATAAAACACTTTACATATACAAGGATTTTGTCTTGCTGAAAAAAAAACAACTTACACTCTCAATAATTAACTACACTGTTTCCTTTCTCTCATTTAAATCAATTTCAAAGAATACTTAAAATTTTGCCTAATCATTCCAGTCGTAAATTCCCTAGTTGCAACTTTACAATTAGCTAAGTTTTTCTTGAAAGAAAAGATTGATTCTATTTTTTACAGAATATCGGTATAAAGAACCTGTACTAATACTTTCTTTCCGAAACAAATTATTCCTTCTAATATCTACAAATTGTTCAAGTTGGCACGACCTTACTGTGTCTTTTCACGGCGTAGAGAAATCTACGGCGTCGACTCTTCCAGTCGCTCGATGTCCTTGTCCTTGCAGCTCGGTCGGGAGCAAAGCCGCCCCTCTGCAGAACCGCACGGTCGCCCCTTTCCAGTACCGTTGTTCAACTCACGATGTGGCCTCCGTCTCGTTTTCCGTTGATACTCTTTTCGTATTCTTTTATAGAATGTAACTAGCTTTTAATTCCATATTTAAAAGAATCTACAATACGACAACTGAGTCTATCGTATAAGAAGAATAAATATAAATTAAAAAAAAACTGCAAAGAAAAGAAATGAATGGCCTCGTTAGTTTCATGCTATTCACACTCCTCTCTCTTACAAAGATTTTAAATGCGTCACTTATACTTTCATCCTTTTCCTGATGAATTGTTTTAATGCCTTGTAATATGATAATTACCTCCTCGAATGTCTTGAAGAGTTTTTATCGTAGATGCAGTCCTGAAGTCCGTAGCAGTACGAGGTGCCGCCTTCTCGTGATCGGTAGGTCCTCACTCTCCAGCTGTTACTTCAGAAAGAAAGCTTTCTTTCTCCCGACTCTCGGTGTCGCATACTCTACCGAGACGCTCCTTACGGATATAGTTCGTAGTTTTCATTTTCGGATTGTATTCATGCGCGTTGGCGCGCGTTCAAACAGCTCATCTTATTCTTGAATATTGATGTGCTCCGTTTTCCGAGACCTCGGCAAACGGATGGTCACAATACATAGAGAAACATGTCTGAAGTTTTGAAAACAATCACAAAAATAAAAATATATCACAATTTTTTGCGATTAAAATATTGGAGTGTGATGGCTCTATTCTGGCGTCAGATTCGAATTCAGCGCGTCGAAATACATAGTGAAACATGCGTCAAGTCTTTGGGTGAGTCCACTTTTTTTGTGTGCCTGTGTAATCTTATTAGCATGAAAATGGCAGCTGTAGGGGCCTCTCCTAGCTAGTAGGTTCATTGATTGATTGATTGTTTTTTTCGTGTTTCCGGGCGCGTCAACTACTGTGGACATTAGTCCCGTTATTGTAGTGCATGTTTTTTTATCGGGAGATGGCGGTGATCTTGGATGTGGTTGGCGAGGTCCGGCGCCGACCTATCGTCGGCTAGTGGGGTTTCCCCCTAACCAAGGCTCTCCCACCAGCGGGGCACCGCCCCAGCCGGGACAAGCTCTAAGCTCCCGACCGGTCTCCCGGAATATGTGGTAGTGTAGTGCATGTTAGTGTAAGTGTGTGTGCAAGGGGAGAGGATAGGACAAGGAAGAGGAAGGACAGATCGCGCGCGGTCCGTGGCCCGCTTGTGAGGGTACTGCTCCGGCATTCGCCTGGTGTTGATCGGAGAAACCACGGAAAACTACTGATCAGAGGAGCCGGCCGCTAGAATTCTCCTCCAGACAGCGACTGATTCGACCTAGCTGAGGCTAGCTAGTAGGCCTACTTATATATGATGTACGAATAACTTACGATTTATGTATTTAGAAGGTGAAATAATGCATTAGGAGCCCTCTGGCGGGAGCTTCTTTGCGCAAATCGCACCCTCGGATGCCCGTTGCGTCGACCCTGTGCGCGTGGCTCTTGGAGGAGTGAGGTGTCGGGGGCAGCGCGTGTCTCACCTGGTTGTTCTGCTTGGTGAGCGGCGGCGGGGGCGGCGGCGGCGGCGGGGGCGGGGGCGGCTGCTTCTGCTCCTTGGGGGCGGCGCGCGGCTCAGGCGCCGACAGCGCCAGCGCCGTCGCTTCCATCTGCGGAAGATCATTTTCATGGCCACCGAGAAAAAATTGCTTGCAGGCTACAGATTTCTCTATTCTGCATACAGGCACGTAGTGAAAAAAGACTTTTCAATTTGCTGAAGAATCGTGGGCGTTTATTACCTAACTGCACTCTCGATTCACTTAATCAGGAATTAGCTCAAAGAAATATTCCCCGATTTCATATAAAATGACCATTCCTACGTTCGGAGTTTTGGATACTTTTTTCTCAGAGTAAAAATAAATGTTCGCTCCTTTTTGACCTGGTGTCGAAGGAGCTTGAAACAAATGCGCCCAAAGCGAGTGCCACAAAAGGCGTAAATGTTTCCGCTGTGTGTACGTGGTCTTTTCACAGCCCCAGCCATCCCTTGTTTTGCAAGCCGAGATGGAACTACTGGGTATTTGGAAGTAAAATAAAATGAGAGTGGGCGAGATGGACCTGTGGGCTCCCTCTCACAGATCATCCCCTACGTTGGCGAGGGAAGGGGATGGTGTTAAGAGTGACGGGAATTTGGTGGGCGGGTGGTGACGGGAGATGGCAGGGAAAAGGATCACGTAAACTGATTGCAATATAAAAGTAAAAAATATTTCTTTCATTCCCAACGCTGGCCAACGTCAGTTAGCGCCGCCTAGCCGAGAGTCCGAGGGAGCAGAGAGAAAAGAAGCAGGGAAAGTAATGCGACCCACCTTCCTGTGCAAGGTACACATAACACACATGATTTCCTTCACACAAGATTAAACGACGTAGGTGCGCCTGAAAACACGAGCCAAATATTCCCGTGTTAAGCCTTTTGCGCTTAATGTTACGAATAGGAATCCTTTTGTGATTGAAGAGTACCGTGCGTCTAATTCATGCTGGGGGTGGGGCAAGGGGGGGCGAGCACAGGGCTCAGTGCTGGCGCGCCACGCCGCCCGCGGGGCAAGGAAGTGACTCTTTCGATCCCCAGAGTGTTGTCGGGGCCTCCATTCCCTGAACCCAGCAGACCAACCCAGTAAGGCCAGCGAGCTGAACTCATGTTTATATTTTTTAATTCATTTATTTTTACGTAAAAAACAGTTAAAACTGCGTATGACGTGCTATGGGGAAAAGTGAATTGTGTGCACATTTTCAAAATTCTGTGATCCCTACACTGAGTCATATACTACTTAAATTTTGGGGGAAAAAAGAGAACAAAGGTGGTTTTAATGTCAACAAAGAGCATGGGTTCTATATGGACACAAGTTTGCTATTATGTGTTCATATGTAAATAGCAATGACTAGTGATAGCTCTTCCTTGTTAGAAAAGAAATTCTCTCTATTGTTGCCAGAAATTAAGGATATGCTCCAGATATGAAGGGTAAGTTGAGATAGTTCGTCCAACAGAAATTTAATATAACTAGTGCAGTGAAAATAACGATATTCAAATACAATTGGAACCAACACCTTTTGTTTATGGATCCGTTTTGTTTGGAGGGCAAACATGGTCCGTTTTCATAGCTGAGCAGGCTCTGGAATACCTGTGCATAGTAACGTCTTTACATGATACATTAATTTCACATTTCATTTTTTCATATTTTCGAATGTTGGGTCTATGTGAAACAACTGATTCTTTAGGAAACAGATTGGTCGAGATATTCTTGCCAGTGAGCCCCCTTTGTGCCGCCTCCTTCTCCTGCCATTTCCATCCCCGACTCATCGCCCCCACCACCACTCTGCCTGACGTCATCGCTCCTCCGGGGCAATTTTAATCCTAAGAGAATCTTCTCAACTGCAGGACGAACAGAGCTTGTGCGACAATTACACAGAACTCACGCGACGGTAATGAATTGGAACTAAGGAAAAGTGATGATCCGCGTAGTTTAAGAGGGTCTAAATCATTTCGAACTAAATTTATTGCTCGTGGTAAGAAATGGAGATGAAGAAATAGTCCAGAAATTGGCGAGATTTTTACATTAGAATATTCGAAAAAATTGACATATAGAAAAATAATAAACACATTGAGAACCCTTGTTTGAAAGAGTTTTTGCGCTATTCCTTTCGAATCTGCGTATCAATAAAAGAAAATATTTACCGGGATTGATCTGAATAATTCAGGTCACTATAACGTTTAAAGAAGTGAAAAAACAAGATTATGTTGATTTAAAGGAAACATGTTGAATTTGAGCAGGCTCAGGTGCTCTATTAATTGTCTGAAATCAAAACGTGTTATTGTTGTTTAACTCTATTCAGATATTGTATTGAAGTGTAATCTAAAATCATAATTTCCAAGCAAGAACCACAACGTGGTATATTGTCCGAAAACGCGCAACCTGTATTTAAACTGGGTGCAGCGGAGAGCAAACAATAGGCGATCGCACGAAACCTCCCGTGAGCTGCATTGCAGGCGGAGGCGGACGCCGGGGTATAGACGTTGCACCGCGTAATCACCACTCGGATTAGAACCCCCCCCCCTCCTCCGTGCCGCCCCCAGCACGTGGCCCGCAGGGACGAGCCCTTGCGCAAGACGCTTTGCTGCAGCGAGAGGTGAGCCCACTTCTCCCTCTCTCTCCCCTTCCTCTCCCTCCCTCTCCCTCTCTCCTCAGTCTCTCCTTTCTCTCTCCTTCCCTCCTCTCTCCCTTCCTCAGTCTCTTTTCTCATTCTCTCCTCTCTCCCCTTCCCGTTTCTCCTCTTCTCATTCTCTCCTCTCCTCTCTCTCCCTCTCGTCAGTCTCTCCTCTCTCTCTCACCTTCCTCGCCTCTCTCCCTCTCGTCAGTCTCTCCTCTCTCTCTCACCTTCCTCCCCCCTCTCCCTCTCCTCAGTCTCTCCTCTCATTCTCTCCTCTCTCTCCGTCTCTTCTCTCTCTCCCTCTCCTCTCTCTTCCTCTCGTCGTCTCTCCCCCTCCCTCCCCTTCCTCTCCTCCCCTCCCCCCCCCTCCCCCTCTCTTCGTCTCTCCTCTCCTCATTCTCTCCTCTCTCCCCTTCTCCTCAGTCTCTCCTCTCCTCATTCTTTCCTCTCCTCCCTCTCTCCCTCTACTCATTATCTCCCCTCCTTTCTCTCCCTCTTCTCAGTCTTTCCTCTTACTCTCCCTCACCTCGCTCTCTCCTACGCTTTTCATGCTGCGGGAGTGACTCGAAAGCGCTCTCGGTTTGCACCGCTGACATCCACTTGAACTTGGAGGAGCGAGTTCTCCTACCTCTCATTGCTCCTTCACTTTCACGATGTCCTCAGCACCAAAACCATGCAGTCACTTCTAGGTACAGTTTATAAGGCTGAGGCTCGGGCACCGAAATAAACAAGTATTACTCTCCCGCTGAACGCGCAGCTCCCACAACTTCCATTATCTTGCCACAGTGTTTCATACTCTAACAAAATCCAAATTACGTAATGCTTCACAATGTCAAGTATTGGCGCACATCATGTCCAAATAATCAATCAATGATGGTATATTGCGAGGCTCAGGCCATCATGCCACCTCTTCAGCCTGACCAAGCAAATTCCGTGTTGCTCCTTTCCATATGAAGCAGAGAAAGATGGATCATTTAGGCGACGAAACAGGTGACATGAATCTTGCTCACAGGATTTATTTAAGTTTGAGGATCTTTCACATGCAGTAAATCTACATCAAGAGAGAACCGGATTTACTGCCGCTTCAAAGGAAGACGCACGAAGGTGATTAGGCCCTTAAAATCCCGCGAACTTGGGTACAACATTCGATGCGCTAATCGCTAGATTACCGAAGTCGCAAATGTTCACTTGTTGATTTTGTGAGTTCGGTTATATATTTCATTACAACATATTTTTTCTTTATTTACTTCAATTTTTCTAGTAGTTTAGGAGAAAATGAGTGAAGTGGAATAAACAGTTGCTGATTGAAAAGTGGATTTCTCGAGGGTTATTGCGGGCTGAGACATAAGCTTTTCACAAGTATCGCAGATGCTCTGGAAACGGAAAATAACCAACGACGAGGCGGTGACCAGGCGCACGAAAGTGGCGCGAGGGGGTTCCGAGTGGAGATCTTCATCCGCTTAGGGAGCGCTCGAGCAATTTGCACACAGAGGAATTAATATTTGTGGCTCTCTTATACCGTAAATTGCCTTCAGAATGTGGCTGTTCACGACGCTGCTACCACATGGAAGTTGATGGTGATATTCATGTGAATGTCTGAGTGGCTCTTGACCCAACGCAGATGGTTCTCGTCGCAACCATTTGCTGCTTCCCCGCCCCTCGATTTCCCGCTGCCCGTCGCTCGTATCAGTGTGGGAGCTCTAGGCCCTTGCGAGCGATCCGAAGGAAAGATCTTTTGCACATTTCAACATGTCGTTCCCCCCGTAGAGATGACGTCATTGGCAATTCCGCGCATAGTCATGAGGCTCGCTTGGGAATATTTCTAAAAGAATAAGATTGTATTTGTGAAAACACAGAATATTTTAAAATTACATAATCGTGTGTGCTTTAATAGAACAAAACATTTCAAATACGAAAATGCCGATTGAGTAAATGTTGAAAAGAAACTAGCTGATTGTTTCACCCGATTTTGGGAACACGCGTTTTGCATTTGATTGTTATCTAACATGTTGGGTAAATTATAAAAAAATTGAAAATGTCCATTAACATTACTAGATGCGTGCAGTTAAATTTCAATTCGGGAGGTGTTACTGCACTATAGAGGCATTTAAATACTATGCTACTAATCATTTATATCCAAATCTACTGCACTCTGAATATCAAAGTTATTAACCCTGTTAATTAAAACAACTGTCCGTATGTAACTGTGTATTTTGTTGGTCGCACTGATTACTGGGTACATATAATACTATTGAATCTACTAAGAGAGATCATAAGAGTTTTTATTCATTTGCGTCAATTCAAAGCGTTTGTGAAGACACAAAAAAATTGGAAAATAGATAGAGCGTATTTTATAGGATTAGCTTTCAAAAATTGAAATGACATCCAGTAAATGCTAAGTTTAATTATTTATTGGAGGCTTTCCATTTGATTAAATCTGCATTTTTTGAAGATTGGTACTACCTACATAAAGCCGACATCAAACGATTTTTTACATTGGTTTTCGGAATCCGAATATTCTGTTTAATCAAAGCTGCGTGAAAACTCACAAATTTGTGGATTAAAAACGTCCATACCTTTCGTTTTGTTTGTAATTGATATTTGTCGCCTGCTTCGTTACATCGCTCCGTTTCGTTGGCGGCGGCAGCTGCAGCTGCAGCGCAGCGCAGGGCGCAGGCGAATGGCGGAGCGAGAGGAGGCGCTCCGCTCCGCACACATGTGGCGAGAGCGCGCTCCGTGCTTCCCACCCAAAGGCGAACTTTTTTTTATTTTTAATTTTTTTTAATTTTTAAGATTGATTTTAAATATGATCATCGCCGACACAATCAAAAATAACATTCTTCACGAAGAGAAATGTTGAGTTCACGATATTAATTACGTAGTACATCGAACTAAACGTTTTAGTAAATTTTCGTAGAACAAAGTGCTTATTCGCCTTCACGAAATAGCTGTTTCGTCCAACGGACTCTTTAGCAAATTTCACTACACGAATAATTATATTTACTGTATGAATGCTTAATAAACATGTATTGTACCCTGTACCATAACATTTCTCTCCGTGTTCCTTGTAAATATATTGAAACTAGAGAAGTATTCGGGTTCGCCAACCCCCCGAACATGAAGAAGACTAGCGTACCCGTGCAAGAACTTTCGCATGTTAGACCCCACCCTCTTGTCTTTTTTTTTCCATTTCGATATTCAGCCTGGAATATATATTTTTTTCAAGATCCTCTTATCCCCATTCCATCGTGTATAATATCAAGTAATTAGTTTAATTTCACATACAGTTTCAGATTCTACAGGCTCTAAACAGGTGAGGTAGAGTGGAGAAGCGTCGAACCAGCAAAAATGTAATAGAATGATCAAAAAGGTATCATCCTGTAGATTTCTGTATGAGAAACGTTTCTTTGAGGCGTTTAGTTCCAAAATTTTAGTTTTTAATGCCCTAAAACGCTTTGCTTAGAAGTTACTTAACGATATAGATTAAAACAAAACAAAAATAAACGACTGAGTGTTGCGGGTTGCATTTGACATGAACGTTTACATGCGTTTTTAAACAAATCCTTCATATTTTTAATCAAAGTGCAATTCGTCACGTCTCCGTGCAATTCTCTTTCTTTAGCGACCTCATTTATAAATATTGGTTGCGTGTGGGACGCAAAAGGTATCCATAATACTGATATAATATAGGAGACGATGCCAGATATGATTCTAATGATCTTCCTAATGTCACATTTGTTCACAATGCCCATAATCTTCATAATGCCAATTCATTTCATATTCACATTCAGATTCACATATGTATAAAATCTGAAGAATATTTTATTTTCGGGCTGATTTGCTGTCAAGGATTTAAAAATTGATTCCTAGATTTAAAGCACCTCCCAGTTATTCCCTCTCAGTCACCTTTCCATCTTGTTCAGTGTTAATTCAATATACGAGATTGGACGTAGTATTAATCGAAGGATTAATATTAAATCGTATTTTTCATTACGTATATTGTGCCTTAATAACCTTAAGATTGTACAAAAACATGAACAATATGTAATTAGTCATTTTTCATGGGGAATAACCTAATGTGCAGTGATCAGCATACCTTTCAATGAATCTTGTCAGAAGTAATGATTTTTGTACGTTGAATTTGTCGTAACTCGAACTGTTTTACGAGAGTTCATCCTCTTCCCGTGCCGACATTTGACTACCATTCACATTACAATCATCGTTTTCATCACAGAATTCATTCAGTTACACGATCGATATGATTGAATGAATGTGGAGTTTTTCAGTAAATAAAATAATTTATTTCCGGAAATACTGACATAATGAATTATCTCGAAATATTGTCAGAAATGACACAAAACAGATTAGCTCTTTTTCTTATTACCATATATGACGTAATTACGATATTGCTTGCATTATTCGTTAATCGGATGAGATCATGAGAGCAATACATTATGTTAAATCCTTTCGTTGCTTTCTATTTGTTTCATGTCCAGTGTTCTGTCGGCCACAAGCACTGTGGCTGAGGCAAATACCAGCTGCATTGAATCAAGGATTGTGATTTCAGTTCCACGCAAGTTTTTACACCTGGAAGATGGTAAGTTTTCACATTCTTCATTATTTTCTCGCCCTGATTTCTTAAGAAGAGAAGTATTTAGTGAGCCGCAAAAAAGCGAATTTTCGAGAGAAAATATCTCATTGCTGGGCCCTGGTAACGAAACAGTGGATACATTTTGCTCCTTTATATAGTAAATTACTTTACATAATACGTTGCATAGTCACAATCTATGTTTTGTGGGTCTTTGATACCGAAAAATTGATTGACGGCATAACGTCTACATTTCTGCCTGCCTTTCTTTGGTCTACGCTAGCACCTAAATCATTCTGCGGATTTTCTCCCAAATTGATATTGAAGTCGTAGGCTTCCGCGGCCAGAGTCATGTAAATGATCTTGCCTATCCGGGTGACGCCGCGTCGAAAGATGTGCTGCCGATGTTTCGATCATCTTTTCGCTTTCTGCGTCAGGGCTGGTCTCGCCCTGACCAGCCCTCATACCAGCCCTGAGGAAGATCACGACAAGATGATCGAAACGTCGGCAACACAGTCTTCGACGCGGCGTCATTCGGACAGCTAAGATCATTTACAAAATTGATATTACTTCAAAACTTTAAAGGAACGCGAACCCTGCGAGTTTGAAACATATTTTGATTTTTGAAGGTTGTGAGGATTTTTAGGGTAATTTTCACAAAAATAACCACATATTTTTGATAGGAACTAAATTTGTCCTCAGTTAGTGCAAAAGACGTTTTAAAGAAAGGCTCAGATCTTATTTTCGTTGAAATCCCTGATTTTTCGAAAATCGCAATAGTTCAAAGTTTTTTCAACGTCGTCGCAGAGTATTGGAAGAAAAATATTTTTCATTCATTAAATCTGTTATTGAAAGTCAGATCTTGAAATAACGTCGTACAATTATTTGGAAACTATTAATAGTTTTTCTGCTATTTTGTGTTGAATTTATGTACTTTTTAACATTTTTTTCTTCAAAAACGGATCAAAATTTTACCCAATAATGTGGTTCTTTGTTAATTTATCATCGTTATCATCATAATTCATAATCGAAGACAAACAGACTGTAAAGCGATCATTGAGTAGCGTGTAAAACAATTCCTTCATTGAGCAAATTGAGATGCATTTCTTTTCTGTTGCGGCGTGAAGTGCACGGTGAGGAGTGTTCCGTGGCGGCCTAAGTAATTGGGGAATTCCCCCCCCCCGCCCCACCGCCCCCCCTCCCGCGGTCAGCGCCGGGCGAATCGTTAACGACGCCCAGAACAAATACTATTACTCCGAGAGAAACTAATTCAATGATGAAACTTACATAATAACAAGCCCCTAACAAGATTCCCATAAATATACATCACTAATACATTCATAGAATTTTGCTTGTGATTATACAGTTAGCGGAATACGATTGTATAACCTATTTCCATGTTAAACAATTGGCGTTGGAAGGAAGAGTGCTGTGCGTCTATTAAACGCAGCAGGGGCGGAGGGCTGGGCGGGGCGAGGGAGGGCGGCCCATCGCTGCCGCTCGGTCGCGCGAGAAGATTGCGGTGTGCTCCCCCCCCCCGCCCCAGCCCCGGCGTCTTCGTGGGACTTGGATTGGCGCGAGTTAAACGAGACCTTAGTTACGTCCCCGGGGCGACTCCTTTCGGGGGTGGGGTAGCCGCTGCGTCTTGCGCGCTACGCTCTACGCTCAGTGCCCTGCGCCCAAAGTCCTGCGCCCTGCGCCTCTTACGCCCTACGCCCAACACCCAGCCCCCTCCGCCCTGCACCCCGCGCCCTGCGCCCTACGCCTTGCGCCCTGCGCCGCCCCACGCCATACCCCTACGCCCTACACCCTACGCCCGCGCTTTACGCCCCCCCAAACCTCGCTCTGCGCCCTATACCTGCCCTTCGACCTGCGCCCTACACTTTCGCCTTGCGCTCTGCGTGTGGTGCTCTACGCCTTGCGCCCGGCGCCTTGCGTGCTACTGCTTGTGTCCTGTGGCCCATGCCCTCCGCCCTCCGCCTTGCGCCCTGCTCACCGCGCCCTGCGCCTGGCCGGGAGACTGAATAGGCCTCGAACCCCGGCACTCCCACGTTCGCTCTTTTTTTGTTAACACCTCACGGACGCTTTACGAATTATTCACGTCATCGAAACTATGTTTTAAAATTAATGCCAAAGACAGACTAATGGAAAGTCATGCGTATAAATATTGTTATAAAAAAAGAATTGTACACACGATGTAATTTGTGAAACATACGTAGAAAATGCAAACGAATAAATATATGTTAAAAACGAAATCTAAAATCCCTATCAATCAACTCTTTTATTTATATTTTATGCTCAAAGGTCGTTTCAGGCGCGGCACACATATCGTTTTTGTGGTGACAGCAAAACTTCCTCACACGAATGTCTTTTTACCTTATATACATACATTACATCGTATACATACATACGAGTATATATATATATATATATATATATATATATATATATATATATATAGAGAGAGAGAGAGAGAGAGAGAAAATAAATGGGTATGCAAATACTACCTATTTATCCTTGGAATTGAAATCCTACTTTAAGACTTGTATATTATTCTTAAGAATGTTATTATTCCGTAAACTAAATGTTAAATATTGCTTATTTAAATTACGTTAAAATACTTCGTCGGCACGATTAATCTGAAGCGGTGGGGGTCGTTAGTTTGCATGGAGAGTTTCTGGTAGCGTCTTGAGATAACTCGCAAGGAAACGTTTTGAAACAGAAGTTGGCGTACCTGACGTTAATGAGAACCGCATGCGATGCTTCGTGTATTGTAATGAGTCATGTTATACTTAGTAGTATTAATTCTACCTTGCGCTCTTGTATCCGTTTTTCTGCATGAAAATAAATGTATCTGGATACTAATTAAATGTATGTAATATTTTCGAGATTAAGTTGAGAATTTAACGTAATAGAGTTTTCACTAACTTATGAGAATAATTTATATTTTTCAGGTTCATATTCACATTAGTGGTTAATCCAATGTTGTATGTTCCTACTTATTTTCTGTTAATAACTGGTACGTTTACTTACTTGTGCAAAGGGAATTTTTTTTTGATTTTCAAAATTTATGCAGTATATGTCTCAGTGTAGGGATCACAGAATTTTGAAAATGTGCACAGAATTCACTTCTCCCCATAGCACGTCATACGCAGTTTCAACTGTTTTTTGACGTAAAATAAATAAAAAATAAAATAAAAATCCTTAATTCTTTCATCTTTAAAATATAACTTTTTTGATAGGGTGACCTCATTTCATTATATTCTTGCTGTCGGTAATTGCTATGTTTCTAATTCTTTTTGAGGACAAAGAAGTAGGTCAATAAGAATACTCTCTTTCGTTGCAATCGTCTGTGCGTTGACTGTACAGTTTAGTGCATTTACCAACCTTAAATTGACATTGTTCAGTTTGCATGGTAGATTTCAGCATCATCACCTAACTTTCGCTGGAGTTGTTGCTACTTAAACCTGGCTGCATCAGTCTCCATTTGCGCGAGCGCGGGCATACACACACACACACACACACACACACACACACACACACGCACACACACACATACCACACACACACACACCATACACACACACAAGCTTTTAGAGTTTTGCAATCTGTTTTTAGTGACGTAAATGTGTACCGAAAGCCAAAATCCTTTGAAGATTTCCAGCACAATTTTGATGCAAACGTTTTCCTTGACGAAAAGTTTCCCAGTGAATTAAACCATTTAAAAGTTGTCAAACAAGCATGCAAGATGGGGAAAATGCGGTATGTACAGTCTCATCCCCTACTGATTCCAATTTTGAGCAAGTCCATGCACTGATTTTGAATAACCGATGAGTGACTGTTGATGAAATGGCAATACACACCATAGACCGTCGTCAGGTTCGGCATACAAGGACACGGAGGATTGTTGGAAGAAATTTTTTTGTTGTAAAACATCGCACAACCACATACTGCCTAAGATCTTCAAAATCAATGGCACGTTGGATCATGTACATGATGTCTATGTTAAAAAAAGTTTCATTGTAAATTTTGTTCTGTTGTTGTAATCAATTTAAAACATTGATTGGCTTTCTTATTGACTTAGTACCCTCAAATATATTTGCTAAAGTTATGTAATTCTTGTTTTTGTTCATGCAAGGTATCCGACTGTTGATTTTTCTATTCATCCTTTTGAGAGACTTATATTAGATAAGTTAATTCTTTTAGAATCCTCGCTAAAGAACATTTTGAAATCCACATACATTGATGAGTATGTGTTCTTCTAATGCAGAATACCAAAACAGAAATCTCCTTCAGGGCTCATGCCGCCGCTGGCTTGTTTGGGCGTCATGCAAACTTCATGGTGGTGGAAAAATAAGGAATATTGTCCAGCACAGCATGTTCTGTCATGAAGTACTCTCAAAGAGTTGTTAGAGACGAGAGTTCAGAGTTCAAATCGATGAAGTAAACACTTTCACAAATCATCATTGTCGGATCCCATGGTTTAAAAAAATATAATTTTGTTAACTTCATATTTTTCTTAAGTTTAAGCGTTTATGAATGATTCGTGAAATATAAATGCGAAAGTGCTTTGTGAGTTGCTTCTGATAATATCACCGAATTTTTCATGATCTTCTGAGATTTTTGTGTTTGATTATTTAGTCACACTCTATCTTGAATTCAAGGAATTTATTCTGTTTCCATGGTAATTAAAGTAGTCTGTAATTCATCACCCAACAGTCGAAACTCAAAAAGTAATACTTTACGTTGATTCTTTCTGTATACATTAATGTGCATAGAAAAATGTAGATTTCAATAAATATTTTTGTTTTTGTTGCATTCTAGATATTGTTTTCAAACCGTTTCTTCAATTCTATTGATTATCTCCGGCGATCAGATATAATCAGTATTCCTGTGTTTCTTCTCTCATCTTGCATGACATATTAAATGCTGACTTGTTGCCGCACCGCCTGCTTTGTTGAACTCTTAACACAAGTAGTTTCCTCCACATGCGCCGTGTGATTTCAAAATTATCTTTCTTTGTGACCAATTGTTGTTTCTGGATATTTATTTGATAAATTGGATTGATGGATTGGATTTCTGGATAAATTCTTTTACAGCTAAATTTCGAAGGCACAAATTTAAATATTTCTTTTTAACGATTTAGCCAAATCAGCATACAGAATCAGCAGTTGGGGGAGTAGGCAGTGGTTTTGTCTACGTGAGAGAGATGGAGTTACGTCACAGTCCTTGCCAATATCTAACGTCCGCTTCCCTCCACACACCCCCGCCTGCCCTTTGCCCTCTGGGCCCTCGTTTCGCGCTGTCGCCTTCACCTTCCCTTCTTTCCTCGTCCTCTTCAAGGGCCCCGACTAGTGCTCTGCGCTTGCTCTTCTCGTTTGGTTTCCAATTTGTTTAATAGAAATTGCGAGGGGCGAGGGGCGGGCGGGCGGCGCAGGTCAATTTTAATTGGACTCGCGTCGGAATCACGGGCGTGCGGCGGGGCGTCCCACGGGAGGCCCAGGCAGCGGGCGCGCCCCGCCCCGCCCCGCTCCGCCCGGATAATTCAATTTGACACTCACCATGTTGCGAACGCGTTAAGCAAACCGTTCAGCTTTTGTGAGGCCGGAAATTAAATTCGTGATGGGCGACCGAGTCGACGGGGCGACAGGGCGACGGAGCGGGGGCGGGACTGGGACGGGGGCGGGGACGGGGGCGGGGCGGGGCGAGGTGAAGAGAGCGCCTGGCGCATCTCCATTTAAACAAAATGACTTCTTGGCCGGCGGCGCGTTTTTATTTAATGTTGATTTTCAGCTCTTTAGCAACTTGACTCCTGGAGACGGCGACGGCTTCGCTAATCTCCTGTAATCACTTATTTAACGTTTGCTCAGCTGCGCCCCCGCCCCGCCCCGCCCCGCGCATGCGCGCGTGCGTCAAAAACGCCTCCGCTTGAAGGGACTTTGCCCTGCGACGGTCGGCGGATCGCAGCAACCGTTTCACAAGCACTTTTACGAAGCGGATTCCAGTCTCGTATTAAACTACTACCCATTGAAAGTCAAATAAATGTGGATTTAGGTGAAGGTAGTTGTCAATTTAGGCTATAACTTTTTGAAGATAACTATATTTTCAATGATTGTGAAATGAAAAAAGAACCAAACATAAATTATTGGCATAGACGTGAAAATTAATTATAAAGAATAACAAGAAAAATGGAGTAGGTATTTGGGGAGTTGGATAAGAGAGGATTTGAATCCTGGGCACCACTTCTAACAGAAAGAAAACATTGGCCAGAGAAGCTTTCCAAAGGATGTAGAGCTGTTCGAGTAGAAAAGATAGTTATGGAGTGTTGCCCTGTACGAGTCTTGTAAATTAACAAAACGGGAGAAAAGTGTCATTGAAGTTTGGTGGCATACGGCGGGTCACTGCCCCAGCCGGGACAAGCTCTTCGCTCCCGACTGGTCTCTCGGCATATGTGGTATAATAGCAGAAACCTTTTACAGTTCACCTCAGGTAAGAAGCAGAGACCTTTTACAGTGTAATTGTTTCTAATACTGTTCACGTAGTGCAAAACAAAATATGAAAAATGAATGTTCTCTCAAATTAATATTACCGGACACAGGTACATCCCTGCATATAATGTCAATATTTTGTTTTCTTCTCAAAAAAACAAAAAAACAAAACGGATTGCATTATTGACTGCGTATTATCAACAATCAAAATTAAATTTCAGATAAAAGTTATATATTATTTTTATTATTTACTTTACTGAAACAAATGGTTGGTATTTACACATGGACTTAGTGAAGCGATTAATTTGAGCTTTATATGTATTATGTGCATTATTTATTATTTTGAGTTTAAATACCACCCCAAATATGTTCCTTCTTTATTCTTGCCAGACTGATAGAACTTGGTTAAATTGAATATTTTACATGACTAACCATGAGCCACTTTAATTCGACCAACAATTTTGTTTTCATCACAGACGGTATGAATCCACACTCCTCATTTTACTGGAATACGTAATGTATTACCGAGAAGCGAATATGGTGCCACATCTCGCCCTTCCGTCGCCCCAATATCATTAGCTCTGGATCCAAAGACGAGGTTGCACGAGGCTCTTCTCTCTCGAGAACTCGGGAGGAGCTTCCAAATGTTGCCACCGTGTATATTTGGAGTAAGTACGAGTAATTATCGCTAATTAACCGAGCATAATTAACCGCAGATGCAGTCGCTCCGCTCCAGGAATCCTATTACGCAAGGGAAGCTCTCGAGCGGCGGGCGGGGGCGGGGGGGGGGGGGCGGCCGAGGGAGAGGAGCGAAGAGGAAAGGGGCGGGGCGGAGCGGGCGACAGAGGCGGTGCTGCAGGACGGCGGAGGAGGCAACTGCTGCGACAATTGACGAAGACATAGGGACAGAGTAGCTCAGTTGTGACCGCGACTGAATGCTATCTGTCTTTGATACGAGAGGTTACGCACAGTATCGACACAGTGCAGTATGTGAAGGCGTGGATGTACAGTGCGAAGGCTGCGTTTGCGAGGGAGGCCTGGGCGGTGGGGACAAAACCTTTTACACATTTTAATGTCAAATAAGGGATGAAGTTTATTCGTAACGTACTAATGTTCTAAACTATCTTATACTAAGACTTAAAACAACAAATATTTCCACAATGTATTCTCAAGGTTTAGTTTTCGAGTTAGTAGTCCTCATTTTTTTACACACATAGAAAAACCTGTCTGTAGTAACTCAAATTCTAACCATCACTTATGATAAATTGCAATACATTTGGATCAAAAAGCACTTAAAAAACTATAACTACGACTTCCAGCTTCCTAAAAAATTAAATTTATAAAAATCTTCCGAAAATCATCGTTCAATCTCTGAGTCCACTTCCTCACTAAAGCTAATATTAAATAATTCTAAAAACTAATAATATGAAACAGAACTTCAATGTACAGAAGTTTTTAGCGATTGCGTTGCCGTCTAGATAATTTAAAATGAAATATTAACGAAATGTCTCCGGACTGAAAAAGTCAGATATATATTGTTTAAGTTATGAGTCAAATCTATAAACGTGTGTTGCAAAAGGACGTGGACGTAGGCGTGGGCGAGGGAGCTGGCGTGGAAGTGGGCGAGGGGGGGCGAGGGCGTGGGCGTGGGCGAGGGCGAGGGCGAGGGCGTGGGCGAGGGCGTGGGCGAGGGCGAGGGCGTGGGCGATGGCGTGGGCGAGGGCGCAGCGCGGGGAGGGCGTGGGCGTGGGCGAAGGCGTAGAGAGGGCGAGGGTGTGGGCGTGGGCGTGGGCGAGGGCGATGGCGTGGGCGATGGCGTGGGCGAGGGCGAGGGCGTGAGCGTGGGCGAGGGCGTGGGCGAGGGCGAGGGCGTGGACGTGGGCGGACGGCGCGCCCGCTGTTTGCGTGAGGCCAATTCGGGCGCGCGGCCTCGCCCTCTTGGCTTCCTGCGCGCTGGCAGCGTTGCTCGCGCTCCGCAAACGGCGCTCAGGCGAATCCTAAAACAGTTTCCACTTCGCGGAAGAACTTTTTAAAAGCATTTTAAATACCAATAATGTGTTGTTGATCCACTAGATTTTACTGTGTTTTTTGAGTTTACCTCAAGGTACAACACAAGTCAAGGTTTTGATGAGAGTTCATACGTTCGTATGTGTTTCTTCTTCTTCTCCCTATTATTATTTTATTGATATTATTGTTATTGCTATTATTATTTGTTCTAAATAGAGCTTGGCTTTAAAGTTGAACCCAACAACTGTAAAAGAAAGTACAACTAGTAGTGTAAAACAGCCCATACTTTCTGGCCCGTATTTTAACGCAAAATTACGCAAAACGTACTAAAATTTTTGAAAAATTGTACAGGACATTATTTCAAAAGCAATCTTTAAGAAACAGATTTCGTTCAGGTAGAAATCTCTATCTTTAATATTTTAGTTGTAGGAAGTCTCCGACAAAATTTTGAACTTTTTCAATTTTTTTTATTTATTTTATTTATTTTACGTCAGAAAAACAGTTAAAAACTGCGTATGACGTGCTATGGGGAAAAGTGAATTGTGTGCACATTTTCAAAATTCTGTGATCCCTACACTTACTCATATACTACTTAAATTTTGAATTTTTGAAAGGGAGAAAAAAAAAACAAAAACTCCCATGAAATAAAATCTATGTTCAAGGATAAACAAGCAATACATTTTGAATTTTGAAATTTTGAAAGGGAGAAAAAAAAACAAAAAAACTCCCATGTAATAAAATCTATTTTCAAGGATAAATAAGCAATAAATTTTGGCTCTTATTACTTCCTGCCGCGACAACATGGAAACGATAATTTGAATAATTGTATTTCCCACTGAATTCTAGAAGACGTGCACAGAAAATGAAGTTACATTTATGTCCAGAAGCAAAACAAGGGGCCATCTCAGCATTTGCTCAATGGATCAGGAAACTGGACGAAAAACCTGATCGAGATGGGGTCATTGACCCGGAAGCTGTAGTACAATAGTTGTTACAGGTTGTTTATACTCATTTATACAGTCCAAATGGTAAATAATGCATTATGTATCATTGTTAAAATTAATGTTACTTTTCTTGTGATGCTCAGTATAGTCTCTAATTGTATAGAAACAGTTATGCAGCAGAAACGATTTCACTTGGGATTTAAACTTTTCTATTGAATTTAATCGTTTAATGTCATCTGGCAAAGTGTTGTAAAATAATGTACATGTATTGTATGTGAATTTTTTGTAATGAGCTGTTGATACTGCCCCCTGATGAATATGATTTCTACGTCGAGTGTTATAGTAATAGACTTCTGCATTTTCTGAAAAATTTTCCCCGCCCTTGAGCAAGTCATTTTTAAAAACCCTGATCGTAAATAAAAAGACACGGTAATGGTAGAATTCCTAGATTAATGAAGAGAGGCTTACATGAATCACGTGGGTGGGATTTGGTTATTATTCGTACAATTCGTTTTTGTAATCTAAAAGTCTGGGAGCTATAAGATGTATTTCCCCAGAATATTATGCCATATCTCAGGCGGGAATGAACATTCGCAAAGTATACACAACGAGCAGTATGAAGGCTGACTGAATTTGCAAGAATTCTGAACGCGTAGCATAAAGAACTTAATTGTGTGTTCAGTTCATTTAAATGGACGTTCCATTTAAGGTTTGACTGAATTGAGAGACCTAAAAATTTTGTTGCCTTAACATCAGTCAATGGTACACTGTTCATTTTCAATGGAGCACAGAATTGTTTATTTGAAATGGAAAACTGCATTAAAACCGTTTTCTTTTCGTTTACTATTAATTTGTTATTTCGGAACCAATTTGAAACATCTGATATTGTACTATTTACGGTTTCTTTATTGCAAAGGGATGTATCATCTGATGTTCGTATCTATATAATTTACTGAAAACTCAGAGTTTTCATCGAATATGAGACCTGCACCATTCTCTTAAACGTCCTTCACACTATCCAACAAACTATTTAATCAAAAACGATGGAGCAATTTGAAAAAAATGTAAACCCCCCCAAATTAAAATACGGTTTCAAATTCAAGGGGCCGCAACATTAGCCAGATCGATTGAGGAATATCAATTTCCGAGAAAATCGGCTGAACGGTTTAGCCGCTAACGTTGTTCACAGACGGACAGACAGCCGCTTCGCCGTCATTCGGTTTTTCGGTAACAAGGACTCACAATCATGGATTCTGACTACACCACGTAATAGAGTTTTTGAAATATATTTAGCAAATGCATTTATACAGTTTTTTGTAACCACGTCCCTGTAGTAAATGTTTTTCTGCCGAAAACTCACCGTTTTTTTCGCGCAGCATTACATAACTTTCTCTCTTTTGTGTAAGCTGTTGTGAGAAATTAAAAAGTACTCATTTGGTGTATAGATTTCAGAAACAACTCGGAGGCTCAAAACCGTGTTAAATTGACTAACGGGATCAGTTTCCGAATTCTGCTGTTGGTACCACGAGTTGCAGGAGCACTTCCTTCTGAAGAATGTGCACTTTACATCATCGCTCTAAACGAGATAATGTTTTGCGGATAATAGTCTCTCCCACACTTCCATTTTTACCGGTATGGTGTCATCGGCAGCTTAAAACGGTACAAACTTTTTTTTTGGGTTTTATTTAAGGTCGCTTCAACATCTAAGGTCATTAGCGACCACTATTGCTGTTAACGGTATGGTAACTATATGGTGATTGATGATAAGGAGTGAAAGGACGAACACAAATACAACCATGCCCGAGGCGGGACTCGAACCCGCGACCCTTCGGTCCGAGATCACTACGACACTACTGCCTTACCGATCTCGGCCACCAGGCCGAGCTTTGTTTTCTCTTGCCGTAATATTCAATTATAGAACGGATTGCTCTAATATTTAATTATTGATAGCGATGTATTAGTTAACTCATGGTACCATTTTAAAATAATGTATTCAGCCATTAAAGACTGTGACTCGTATTTGAATTTAACGTTTAACAGTTTTCCATTTCAAATAAACAATTCTGTGCTTCATTGAAAATGAACAGTCTACCATTGACTGATGTTAAGGCAACAAAATTTTTAGGTCTCCCAATTCAGTGAAACCTTAAATGGAACGTCCATTTAAATGAATTGAACACAAAATTAAGTTCATTATGCTACGCGTTCAGAATTCTTGCAAATTCAGTCAGCCTTCATACTGCTCGTTGTGTATACTTCACGAATGTTCATTCCCGCCTGAGATATGGCATAATATTCTGGGGAAATACATCTTATAGCTCCCAGACTTTTAGATTACAAAAACGAATTGTACGAATAATAACCAAATCCCACCCACGTGATTCATGTAAGCCTCTCTTCATTAATCTAGGAATTCTACCATTACCGTGTCTTTTTATTTACGAATCAGTGGTTTTTGTAAAAAATGACTTGCTCAAGGGCGGGAATATATTTTCTGAAAATGCCGAAATCTATTACTATAACACTCGACGTAGAAATCATATTCATCAGGTGACAGTATCAACAGCTCATTACAAAAAATTCACATACAATACATGTACATTATTTTACAACACATTGCCAGATGATATTAAACGATTAAATTCAATAGAAAAGTTTAAACCCCAAGTGAAATCGTATCTGCTGCATAACTGTTTCTATACAATTAGAGACTATACTGAGCATCACAAGAAAAGTAACATTAATTTTAACAATGATACATAATGCATTATTTACCATTTGGACTGTATAAATGAGTATAAACAACCTGTAACAACTATTGTACTACAGCTTCCGGGTCAATGACCCCATCTCGATCAGGTTTTTCGTCCAGTTTCCCTGATACTTTGAGCAAATGCTGAGATGGCCCCTTGTTTTGCTTCTGGACATAAATGTAACTTCGTTTTCTGTGCACGTCTTCTAGAATTCAGTGGGAAATACAATTATTCAAATTATCGTTTCCATGTTGTCGCGGCAGGAAGTAATAAGAGCCAACATTTATTGCTTATTTATCCTTGAAAATAGATTTTATTACATGGGAGTTTTTTTGTTTTTCTCCCTTTCAAAATTCAAAATTTATTGCCTATTTATGCTTGAAAATTGATATTATTACATGGGAGATTTTTGTTTTGTTTTTTCTCCCTTTCAAAATTCACAATTTATTGCTTATTTATTCTTGAAAATAGATTTTATTACATGGGAGTTTTTGTTTTTTTTCTCCCTTTCAAACATTCAAAATTTAAGTAGTATATGACTTAGTGTAGGGATCAAGGAATTTTGAAAATGTGTACACAATTCACTTTTCCCCGTAGCACGCCATACGCAGTTTTTAACTGTTTTTTGACGTAAAATAAATAAATAAATAAATATAAATAAGTATAAATAAATAAATAATAAATAAATAAATAAATAAATAAATAAATAAATAAATAAATAAATAAATAAATAAATAAATAAATAAATAAATAAATAAATAAATAAATAAATAAATAAATAAATAAATAAATAAATAAATAAATAAATAAATAAATAAATAAATAAATAAATAAATAAATAAATAAATAAATAAATAAATAAATAAATAAATAAATAAATAAATAAATAAATAAATAAATAAACGTGGCTGCGCAAGAGGCATCGCAGAAGCACAAATCCGCGCCGTTTGCCGTGACAGTCACGCAGGGGGGTGGGGGCGCGGGGGTCCGTAGCCCTCGCTCGCTTATCGCGCGCATCTCGCGCCGTCGTTGTTTATTTAACGAGCGGCGCACGCCGCCGAGCACCTGCGACGCCCCCGCGCGAAGTAATTAACTGGGCGGCGGCGGCAGATGGCGCTACGTGGGCGTCGCGTGAGCCAAGATGGCGGGCTCTATTCAACGCACTTACGCAGCAAAATGCTTCTCAGATTTTAAATATGTCCTTGTATTTGATAACATTGGTTCATCTCGTACTTTTTACTCTCATATATGCGTAGAGTAAGTGATGCATGATTTTTTGACAGAAAAAACCGTTTGGTGGGACTCTGGTACCGAAAAAGTAAACTTTTCTTCCTGTACGTAATAAATTACATTATGTTATACGTAATGTAAACAGAATTCACGTTTTGCGGGACTCTAAAGCCTCCAAAAATTTGAGTTTTTCAAAAAGGACTGTCCGTTCATTCCATTATCAGTTCGTCTGTCTGTCTGTGAATAACACACGGATCTGAACTGTTCGATGGATCTTTTATAAATTGCTGGGTACGTAAAATCCTACGGTCGTAACTGTGGAACATGCTGTACTGCGGAATGCAGATCAGTTCTTTCCCCACTAGAGTCCCTTAATGTGAATTATCAGTGTTCGGTTGTTTTTAACATTCCGAACAAATTCTCTGAGAAGGTCGCAAAATTTGCTCACGTTTTCAAAAATTGAACATAAAGTGATTTAGAGTAGGGGTTGGCAATTGCAAACTTTCCTGTCGAGCGACCCACTGTTCCCGAAATACGAGCTGAGGGTGACAGATCGTTCCCTGATGGAGTTTTTGAAGCGAGCTGAACTCTTACAAAGATTGTTGTTGAGACGGGTCCAGATCAATCAGCATCAAACAAAACTCTTTAGTAAATAATGCAGGACGAAGGTGAGAAATTGAAATCTACGTTAAGGACAATGCTAATAATTTTCCTTCTTGTCTTTTATAATGGATGAGTATAATGAAGTTTGCACATTTTCTCATCTTAATAGTAGGTTTTAATCATGACTGTCGAACAACTGAAAAAATTGCAACTCTTCTGACTTTAGGAAGTACCACTACGTCACAATATTTATTTGAAACTGTATTTGACGCTGTTAATAAAATGAAACTGGAATGAACAAAGTCCACTGTGTTCCACAAAGTCATCAGTGTTACCACTGATAAAGCTCGAAATATGACAGGAAACAATTGTAGGCGTTTGCTAAAATAAAACAAGACTTTTCATGTCTGTGCAAATGAGACCAGTCTGTTTCAAAATCTTTTTGAAGTTGATTTTTTGAGAAAAAAATACAAATGATGGTGATTGCGCTTCAAGTGAATAGAGTCATTTCGAGAGTCATTGAAGAATTATATATACTATTGTTGTTTACTTTTTACTTATTGTTGTTGAATACTATTGTTGTTTTACGCCGGACTTCCTAAGTGTTTTTCCGAAGTAAGGATGTTTCTGGGTGACGTGATGCCTGTCTTTGGCAGCACTGACATAAACCGAACGTTTTACACAACTTTATCTGAACGGAGAGCAGCAGAAATCAATTGTAGTGGATTCGCGTGTAGCTGTAGTGGGTGGCGTTGGCGGGAAATCCCACAGGCGCAGCGCTGCGCTGTCGACCCGCCAGACACTCGTGTGCGTCGCGTTGCCTGCCCTCTCAGCCTGGAACGCGGTACGCAGGTCGACAGAGAGATTATGCTCTGTTCTGCGAATTGCTTTTGAATTTAGTGGAATAGGTTGTTTTTTTTTCATTTATTTCTGCTTGGCCCGAAGGCCCTCAGCATCCGAGTACGATACAGTGATGTTACATTGAATTACATTAACATTGATTAAGAAACATTATAGACATGAATACATTGAGTACATGTGAATTAAATGTGAGAAGCCACATCGGGTACATGATAATCAAGGAGGGTCGAAGAACTGTCGCGGTAGTTTTCGCTTTAGTCTATTGTGGTGAGGAATTTTTTTTCGATTTTTAAGTGCACGGCTGAAGGAATCTGGGGAATGTTAGGATAGAAGCAAGAGGATAATCGGGAATAAGAAAAGAGGATAATCGGAAATAGGTTTTGCTTCACATTCTATAACCCATTGCAGACACTATCAGGTTAGTATGCAGAAGATCATTGTTTTACATTACTAATGTTCTTACGGTTGAGTTATTCCAGGTGTGATTTTAAAACAGGATTTCCTGAATCACAACTTTTTGTGCACACGCAAATTTTATTATATTTGCATATTTGATCAAATAAATCTTATATTATTAATCATAAACAACATTAAGATAAGATGACAATATTGTTTCAAACCAGCGCATATGGTGGAATGAAACTAACATTATGTCTGAAATATTGGTCCAGACAGTGAATGGCTGTCTCGTAAAATTCTCGGGGCTCCCTTGTGAACCAGTTCCGTAGGAACTGCTTGAGTCGTCGTCTGTGATGAATCGCTTGCTCCTCAGAGCCTTTTTAGGGGACCAAAAATGACGTAATCGCAAGGAGAGAGGTCTGGACTGCATGGACGTACCGGGAGCGGTAGCTCAGTGCATCAACTGATGTCACTGCAGCGCCTCTGACTAGGAGGTCCTAGGTTCGAGTCCTGACGGCGGCAGGATTTTTAATACTAGCTCTTCAGCTAGGTCAAATTTCATCGCTGTCTGGAGGAGAATTCTAGCGGCCGGCTGCTCTTACCCGGTAGTTTTCCGTGGTTTCTCCGATCAACACCACGCGAATGCCGGAGCAGTACCCTATCAACGCGACCGCGCGCGATCTGTCCTTCCCATTCCTTGTCCTATCCTCTCCCCTTATACACACACACACTTACACTAACATGCATTACACTACAACATATCCCGGGAGACCGGTCGGGAGCTTAGAGCTTGTCTCGGCTGGGGCGATGCCCCGCTAGTGGGAGAGTCCTGGTTAGGGGGAAACCCCACTAGCCGAGGTAAGTCGGCGCCGGATCTCACCATCCAGCGCGGGAAGATCACCGCCATCTCCCGACGAAAGAACATGCACTACACTAACGGGACTAATTAGGAGAGCAGTTGATGGCCTCGTGAGGTCTTTCATTGTCGTGGAGGAGAATAACCCCATGGGTAAGCATGCCTGGTCGTTTCGATTTGACCGCATGGCGAAGGGTGGCCAACGCTTGTGAGTAACGCTGGACATTTATGTTGTCCCGTGCTGCAAGACGGGAAGGCCGTCTTGGTCAAAGAAGAACGTCAGCATAACTTTTCCTGCACTTGTGTTGTAGGCCTTGGATATTGTTGGTGGTGGTAACTCTGAATGCTTTCACTGGAGACTTTGTCGTTGTGGGAATTCTGATTGGATGTTGTTGACGTTTTTATAAGAAGAAATAAAAGAAGTCATCTTCGTCAACATATCAGTTTTATTAAGATAGCCGGATAAAAGTCGAGCACAGTCGCTCGACTTTTGCTGACAGCAGCGAGACTGACGATGACGGCAAAGTCGTCGAAAGCCGGCTATCTTAATAAAGCTGATATGTTGACGAAGATGACTTTGTCGTTTCAATTGAGTTTCGAAATGATGGCACCAAGACTCATCTAAAGCCACCACTCGTGCCAGGAACTCATTCCCTTCCCTGGCACAGCTCCGCAAAAAATCAATACTCAATCAAAAATTTGCAGTTAGCTATTTTCTTTGAGAAAAGTTTTTTCCTGTTTCATTTTTGAGAAAATGTTGAAAATGTTCTTAAGGCTTTATATAAATTACTCCAAAAATCAAAATATTCGTTTCAAATTCGCAGAATCCGAGTTCAACCAAATGGATCGGGAATTATCAATTTTGGTGAAAATAAGCTTAGGCTCTAGAGAAACACACAGACAGACGTTTTGGCGTCGGGCAGATTTTCGATATCAAGGACCCAGGAAACGTGGATTCTGAGTTATAAGAAGTAATTCACTACATATCGGAACAATAGTTATCCACATTTTCAGGCCCCAGAATACTAGTTGCATTGTCGAAATATCGCTGTTTTTTGCCGCAGCATTATAATATTTTGTCTACTTAGTACGCGCGCGCGAGAAAGAGAGAGAGAGAGACAGACAGACAGACAGACAGACAGACAGACAGACAGACAGACAGACAGACAGATAGACAGACAGAGGCAGAGAGAGAGACAGAGAAAGACAGAAAGAGGCAGATTCACTACATATCGGAACAGTAGTTATCCACATTTTCAGGCCCCACAATACAAGTTGCATTGTCGAAAAATCGCTGTTTTTTGCCGCAGCATTATAACATTTTGTCTACTTAGTACGCGCGCGCGAGAAAGAGAAGAGAGAGAGAGAGAGAGAGAGAGACAGAGGCAGAGAGAGACAGAGGGACAGAGAGAGACAGAGAAAGATCGAGAAACAGAGAAAGGCAGAGAGACAGAGAAAGACAGAGAGAGGCAGAGACAGAAGGAGAGACAAAGAGAGACAGAGAGAGACAGAGAGAGTCAGAGCGAGAGAGAGGCAGAGGGAGAGACAGAGAGATACAGAGAGAGACACAGAGAGAGAGACAGACAGAGTGACAGACAGAGAGACAGACAGAGAGACAGACAGAGACAAGAGAGAGACAGACAGAGGACAGACAGAGAGACAGACGGAGAGAGAGAGAGAGAGAGAGAGAGAGAGAGAGACAGACAGACAGACAGACAGAGTAAAGCCCGGCTGGATGAGCTCGGTTCGCCATCGCGTCCGCTTTGCGTCGTTAGCGTCATCTTGCGCTCAGAGGGCGCGCGCATCGGCCGCATGGCGAGGCGCGGCGAGGCGAGGCGGGGCCAATCCCACCCGCAGCACGGCCCAGCACGGCGCAGTGCCCGCCGCGCCGACCAGCGGGCGACGTAATTAACGGAATTGGCAGCGGGCGGCGCCCCCCCCCGCCCCGCCCCGCCCCGCCTCGCCCCGCCCCTCCCCGCCCCGCCGTCTCTCCAGCGCCAGCCACGATTATGCATTACTTTACTGTAAACATGTGCGCATCGCAATATAATTACTCAGTAAATAAGAGGATTTGCACAAGGACAGCTTTGATGCTTTTGTTCTGGCTTTGTGTTAATTCGAGAAATTAATTAGTGCTAACTCATTGGTAATATTATTAATTAATCAGCGTATTACATACATTTCTGAGAATAATGGTGGGTTTAGCTCTGGGATGTATATGCTAAGTGCATCATCATTGAAATCTTAACACAGTGAGCTTTCAGTAACAATTGTAAACATTTGTTAATAGTTTTCTCAAATATTTACTGACTTTACTGGTCACGATATGATATGTCTGGAAAAATTGTTTTATTCATTATATTAATGAATTTTAATGTAGTATTATCTATATTTATATATCTAACGCTTACGCTATAATCCGATCAAACTAGTCCATCTACGACAATGAGATAGTATTAATAGCAGTATAAAACAGTAGTAAGATAGTATAGAAAAACTGATATTTTTCATTATAGTATTTGTCTGTAATCTGAAGTGGTCTGATACTTGGCTTGAGATTCAACCGGGTAAAACACCAGCTGACACACGAAACTTAAGGTGGAAAAATATTTCAAGAGGTGTCGTCTTACAATTGAAAGAAACACAAAAAAGCAAATATTATGAAAAATTGTTGCATTTGCACCTGAGATATAATTTCAAAGACAAGAACACCCTCATTATCAAAGGCTATTTATTTTTAATGTTGCTCATAAATTTCGGGAGATATAAGCCATTGACAACTTACTATGCGATGAACTATCAATCGCAATTGACTCACCTGGACGTCAGACCAAAGCGCTGAAGTGGGTTTCACTGCAATTGCAATGAAAGAATATAATTTAGTTTATTAGAAGTTTAAATGCGTCTCCCAGTGGGTGAACAGTATTCTATGCTACAGGCAACTAGGATAATGTTATTTTCCAATCATTAAGAAAAGCAATAAAATAAATCAACATATGTACGATAATGGTGAAAATATGGATACAATATATATTAATTTGATACGAATTCATTGTCACTAATTTTGTAATATTTAATTCTGCAAATTAAATTATTACGAAAATAAATGGCATTTTGTGTGTTTTTTCCTTACAAGGTATTTGGTTCTTTGTCGGTCGATTAGATCATGGAATTGGAAATTATTGGGAAGATTAGAATATTTCTTGCTCTAGTGGCTCCATTTTTTAAGGTTTTGAAACTAACCGGTACGTTTTTTTTTAATCTCTCCCATTGTTACGATTTTCATCAGAAGTATTTTGTGATTTACTATATTTGTAAACAAAGCAGATTTAAGAGTTATTAAGACTTTTGAGAAATCTGAAATATTTTTTTAGCGTCAGTGATCTTCAAATATATTTTCGAAAACATTCAAACGACATTTTCTCTGAAAAATAAAAAATTTTCAGAAACGATTTTTTTTCTAAGAAATGTTCATTTGAACGTGTGTATGCTTTTCTTCAATATTCCGATTGTCTCATTTCGAATTAACTATTAAAAGCTCGTAAAACTACCAGTACTATGATTTTTTTTATTTAACACAGTGTATAAAAATATCTACAATACTGCAATGTAATAGAAACCATTGCGTTCTTGAGATTATTCTCTAGTTCTCTTGAGTTCTACATTTTTTCAATATTTTATACATGCGTCGTCACGTATTGGTTGGTTTTAAGAAAAATGAACAACTTCTTATTACCTGAACTGTTTTCGGACTCCGATGGTGAACTGAATGAAGTGTAGTAGCTATTTTGAAGATCAAAATCACCAACAGTCTACTAGTTATCAAAATGCATCAATCAATCTACAATGACCTGTTACCACTAGAAACAGCTCGAAAATCACTGATGTGAAAACTCATTTGACTTTAATGTCAAAGAAAAAATGTAGTGCTCTCCTGCGATTGCCCGACTTTGTGGTGCACTCTATCTGCTGAAGAAATAACTTCGAGTTGCCACAATTCAAAATAGAAGAATCTCTTGTACGAAGCTGAAAATAGTGATAAATTTATTGGTATAAAAAGCGGAGTCATTGCACTATGAAAATAATGTTTCTTTATGCACTGCAGGTACGAAACAATTAATAGAATTATCCTTTCATTGCTTTTCCTATTTTTGGTTGTTTGACTTGAATCAAGAGTGGTCAATTTTGTACGCATAATACCATAATGATGCATTCTTTGAATTCGTAATTGCACATCATTCATTACTATATGAATACTCGAAAATTCCGCATATTTCAGTTAAGGTTAACCGTCAGTCGTGTCAACATGTTCAATTTTTGAACTGTGGTTGCCTAACAAATTTAATTGCTCTAGCTAACCATAAGCATGAAACCTCCACATCCCGCAGAGAAGAGTTTAGGTCAACAATAGCGGCCAAACTGGAAATAACACATGCAAATGAATTTTCACGCAACCACTGATCGTACAGTGGCCCTCATCAAATGCTAATTACCCCGCCAACGGCCCAGCACTTGCGCCCTAATTACAAAACGAACGCGCAGGGGTGGAGCGATTTGGGGGGCTGGGGGGGGGGAGCGGCTGGAGAAGCGCTCGAATCGTGGCAGGCAAGGGACACTCGCACTGAAAAATGGGAGTTCGCATTGCCCTTGAGTAGTGAGCGAGTGATTGAACCCCAAAGTTGACTACCCATAAAACCGCCGCTTGTTGGAAATGGATGTAGCGAATTATGGCTTCAGTTACGTAAGCCTTCAAACGAGGATTAGTACTGAGTAATAAAACAAAGATCAAGGTGGCACGAAAGGGACAATAAATTCAATAATTTTCGTTGTATGTCCACAAAGTTCTTATTGTTAGTACGTTCATATTGTTAGAAGTAGTTTAATATGCGTAATGGGGGCTAACGGATGGGGTGGGGCGCGGGCCAATTAGCTCGGCTTTGCTACGGAGCCTTCCCCCCCTCTCTCTCTCTCTCTCACACACACACAGACACACACGTGCGCGTGCGCAAACCGGCACCCCATGTGGAAGGGTAATTGGTGTATAACGCGCCAATTGAAGATGTCAAACGTCAGTAGTACACGATCCAAAAGAAGTTAATACATAAACTTTGTTCAAGAAAATATTTTATCCTTCTCCAAAAATTCATTTCATTCAAAGTCATTTTGAGCTGATAACTTTGTCATTTTTACAAATAAAAATACCAGGAGCGGTAGCTCAGTGCTTCAACTGATGTCACTGCAGCGCCTCTGACCGGGAGATCCTAGGTTTGAGTCCTGACAGCGGCATGATTTTCGACACTAGCTTTTTAGCTATGTCGAATTCAGTCGCTGCCTGCAGGAGAATTCTAGAGCCCGGCTGCTCTCATCGGTAGTTTTCCGTGGTTTCTCCGATCAACACCAGGCGAATGCCGGAGCAGTACCCTACCAAACGGGCCACGGACCGAACGCGATCTGTCCTTCCTCTTCCTTGTCCTATCCTCTCTCCCTTACACACACACTTACACTAACATGCACTACACTACCACATATTCCGGGAGACAGGTCGGGAGTTTAAGGCTTATCCCGGCTGTGGCGGTACCCCGCTGGTGAGAGAGTTCTGGTTAGGGGGAAACCCCACTAGCGGACGGTAGGTCGGCGCCGGATCTCGCCATCCAGCGGGGGAAGACCACCGCCATCTCCCGAGAAGAAACATGCACTACACTAACGGGAGTAATGACCAAAGCAGTTGACGCGCTCGGATACACGAAAAAACCAAACCAAACCAAACAAAGAAAAATGGAAAGTGAACGGTTCTAACTGGCTTAGGTGGCGCAAGGCATTATTTGATGTCAGGCAGTGCCTCTGACAGTGAGGACGTCGGGTTCCACTTCCGATAGTGGCAGGATTTTCAATACTATAAAGATAGATAAATTAGACAGCTGCTGTCTGGAGGAGAATTCTAATGGCCGGCTGCTCTGATCGATTGTTTCCCGTGGTTTCTCCCATCAATCCCAGGTGAATGTCAAAGCACTACCCTAACAAAGGGAACGCGAGCTATATTTCCTTCCTCTTCCTTGTCCTATCCTCTCCCTCTACACACACACTTACTCTAACATATACTACACCACCTCATATTTCGGGAGACCGGTCGAGATATTAGAGCTTGTCTTTGATTGATTGATTGATTGATGTTTTCGTGTTTTCGGGCGCGTCAGCTGCTTCGGTCATTAGTCCCGTTAGTGTAGTGCATGTTTTTTCTCGGGAGATGGCAGTGATTTTCCTGTGGCCCGTTTGGTAGGGTACTGCTCCGGCATTCGCCTGGTGTTGATCGGAGAAACACACGGGAAACTACAGATCAGAGCAGCCGGCCGCTAGAATTTTCCTCCAGACAGCGACTGTATTCGACCGAGTTGAAAAGCTAGTGTCGAAAATCCTGCCGCCGGGTGGAGTGGGAACCTAGGACCTCCCGGTCAGAGGCGCTGCAGTGACATCAGTTGATGCACTGAGCTACCGCTCCCGGTGCTTGTCTCGACTGGAGCGATACCCCGTATGAGGGAGAAACATGGGTGGGAAAACCTCCGCTAGCCGACGAGTAAGTCAGCATCGGATCTCACCATCCATCGAGGGAATATCACCGCCACCTCACAAGGAAAACATGAGCTACACTTACGATACTAATGACCTTAGCAGTTGAAGCGCCCGGAAACACCAATCAACCAACCAGAAAACGCTGCAACAGTTATTTTTAATTTAACATGTGAAGTTTCCCCGTTAAGACAATATTTCACATAATTTATATTCAATTTCAGAGAAAAATCTTAAATGGTAATTAATACTAACGACTGTCAGGAGTGCATCATCACAGAACGCAGATTACACAGACTCTGGAACTTCGATATAACGGGGCAATTTAAAATTACATTAGTGGAGCTACAACAGCATATTTGTCTATCATGTTTGGGAACGGTTACGTAATATTATTATATTGCCATTTCTGTTCTGACTTCAGACCTCACTCGATAAAGTCCAAACAAATGCAAACGGAGCGCCTGCGGTGCATATCTGCAATTATTTTGATAGTCGGGAACAGTAGTCCCTTTTTGCTTCTGTGCAACTGAGGACGAAGGAACTTTTTATTTTGCTTGTAGGTAAAATAAACTCTACATGTACCCTGAATAATTTTTTGATTAGTTGTAAGAACAGCAAAGAAGTATTTTATCAATTCAACCCATTAAACGCCACTAAACGTTTATTTCTCATACCTTGTTGCATTGAATGCTCACCCTAATAGTCAACTTATGGGGGCGCTGACCTTTGCTAATATTGGCTTCTAGTGGAATATATCCTGCAAGTGTGGTGTGGAAGGCAATTACAATCCACCGTCTATCACTATAATAAACAGAAAATACGAATTATTGTGTAATGAAATCATTGTCCTGGGATGAATGTCACAAAGCTGACATTCAACACAATGCAAAATATTAATACTGATCTGAATGTAAGAAATAATATAAAATCCCACAAGATCAACTATTTCATTCAGGACCTAGAGATCATTCTCACCACAAAAATTCATCATTGCTAGAAATCTGGTTAATATCAATGGTAAGGTTTTACAGGAGTGAGAATCTTTGCATTGCGCCCATTCAACCGAGAGAAGTGTAAGAAATTTAATTTAAGCCACCAAAATACATATGTAAATTTACATAGATAGAAATTTACATAGACTTTATTTACATAGATCAGTACTATAGTACTTTTACATATGTATTTTGGTGGCTTAAATTAACCTTAAAAATTAACTTAATTCTAAAACTAACTCTTTAGGATAAGGGAGCTCATGAAGCGCCTTACTTATTACCAAACTCTGATGCATGTTCAAGAAAGCTTGAATTGGGAACCTATTTTTGATTCTAGTACGGGAATCTGGGATTTGAGCGAGGTTGAAATGGGATATGTGGTCGTTTTGGTTGATGTATGAGTAGGATTTTCTGGAGATCTTGGTAATGAACGGGATGATGTACGGAATATTTAGTTCTTTGTGTAACTGATGATTGGAAACGAACCATGGGGCTTGAGTAATTGCTCTGAGGTATTTATTTTGAACTATTTGAATTTTGTTTAAATTGGTTCTTGAGGCATTTAACCAGATGGGACACGCATAGGTCATAATATGTCGTACATAATTTTGGTACAGGGCTATTGCGTTGTTTAGAGAGAGTTTGCTTTTGTGATTAAGATGTGAACGCAAATGTAATTTGTGAACGCAACCGAGTATCGAGGAGGATGCAGCTGAAAGCCTTCTGCGAGGTTAGGGCAAATATCAGAACGCGCGTTGATATTATCTGACACCTAGAGCAATGACAGTTCCAGTGGCGTCCAGCGCGAGTAACTAAGGATTAAGAGCGACATTTTGTCAATTTCATTTTATGCCTATCATAAGATTGCAATGACAATGAAAAATAAGTTTCAATAAACTGCATTACCACATTGTACATATTAAAAGTACGTGTACGCAGCATAAGAAATCATCAATGGCTCACGTTCCTAAAAAGGGTTAAATCGAAGTAAAACTTAGGTTTTATATGCACTAATCATGTTGAAAGGTCAACACGAAACGGTGGCCTCTATTCGGGGCAGGCGCGGCTCTTCTGTGAGGTAGCGTATATAAAAAAAAGGGAAAGCAAAACAATCTGACAATCTGACTTCAATCTGATAACTCCTGAAATATTCTAGCAAAACAAGTGCGGGAAATTCGATTCTGCAATTTCCCAAACATGCAGTATGCTAAACTACTAATATTTTTGAAGAATTATTTATGTACTTTTTCAAAGGACTAATTTTTTAGAACAGATTTAATTAAACGAAAATCTTTATCAAATTTTTACTTTGCAATTTAATATTTTGTTCTTGTTTGCAATTTTCTTTTTTGCCATTTTCAAAAATTCCGGAATAGCAACGACAATGCGACCTACACCATTTTTGTAAACGTCTTCTGCTGTATTAGAGGAAACAAATTGAAGAACAAATTAGGGGCCATTTTTGACAAAATTTTGAACATGAAGCTTCATGTAAAGTACCCCCAAAATCAAAATATCCATTTGAAATTCAAGTAGTCGCGACATCAGTCAAAGTGATTGTGTAAAATCAATTTTAGTAAAACTTCTGTATACGGTTTAGCCCCTAGTGTTGCTCAGAGCCAGAAGGACAGACATTTTGCTGACAATCGATTTTTTGGTGTCAAGATCCCACCAAACATGGATTCTACCAATACGTGTAAGATGAAGTAATATACTATATATAGAAATGATATTTACCCACGTTCTCGTTACCAGGACCCGAAAATAAGAGTTTTTCTGTCTGTAATCGCCCTTTTGTCCGCAGATTTACAATGCTCTTTCTATACTACGTAAAGAATAGGCGAGAAAATAAAAAGCAGTTAACAACAATCATATTAATATGACACTTTCAAAATTTAACGTTTTTATTTTTAATCAAATGTCAGGGTGGCGAAAAGGAATATATTATTTATCACTAATTACGAATCCGGTTAATGTAAACATATCAAATGCAATGCTCCTCTGCATAGAACGAAAAGTGCTGCTGCAGACAAACAAATTCTCTCTTGGCCAAAATATTCTACATTTTTCTCTCGTATATCAGAAGAATTACATTCCATGTCTTTCGTAATTTTGGGAAAACATTTAATATAATTTTCTGCGATTATTACTGCATAAAATAAAAGTGCACGATCTTTGGCTGAACGAAATAATCATTATCTAAATACCAACATTTTTGAATTTAGAAATGTGAACCTCTTAAATCTAAGATTTCGAAGATGCGTTTCCTCCGTAGCCTTTTGGCCAAGCATTGATTCAAGTGATGAATCAAACACGTCAAACGAAAGAGCAGATAATAAAAATGTCATTATGTTCTAATGAAAATATATTTGACTAACTGATTTTTCTGTAATTGCCATATTTTTATTGTTCTACTACTTTTGAAATTGTGCTTTCATTACTATGTGTTCAGAGTTGCGAAACAACGTAGTTTTGATCTATTTGAATTTCATAAGCTCAATGGGACGAGCTGAATTGTTCGAAAATGCTTTAGTTAGGAACGGAGTGCGTAATGCATGAAACAAAGCATTCCGAAATGTAATTAAGATCTTCAAGCCGTACGGTTCAGCAAATCAATGACTGACATCAATTATCGAATCGAAATCACAGTTCATAATGAGATTGGGTCGTGATGACAATGCAGCTCTCGATTCCATGCGCACTCGAAGCCAATATTCAAAATGCTCATTTGAAAAACTGTAATTAGACCGATGTCATTAGATAACAGTAATGTGATTATGCATGAGAATGAAGTTTTTAATTCACAGCTCGCAATGGACTGTAATTCAAACGAGGGTCTTCGATGGTGGTCGATGCAGTGTTGGCGCATTTTCCCATATTCTATATATTGGTGTCGAGTGTAGTTGAATGCGGGGAAAAATACTTCTAAATCGCGCGTGGTGTATTCATTAGCCTGGAAGATCTGCGACGGCCGTTCGTAGTTCATTAATGCCTCAGTAAATTTCAAAAGTTTTTTGTTGCATCAGTCTAATACGATTGGTGGGTGTTTTAATTTTTTACACATTTCTACAATAATCTAAATGTTCTCTCGAGAAGGTTATATTTGCTTTCCATTGTTCTAGTCTGTAGCAAGTAATAGAGAGTACGTGTGTTAATGTACAGAGCAATTGAATTGTGTTTTAAGCGCTCTGTTGAAACTGTAAACTAAATATTTAGGTTTATTCGCATTTCTGAAGTGAGAATTTTATTGAAAGTATTGTAAAATTTTATACGGCAAATCGAAATTGAAATTTTAACCGCACTATTGTATTTAAACTTATGTAAATCAAATATGTCATGTTTGAGGATTTGTATCAATAATCCTGTTTCATTTGAAATATTCATTTTCAAATGTGTGCATCGCACAAATTACCATAAAACCAAAAACATTTTTCTGATATTTTCAGGATCTTCGTATATTTAATGAGGTTTTGATTCTGTTCGTACACAAAATATTCGTTTTATTAATTTATTAAAAAACAGTCAAAAACTGTATGTGACGTATGGGGGAGAAAATAATTTGCGCACTCTTTCTTGAGTTTTCTTGAGTTTTTCTACAATCTATGTCGTAAACTATCAGGGCTGTCCGGGTGGTCTTAGACACGTATGTCGACATTTTGGTCGTCATGCTACGATCTCCCTCAAGGCGAAAATCCCAGCCAACCTTTGTAATATTTATTATAAACTAATGGTAAAGCTTTAGCAAAGAGTTGCCCTGCATTAAGGCAACTATTCTTCTCCTACTCAGCTTCTGCAATGTATACCACAAGAAGAGTTTAAATGGGCGGCGCGCGCTTCGGGGTAAGCCTAAGTCTACCCTTGAACCGTAAGTTTACCCTTGAACCGTAAGTCTACCCTTGAACCGTAAGTCTACCCTTGAACTGTAAAGGCCGCTCCACAATAACCCGCGAACGGGAGGTACGTGCGCTTCACAATAAACGCCAACGGGAAGAGAAATAGCGCTATGAACCAGTAGCGGCTAAAACGAGAACTGTTAAAAACAGTTGCCGAAACCAAAGCACTTCTAGCTATGCTACTGTGTTTGCTCTTTTTATTGCCATCTATCTAATGTGTTTGCGTGAGCTGATATGAATAAAAAATTCTTTAACAAAAGATTATTAATTAGAAAATGTAACTATAAGTACAAATAATGCCAAAACTACTATGTACTTACGGAAAATACAACTATTAGAAAGTAAAATTTTGTCAATAAACAAACAGCGTGAATGTAGTACATTAACAAAACATTTTTAAAAAATGTGGGAAATTTCAATTCTAAGTATTAATATGGATAGAAGAATAATTATACTATAATTACTAAAAATAACTAAAACAACTTAACAATGACTAACAAAACCCGCTTCAAACCCTAACCTCGCAAATCCACGCTCTAAACTCAATATCGCGCTACACTCCCAATTCCGCTTCAGACCAGTGTCCTCTGTCGCTCAGCTGGAAAGCTTCGTCGCCATTTGCTGCACTTTCATTGGTCGAGAGCCTTCGCGTTTCCGGGCTGAGATAAATGTTGACCATCCTTCCCGTTCCCGTCGTGTAGTGAACGCCTGCCTTAGATGTACATCTTTCAACTATCTTTACGTTCCCGTTCGCGTGCGCGTTCCCGTTCCCGGGCTATTGTGGAGCAGCCTTAAGTCTATCCTTAAGGCTAGCAACACACGAGCGTTGCCAAACGTACGTCACTGAAGTCCGTGAAGTTGACGTTTATTGGTTGACAGGCCACATGGGACAATCGTGCCACGCAACGGTCGTCATTTGTCCTGTGGTGTCCTGTCCTGTGGCTAACAAACATGGATGCCATGGAGTTAGCGATTGTGTGAATATTGGAATGAAACTTATAAAAGAAAAGGGGAGAAGATGGTGGGTTCATCCTATTAATAGCAAACGGTTTTTCAAGGGAACATTTTACTCCCTCTCTCAGATTTTATGTAACGACGGTGAGAAATTGTTTTAATTGTTTTCGAATGTCTGTGTCGTCTTTCACAGAATTTCTATCAAAACTACATGATCATATTAAACGGTAAGTTCTAATGTGAGGTGTACTATACCACCAAAAGAAATTCTTGTATGTGCACTTCATTAATTAATCTTTCAATGTAGAGTTTATTCATTTTATGAATGGATAATGGCCTCTCGTTCAACGCGATACAACGTATTTATAACGTAAATCGCTAGTACTCCATTTGTTCTGCACGCTGTGGGTGCCTAAGCAGCTAGAACGCGCGTCAGGAACAACGTACGCTTTCAAGCGGCTAACGTCCGTTGGCTGCTGCGCGATGGACATTACTGCATCGCGTTAATATCCCAAGATCCATATGCGTCCCTACTGCGTTACGACGGCCGCACTTCAACGTCCGTCATTTGACGCTCGTGCGTCGGTAGCCTAAAATCGATTGCGGGATTCTCATATATAAAACTGTTATTACACCTACATTAACTTATGTCTGCCCTATTCGGTGTAATGATGCAAAAATAACTATGAACAAGATTGCATCAAATAAATTTCTTAGAAGGTTAATCACTGTGCCGTGTTTTTAATAAGCATATTAATAGAGAAATGGCAATCAGACAGTAACACTAAGCAACAAAAACAAAATTTGTTTTTCTTACCTCCAGGATGAAAGTAGGTGATTTCAAAGGAAATGATCACGCTGATTTCGAAAATCATTATAAAACGTTTATATCACGGAACGTTTCAAAGATATGAACATATTTAGTATTTGAAATAAACAAATCCTTTATTATTTTTCCCATGGTCACTCAAGTTATATTACTACAAAATTTTTCATATGCGTCATATGAGGTAAGAATAAGTTGAAAATGGAATACTCAAATTCATGCAATAACATGCAGATATTAAATGCTTTGTTCTTATTCCCCGAAACAGACAAATGAAACAGTAGAGCGAATGACAATGATCTAAGTTTTCCATACAACCACAACCTAAGGTACAGGTGACAACACTGGTGAGCAGTCTATGGTTTATCCTGATCACAAACATGACAGCCAAAGTATAAATAATACACATTTTTTGTCATTTCATATACATTTTTTGCTTTCAAGTTTGGGTGTAAATCTTCCACAAACGTAACCGAAGTTACGGGTTGCTTTGAACACTTTCGATCTAAAATGACGATTTGCATTTTATCGAACGGATTCAATTCTACAGATCATGAGGCTAATTTCACTTCATAAAAACACAGAACTTTAATATATTGAAGTATTTGAGGCGCAAGCCAACCGAGCACGAACTTCACGCGCACTGCGGGTACAGTTCCGCGGGACACCCACTGACTCAGAATCTTCCACCCCTTTAGTTGGATACTTGTGTACTTGCGATACGGTAAGGAGCTAAAATATTTCCTTTCGGAGACTGATGCGCAGTAGGAAATACGATGCTGCACGTGGCGTGTTTGCAAAGCATCCACTAAGACCTTCTAAGACTTCATGTAACTTCATTTTCTGTGCACGTCTTCTAGAATTCTGTGGGAAATACAATTATTCAAATTATCGTTTCCATATTGTCGCGGTAGGAAGTATTATTCCGAAGCACAACATGATAAGAGCCAAAATCTATTGCTTATTTATCCTTGAAAATAGATTTTATTACATGGGAGTTTTTTGTTTTCAAAATTTAAGTAGTATATGACTTAGTGTAGGGATCACAGAATTTTGAAAATGTGCACACAATTCACTTTTCGCCATAGCACGTCATACGCAGTTTCAACTGTTTTTTTTGACGTAAAATAAATTTTAAAAAAATAAATTAAATTAAAAGACCACTAAGACAACCCGTAGTTGAGTGCGACTACCAGACGCGAGAATAATGACGGCAATCTTCGAATGCGAAGGTAAAAAAGAACACGAAAGCCAAGTTTTGTTGATATCTCATGAAAGTTGTATAGATGATCTCATCAAATACTTTATTTTTAAATATATTTGATGAGTATTGATTCTACATATCTTACATGTGCAATTTAAGTGTATTTGCATTAATACGCTGACACAGTAAAAAGATACGGAATATTTAAAAACTGTGACGTGAATTTTTATTGTGATATTCGTAATCTACGTATAAAATTGACTATGTTGCCCACTCTACCTTCCTAAGTTCCCTTGTGTAATCAGAAAAAAATCCAAATGTTGTTGGAAAGAATATTCGTAATATAAAACGATAATACAATGAAATTTTTTGTGAAATAATGATGATTTGTAATTTTAAATCAACAAACGATATCTCACATTTTTAATATTTGTCACCTCCAACGAAACACTAATCACAGCGCGGGACGTCATCTGTAAGTAATCTCGTAAGCAAATATTACCGTGCGTGATACTTGGTGTGTTTTCTACGTTTAATTGCTTTATATAACTACTTTTGTTTGCTACTTTTAATTGTTTCATTGAACTGCAATTGTTTCATTGCTTTATCAAACTGAAAATTTAAGATTAAGGGAGACTATTCAATTAAAAAATTGTTGGAAGGGTTCCTTGTCCCTTTTTAGCGATTTTTTTAATATGTAACCAGAATATATATATATATATATATATATATATATATATATATATATATATATATATATATCAAATAAACCAACTATCAAAATCTCCCAAGAGTGAAAAATATAAGCTTTGGCAATTTCTTTGCCACTAATTCGGACTTTTGTGTTGCTGAATTTAGAGATTTGAAAACATCTGAGTAATTATTTCAACTATTCGTTATTATTCTTGGTATAAAATTACTATGGATATAATAGAAAACAATCTCTCGAGCGTTCGTTAATAATGTATCTTTGATGTATTTATTGGAAATAGAGATCGCGGGATTTGGTGCAAGTAAATTAAAATATTTAGTTTGCCGACGTTTCGGAATATTTTGTACTATTGTTCGCACACGTTTTAATGAAATAATATTATTCATTTCGTAAATTTCATTTCACTACCCTAGAATACAAGGCTACCATGAAAGACACAAACTCGTATTCACAACGACGCTCGCAGACTGTCACTGCTGTAGTGATTGGATTCGATAGTGCCCCAACCGTTGAAGATTCACATACCGCGAGGGACAAAAAGAGGCTTCCTTCCGGAACGGCGAACTTAACGCAAAGGACACACCAAATACATTTTGTACCAATGTTCATCATAAAATCTAAAATTAAAGGAAAATTAATTCTCTAAATATGAATAATGCATTGAATACCGTCAACAATTGACTACTTGAAAAAAAAATCACACGAAATTCAAGTAGTTGTTGCAGGTAGTGTCAGACCCCTCGGTCGTCGTGCAGCGCTCGACAACCAGGCTTCCAACCCATTGGTTGCCGCACCGATAGCTCCATGTTGAAACATAGGGCCGAGTTGCTTTATTTATTCGTTTATTTACACAAATAATAATGAAAACTGTATGTGACGTATGGGTAACATCTGCGCACGGTTTCTCAGACTCCAGAATCTCCTCCCAACGTTTTAAGTACGCAATCCCAATATTTTATCTAAATGCAGTAAACGCAGTAATATAGCCAAGTGCGTGGCATGGTGAACTGCCTTGGGGAGCACCAGACGTCGAGGAGGGGCGCTCTTTGGTTTGAAAATGATTTCATGTACACGGATACTTCTGCAATGTCTTCAATATTGAACTCATTAAAGGGAAAATATATTCCTAAGATATTATAAGATCTTTTCAATTATCTAGGGGTTGTGCAACCGCGCAACCTGAGCACGATCCGCCACTGACGATCGGGCATTCCGCTTCCTTACGCAACCTCTCGGGGCGGCGCATCGTTTGATGTGGCACATGCGCGGACAATGGGCTCGATGCCTTTCGTTAGCAGGGATCCTCTGCATCAGGGGCTTAGATTCGGTCGCTGCCTTTGCCCGGCCCGCCGCCCCCCCGCCCCCTCTCCGCCCCGCCCGCCCCCTCTCCGCCCCGCCCCGCCTGCCCCGCCCCGCCCCGCCTGCCCCGCCCCGCCCCCCTCCGCCCAGCCACACCTGCCCCGCCCGCCCCATGCCCACCCCGCCCCACCCGGCGACCGACGAAAGGCGCGTGCGGCGTCGTGGGTAATCGCTCGTTACGGGCGCTTCACCTGTCGCTAACGAGCCGCGTGACCACGTGCCACGTGCCCGCCCTCCTCCACCCCACCTCAAGAGGCCTTGCAAATAGACCTCGCCGCGACCCCTTCGACTGGACAGTTGCTCTTGCGGGATTGGTAACGAAGAAACATGTACAACGAAAAAACAACAAAGCAATGTGTTGTATCTATTACAACCGTGTGACAGTACTTTGGGCGATGCAATCATTGAAACAGTCATCAGGAAAAAAATGCAACTTTTTTTCACAATGAACATAATATTGATAAAATATGTGCTTTGATTGGGGAAGTCAATTTTTTCATGGTGCTTTGTAGTATATATAATCACTTTTTCTTAATCCATTAAAACTCTTTAAATTAAATGGAACGTGATAGATTAAATATGTTTCCTGCCGTCTCTTTCACTTGGGGGCAATTTTCGAGGATGTGATTGATTGAATGTTTAGTCTGAAGGACAGACCGAAGAAGAGATCATTATATTGGATTGAAATGAAACAAGAAACATTGTCAAAACAAAGCAAGTCCGCCGTCATGCTTCTCTGACTGATGTCAAATTCACTGCCAAGAAAATATTCTTATCATTTTATCTTATTAAAATACATCCGTGTTTTTGGCCATACCCTAACCTAAAATATAAATATCTAAAAATATAACTGATTTTATCTTTTGAAAGAAACACTTGCTCGGCTACGTGTATACATGCCGAATTACCTGTTCACATAAATCATTTTACTACTGATAGCTAGAAGCAGACTTGTGATATTTGATTCATATGAATAAAACTTAATAGGATAAACAACTTTTAAAATGTATGAAAGGAGTGCTACTAACTCGGACAAAATATAAAGTACTTCCATATGGACAGAATGAAGTAGAACGCGGCCATAGTAACTAGGTTACACACCGGGAGAGGTGGCTCAGTGCGTCAACTGATGCCACAGCAGCGCCTCTGACCGGGAGGTCCTAGGTTCCCACTCCCCACGGCGGCAGGATTTTCGACACTAGCTTTTCAGCTAGGTCGAATTCAGTCGCTGCCTGGAGGAGAATTCTAGCGGCCGGCTGCTCTGATCGGTTGTTTTCCGTGGTTTCTCCGATTGACACCAGGTGAATGCTGGAGCAGTACCCTAACAAATGGGATACGGACCGCGCGCGATCTTCCCTTCCTCTTTCTTGTCCGATCCTCACCCTTTACACTAATATACACTACACTACCACACATGCCGGTTGGGAACTTATAGCTTGTCTCAGGCTGGGGCGGTGCCCCGCTAGTGGGAGATACCTGGCTAGGTATATGACGGTAGGTCGGCGCCGAATCTCGTCATCCAGCGGGGAAAGATCACCGCCTCCTCCCAATGCATGCACTACACTGACGGTACTAATGTAGTTGACGTGCTCGGAATCACTAACAACCAACCAACAATGTTACATACGCGATAGTACTGAAAAACATCCATATTTTGTTCAAGATCTGCTTTGCTTTTGGGTTTGGTTTTTTATTTTTAACATATCAAAAATATTAAAACAAAAGATCTTTTCAAGTATATACTTACATGTATACATTAGGCATTAACAGGCAGTGAAAGTTAAAACCTTTCAATTTGGAACAATTGAAAAGAAACTTCTTCTCTATAAAGAAGTAGTAATCAGTTACCGAAAATGTATTTTAATCTGTAACTCAAGTTTTGAAGTTTCTTCTAGATACTACTTTTTAATTTTAGGTAGAATTAATTGCAAATTATACAAAAGGGAATAAAAATATAAAAGATTATAAAAATAAATTACCAGAATATAGTAATTATTAAGCTGTGGATTTACAGGCACGAAAAACTGTAGAAAGGGGCGGGCAAAATAGGCATTTAAAAATGAAACTAGGCCTTTGAAAATGTAAAATAGACACACAAAAAGGCACTATAATTTTTTCTTATCTTTATGTAGTACTTGTGTATAAAGTTTTTGATGTAAAAATAACATTCCATAACCTTCCTGGAATGTTCATGGATTGTTCTGACCAATCCTATCTTTTCTATCATTGTTGGGCAACTCGGAAAAAAGGCTGAATCGCAGCAGCTACCTTTTTGTTTTTCATTAAATGCAAGCTGATATTCTAATCTTGAGCAGTTAGATCTGAGAAGTGTTAGAATTGCAAACATTGTAAGATTTGTTTTAATCGCCATGCATAACACAAATGTTAAAATCAGTCAAGTAACAACAGCACATATTTTCTCGCATTATATCTACAAAATTTCAAAATTTGCAATATTCAAAAATTCAGAAAATTCGAGACCTGCGCCATTATTTCAAACGTCCCTTGTTCTATACGCGAAAAAACTTGTAGAAACAGAAAACGGTTTTCGAGAATTATTTAAAATAAGCATTAATTACAAGCAAAACCCACTCGGTTAAAAAGAAAATTACGCATGACCTTTTTTAAATATCTGAATTTTTAGAACAGATTTCATTTAGGACAAAAATCTCTGTATTCAATATTGTACTTTTGTAATGTTAACTTTTTTCAATTTTCGAAAAATGGCAGAAATTTTCTTGCGCCCTCTGGGGTGGTCTTGGATGTTCTTTGGGCACAAGAAAATAGTTTAGAATTGATTTCAAATTCGTAATTTTGAGTATTGGGTAAGAAATTCTTTTGATATCAAGTAACTTGTTAATTGTATGGCCACATTCCAGGTCACTTCTCCTGAAACAGTCGTTTGTCTGTGCAAATCAGATTTCTTAAAATATTGCTCAAAATAAACTTCACCACGTATTCAGGAGAAACTATTTTATTGGTTCTTGACTTGCTGTAAAATACTGTTGTAAATTTCTCAGGAACATTTTACAATGCTAGCTAGAGTAAATAAAATTTCTTTACAATTGCTAGTAACACTAACGATGAGTAAAGTTTACTCAGTGTCTCGAAAAATCCCCACTGGAACAAGCCAAGTCGCTTTTAGACAAGCTTCTTTCCAAACTTATGATCTCTCCGCTAGCAGCTGGATTACCCAGGGCAGGGATCCCCAACAGGGATTTAGGAGGCGACTGGGACTCGATATCCGAATATGCACTGGCAACTAATTGCTAAAATTAAGAACAGTATATTATTGGTTACAAAAATATATTAATTAAATTGATAATGGTTTTTATACTACAAAACGTATAATATTAAATTATAAAAATATGAAACGTGTAATAATACATTTAAAATTTGCTTCTCTTTTGGAACATCACATTATTCACATTAATAAAAATCGAACCTTTGTCGATAGAATCTGTGATTTTGTTTCTAAAACCTTGTTCATATCTGTAAAATTAAAAGTGATAATAGTATACAAATTCATAAATGTGTTGTACCACTTTTATCAAAACTGGTTTATATTCTTTGTCTTAAACTCGTCTTTAAAATTTATGAGCACTTACTTAGCTGACCATATTTATAAAGCTGCATTTTATTATTTTATTATCGCATTCACATACACTTTTTTTAAAATAAGCATGTTAGAGTTTAACAAAGTTGCTTGGGGAATCGTCATCTCCAACGCGACGTTACGACACAGTGCAAACTCATCCAACTGCTCTCGCCCCACACACGAACTCGAAGTGAACGTGAATTACAAACTATGAAGAAAATAATTACTGTCCTGTGCTCGCAGTCAATGAATTTGGGGGGCTTAAATGAGGTTCGAGGTATCCTCACTACTTTCTCTTGGTCTCCCACATCTTCTTTTTCTGCTATCTGGAAGCAATCTTACTTTCGCTAATGCTTTTGTAAGACAAATATGCAGTAGTTGTCACTAAGTGAAGAATATAAAGAAGTGAAGGGACCCGCCTAAATAAAATGCCACCGGGAGCGGTAGTTCAGTGCATCAACTGATGTCACTGTAGCGCCTCTGACCGGGAGGTCCTAGGTTCCCACTCCTCACGGCGGCAGGATTTTCGACACTAGCTTTTCAGCTAGGTCGCATTCAGTCGCTGTCTGGAGGAGAGTTCTAGCGTCCGGCTGCTTTCATCGGTAGTTTTCCGTGGTTTCTCCGATCAACACCAGGCGAATGCCGGAGCAGTACCCTGCCAAACGGGCCGCGGACCGCTCGCGGTTTGCCCTTCCTTGTCCTATCCTCTCCTCTTACACACACGCTTACACTAACATGCACTACACTACCACATATTCCGGGAGGCCGGTCGGGAGCTTAGAGCTTGTCCCAGCTGGGGCGGTGCCCCGCTGGTGGTCTTGGTTAGGGGGAAACCCCGCTAGCCGACGGTAGGTCGGCGCCGGATCTCGCCATCCGGCGGGGGAAGATCACCGCCATCTCCCGCGAAAAAACATGCACTACACTAACGGGACTAATGACCAAAGCAGTTGACGCGCCCGGAAACACGAAAAATGAAATCAAATAAATTGCCTCTACTATAGAGAATCTCTACTATAGATACATTTACCATATGTATCTGGCAACGAAGCCCAAGTCCACAGACTTTTCGGTGAATGTTGGCAGTGACCGGCAAATCCTTACCAGTACATGATTATGTAGTACTCTATTTTGTTTTGTCCTAAAATTTAGTTTACAAATCAGAAATGATCTTCTCTGATGCTTTTTTTCGTTCCTTGACAAACAAACTCTTTCGTTACTCTCTTTCTTCACGCACCCTCTTTTATCGTTTCTTTTACGTCATATTTTTAGAAATGTCTCACTGCTCAAATCGAAGTAGCACGAATTTACTCAGTAGAGAAACGGCTTAATAAGGTAGAAAATTGTGTACACAGAATCGAATGAAGGGAACGGTGGTGAAGTAAATATTACGGTGATGAGAATTCGGATTCTAAGAAAGATTGGTGATAGTGAAAATGTCAACGACATGTGAAAATATTTTGGAGAAGGCACGAGTATAAATGGGCAAATTTATACCACTGACGTTGAAAACCGACGGTGAATACAGCGAATGAATGGTGAATACAGCTGAAGTACGTTCTGCAAGAAAAAGTCAGTCATCTTCAATTGTTTTTCGGCATTTATTGCCGACTTCACTCTTACGATTATTATAACGTAATTTACGTACAAAAATTTAACAGGAGAAATTAAAACTTTTCTGACGGCATGAATGCCTCTTCCACAGATATATTCTAAATAAGGTCATTTTAGGCATCCTTAATCTTGCAGAAGTAGTAGTATTTGGGCAAAAACTATTTTGAATTAACAAAATTGACGACTAAAGCATCTGTTTATTTTATCTGACAATGAGTTAACACTAATTTCGGTTTCTAGGGCGTAACAGAGTTGATTGCATATTAGACCAAACAGCACATAGACAAACTAGCTGCCATGAGAAATATTTTTGAAATATTTTTATATACAATTACCTATAAATCTATCAACAACTCTTTGCTTTCAGAGATAGATGTCCTTTTAGCAGCATTTACCAACAAAACGAGCTAAATATATCTGGAATATGTTTCTCTTAGTTATTACAAAAAACATGACAAGAAACAATCTTATATGTTTTCATAAACCCAGCCAGTTGGACCACAACAGTATAACAATGCTCATAATGATGCTATCAAGGGTTAATCGAACCCATGAAAAACCTAAACCGTAATATTATGACAGATTGATGGTTCACAAGTATACCTCTGCACTAAATTCACTGAATATATATATATATATATATATATATATATATATATATATATAAAAACTAACATTTACTGACACTCTCAATACAAGACAAAAATCTCCTCAGAACGTGTGAATAGCAAGGGAATGCCTAATCGGCAGTACCTGCGCGGTGATTTCTTTTACCCTTAAAAAGCCAAAGATTTTCTCCATTATCGTAACGGATAACAATAGTGAGACTGACTAAGATATCAAAAAATCAGAAGTAATTTGGAGTTAAAGACATGGATAAAATGTGTGCTGTGTACGACAGCCCAGTACAGTAGACGTTAGCCACAAACGATGTGCTTTGAAGTGCTCCAAATCGCGCCCAAAAGATACCTCTGTGTGCATGTGATTAATAGAAGTCTAGAAATCAGTGAGGTGAGAATTCCTCATTTAAACCTTTGATTCTGAAGAGCCTTGCCAAGAGATTCTGAGGAGTCTCACTTGCTTGTGCGCCTTGATGAGACAAAAATGATGATAGTGAAAACTGGAGCTGGCCGATGTCATATTCGTCCACCCACAAAGGATTGGAAAACACCAATTGCCTGCGCGAAATGTAGACAACGGACATGTAAGAAAACATAGTTTATTCTGTCTTTGCCTAGAAAATGAAGTAAGTAAATTAGTTAAAACTGAATGATCTTGGCTGTCCAGGTGACGCCGCGTCGAAGGCTGTGTTGCCGACGTTTCGACCATCTTGTCGTGGTCTTCCTCAGGGCTGTTGTGCGCACGTGTGTTAGGCGCTCGGCATTATATAGCAATGGGGGCCGATGTGATTGGCTGCGCACAACAGCCCTGAGGAAGACCACGATAAGATGGTCGAAACGTCGGCAAAACAACCTTCGACGCGGCGTCACCTGGACAGCCAAGATCATTTACATGACTCTGGCCGCGGAAGCCAACGACTTCACTTAGTTAAAACTATTTTACATCAAATATAGCATCTTGCATACAAACAGATGTTTATCTAAATCATTAATAAGAATATTGATATATTTTGATACAAAAATAATTTGGTTACCTGATACTGCGATGTACAACAATATCGCGCGCGAGTTAACGTAACCTATTGGTTACTTGAGTAGCGGAGTGTTGAACACTTTCCAACTAAATCCTTCGATAGTGACTACAGTCACTAAAATAATAATAACAATAATAATAATAATAATAATAATAATAATAATAATAATAATAATAATAATAATAATAATTAATAATAATAGACAAAACTTTGTTTTCTTGCTCTTCCTGTCGCCGCGATATGCCTCTAAACATGAGCTCCTGACGCTTCGTTCTTTTATAGCTTTCATTATATTAATGAATCGGTTGTGGTAAATGTTAAATTTGCTCAGAGCATAATGCAAGTAGTTTTCTTGGACCTCTTTCTATAATGGTTGATCCGCCTTTTATGCCATTTTTCAAAGTCAAAATATTTAAAAAGGTGACTTACAGCCAAATACAAATTTCCAGAATTTCAGAGAAAAGAGAGAGAGAGAGAGCTATAAAGAAGAAATAGGGAAGAGTTTTACAACAAATAAATGCATTATAACGGACAAGAAAGCCGAAAAGAAATATGAAGTAAATACATTAGATTAATGGGAAAAGAAATTCTGTATATTTCGTGAAAGAGAGTCGTTAACATCGTAGCACGTGATAGATGTAAGAAGGACGCAAACGAAATGGAAAATATAATTGATTAGTGGATTCAACTATTGGAAATATTAGATTTAGAAAGTACGGACTGTAATGGAAGAAGAATTTTTAGGGAGTAGAAAGAGGAAATATAGCGACTTCTGGATATATTTTTACATTGTAGAATAAAGGCGTAAAGGAGCAAATGCAGGGTTACACGGGCAACTGGTCAAAATAGTCTGTGATGAAAATAATTGGAAACAGAAAATGTAATGACAGGAGAATAGGTAGGTATGAAAGTATTAATATATGTTGTTAAAAATTATCTTGGAAATTACAGTTATCGTTTGGCCAGTTTAAAGCAAAAAAATTGTTAAATATCAGTATTATGTTTGTAACCTTTTATGTGATCGGTAAACGAATTGTATTGGACCAAATCTTTATGGGGATGAAGTGTCATGAGAAGCTTATGTATTCAACATTTGAAACGAGATATATTACAAAATGCTAATTGAATTGAGAAGGAAATAAAGGTATTATGAATTAATTAAAATAAAGGCAAAGAATGTATACAATACTTCTTAAAAAAAATTTCTTAACATTTTATCGGAAATGAAGGGTGTCTGTCCTGCAAGTGGAAGATTAAAACGGTACTATTATTACTTCTTTTAGAAATAGTATTTTGGTTGGTCCGGGAGAGGTAGCTCAGGACATCAAATGATGTCACTGTTAATTGCAAATCTGCAAATACTACTTTCGTAAAAAAAAATAAAGTGGGTAAGTGGACCGGTCCACTTATATGGGAATAAATGTCCTGGGAATAAATATTATTATCATTATTATTATTATTATTATTATTATTATTATTATTATTATTATTATAACCTAATGTCCCGACGGTCCAGTTAACCCCACAGCACATATGTTCTTTATATGCTCGAAAACATACAAGCCGCAACGTATTATTAAAAACAAAACACGCTGTTATAAATCAGGAATACTAACAATTAATCTAGTGTCAATATTTTTCTTGTAGTTATTCAATTGCAATAAAATTGCGATTAAAAAATTAGATGATTGGTAGAAAATACTTCTAACCTAACAGAAAAAAAAATCCTTATTTTACTTAACAATGAAGGTCTGCAACTTATGGAAGTGGCTTATACTATCAGTCATGTCATTCTACGAATACCATCCTGTGGGAAGAAACAGGAATCACTTCCCACAAACATTTACAGACATGGACCACTTAACCTAACCGGTCCAGTTAACCTAACTATTCCCTACTAATTGTGAAATAATAAAATATATTGCCTTGCCGTATCTATACTTACAAAACTTAAAGCATCTTTGTAAAAGACTTTTATAATATCCGATAAATGTCTAAATAGAAATATCACCGAAAACTTTAGAACAAAGATTAAAATATTTAAGAGAAATCGTCGTAAGATTTCGGAATTCTTATTACACTTACTAAAAAAGTCCTTCAACATGATTATTGCTGACAACTTTAAATTTTTTTGTCCGTTTAATGGAAAATTTGCATTTCTACAACACTAATTTTCATATCTAGTAGTGTTAATTCTCGCCATCAACAGGTATTCACAAAACCAAGTAAATTTGAACCACGCTTCAGCTGCTTTAAACGCCATCCATGCACTTTAATACGCCACCGGTAGCATCGAAGGCAGCACGAGTTATCAAGAAAGATCTTCCCTCCCTATGTAAATCGCCGATAAGTGTTGAGAGTGGAGGCGTCGGGGGATTCGATGGGGTCGGATCGGCGGGCGGCGGGCGGAGGGTGTCAAACGCTGATGGATGGCAACATCCGATCCCCTGCGCACCGAGGCAGCCCTCCAGCTCTTCCGCCCGCCCACACCCTCAACATTCTCACCGGTGCTCAACCTGCTCGCCGCAGACCCCCATCTACTCCCTCAACGTTCTCACAGTTGCTCAACCTACTCACTGCAAACCCGCTGAATACTCACTCAACTTCCTCACTGTTGCTCAACATGCTCACCGCAAGCCCGCCATCTACTCAATTTCCCTGTTGCTGAACCTGCTCACTGAAAACGTGCCATCTACTCGCTCAACATTCTCACCGTTGCTCAAGTTGCTCACCGCAAACCCACCAAATACTCACTCAACTTTCTCACTGTTTCTCAACATGCTCACCGCAAGCCCGCTATCTACTTGCTCAAGATTCTCACCGTTGCTCAACCTGCTCACCGCAAACCCGCCAAATACTCGCTCAACTTTCTCACCGTTGCTCAACCTGCTCACCGCAAACCCACCATCTACTTGCTCAACATTCTCACCGTTGCTCAACCTGCTCACCGCAAACCCACCATCTGCTTCACTTCTCACCGTTGCTCAACCTGCTCACTGCAAACCCGCCGAATACTCACTCAGCTTTCTCAGTGTTGCTCAACCTGCTCACCGCAAACCCAACATCCTGCCTGTTGAACCTCCGTCACTCGACGGGAGGGCTCTACATCGTATCGTCTCAATCTTCCGCCGTGTGTGCGCCCCGCCATCGCGCGCAGCTGAGGGCGGCGCGGCGCCGCGGGCGGGGATTTGCTTTGGCTGCGGCGACGACACTCAACGTGATAGCGCGCGGGTCGGGTTGCGGCGCGGGGCGGCGCGCCCGCGCTCCTCCACTTTCGCTTGATCACTTCGAAATTCTCCCAGAGCAATCAGGTCGGAGAACGGAAAGGCACAAAAAAGCTTTGCGGCCCACGCGGTGGGACTTCGGTTCGCGGAAGAAACCTACAGAAAATGTCAGTAGTTTGGAAATTGTCAGAGAAATGGTGTAGCCTCTAGAAGTATTATAATACGAACAGTGACAGTATTACAAAATACTGTCTTGATACAGAATGCAGTGCACACCTGAACAAGCAGAAATTTTGGTTCAACACGATATTGCACGCGTAAGGTACAACGTGTGTCGCTTGAGACGTCAAGTGGTACACGATAAAGTGGCGGAACTGTGAAGTGGTTTCGCATTGTCACAACGCTGAGTTCGTCGCGTTGCGATGCAGCAACCAATCCACGCCTCAGGATTTCGCTATCAAACGTTTTGTCCCCAGGGTGCGTGTTGCCCCATCTGTCGCACACGACTCACTGGCGCAATCCCCCTACCGAACGAAACTGAGTCATAAACATAGTTGTAAAATATATTCTGCTAACCCCAGAACGTGTCCATCGTTTCTATGCCAGCTGATTTGAATTGACTCTGCTTTACTTGGCACTGACTAAGAACGGATGTACTGTCATCACGTGAATTGGCTAAAACGATTCTCTGTTCTGTATCTTTTTAATCTCAAAAAGGTTCGACTGACGCGGATATTTAAAATGAGAAGTGGCGTCACACCACAAAAAATATTATTTGTGTAGATTTTCAAAGAAATCTGTTACATAAATGTTGAATATTCGACCGTAGTAAACATAACGAGAGTAATTCAGTTTTCGCGTTTTGTCGTTAAAAAAATGAAAATGGCCAGATATTTTGGCCAATGTTTTAGTTGTATTGCGTAACCGAATAGACAAAATAGAATGGAAGGAAATGTTTCAATATTTATTTATATATTCTGGTTGCTGGCAGCGCGTTTGCTGGTGTCTGACACCACATGAATATGAAATCTAAAATTCGGAAGGAAACAGAAGCAATCAAGCAGAATCAGTTCAGTGGCCGCATGTACAATCAACATAAATCGGAACATGAAAACACAAGAAGAGCTTGTCTGGCACTAACCGTAAAGGGCGACGGAGCGCTGCGGCCCGCCCGGCACTTGCCTCGTGTGGGGCGCGAGGGCGGTGGTGGTTGGCGCGTCCGGCGTTGGGGCTCCGGCGGCGGCGGCGGCGACAGTGCCCGCCCGGCCGCGCGCCACCGCCGCGCCGCCCCGCTGCCGCAGCGCGCCCTCGCGCCCGGGAGGGGCGCGCGGCTGATCAGGCGGAAACGCGGATTTCCCTTCGCCCCCGCGCCAAGGACACTCATTCGATGCATGCGTTGCGAATTGTTAGTCACCGAATGCGTGTCTTACAAGAACGGCGACTGCAATTCTTCGTTGCAGACAGTAGTTTTCGGTATCGCAATTCACCACACAACCCGGCGGCGCTAGCCGAATTCGTTTACTACACTCCGTGAAGTCACGAAGGTTAAGCGAATTCGAGACTCGCGGGTTCCTGGTTGGGTGACCGGCCAGGAACCCCGGGATCTAACGGCGTCGAGCCCCTGGCCGAAAGGATAAAAGGCACTGACTGACTGCGACGTGATGAGACTTGACAAATATAGTAATTATTCAGTGTAATAATTACACAATAACGGAGGATTACTCCAGAAAAAAGCGATCAACGCCCGACAAGGGTTAAGAGACACGTTGCATCAACAATGACGCAACCACATATACCGACCACCACCGAAGGCCTTCATCTGAGCCGTGTAAGGGAATCACAGGATTCGGATGATTACTGTCATTAAAATTTGTTCCTACCACGCGAATGAAAGCATATCCCCGCCCACGCACACTCATACACACAGACACTTCTTTCCTATTGAACCAATGTATTTCTCTTGATACCACCACCCCTCCATCTGCGAACGGTGGCCAATCGCTTTATTTAAATCCTTGAGTGTCATTTAGTAATTTTGTTTCCAGCTCTGCGGACATGATTTATCTATGCTTCACTAGTGATTATGAGGCGTTGTGGGTACACCGACGAACTCAAAAATACAAGATTCGTGAACAACTTATTTTGCACAAAGCGAACTCAACAAAACGTTCAATTTTTATCCCGGTCAAAAAAAAAAAAATTATAGAACTCCTCACCAAATTTCATATGCTAAATAGTATTTAGCTAGTGACTATACATTGTCTGCCCTATGTATAACATCTAGATTTAGGATTTGTGTATGTGTATCCCAAGAAAATGTGTAACTAGTATGTGAACTTGTAAATACTGTAGTTTTGTAACTGTGGTCGCCAATGACCTAGCTGTTTATAAGGCGACCTTAAATAAATAATTTTAAAAAAACAAAAACCGTTAAATAACTATTATTTGACTAGAGTATTGTATTGTTGGTGAATGTAAGCTTTATGAATGTACAATTAAGATATTTTGCCACCAAGTCCCACATGTAATTTATTTATTTATTTATTTATTTATTTTACGTCAAAAAAACAGTTAAAACTGCGTATGACGTGCTATGGGGAAAAGTGAATTGTGTGCACATTTTCAAAATTCTGTGATCCCTACACTAAGTCTTATACTACTTAAATTTTGAATTTTGAAAGGGAGAAAAAAAAACAAAAAACTCCCATGTAGTAAAATCTATTTTCAAAAATAAATAAGCAATAAATTTTGAATTTTGAAAGGGAGAAAAAAAAACAAAAAATTGCAGAATTAATAGTAAATTTAGTTCCTACAGAAAACATCGCAACTCGATATCCATTCTTTGGTATTTGGTATATGTTATAGTAATGACAGAACCGGTTTAATTTTCGAATTACGTTAAGTTTAATTGCGTTAATTAAGTAAGTTGATACTCACATTATTGAAAATGGGACGAAAGGGGTAAGGAGGCAGAGCTTCGAAGCTTGCTTCGGACTTCACCCGGATAAAGTTGACATTAAACCATTCAAGGTGTCTTGGAAGTGTGAAGAACCTTACGGGACTAGCAATAACAGGTGTGATAAAGAGAGATATGATTGCTTGCGCTACAAGAAAGTTTTGAGCCCACAGGCGTAGTGGAAATTTCTTTCTCTACGACTATAGCTGAATGTATTCATTTCTCCATGTTATCGGATGCAGTAATCATGCCAATTCCACAAGCCGTGCGAGAATATTATTCTAACACACCTGACGACCAATCGCATTCGTCCTAGTTCATTACACAACGACTTAGGGTTCTCGCAGTCGCCTACAGAGGCGCTGCGTGCTCTTCCGCAACTATCGTAAGACAGCTGAACCACGAAACAGTATACGAAATAATTTTACAATTAATTTTTCCAAAAAGTAAATCTATACTATTAATATTAGTAATACTTGTTTTGTTTACTTGTTTGACGTTAATGTTATAAAATATTAAATTAATGAAGTTAAAAGTAGAATGAAAAAATAAAAAAAAACGTTTCATGTATTTCACTGTAGTTTTAACATTAGTATCAATTTAGCATTGCTTTCTTTTGGCGTTCTACAGCGTGTAGACTTGGTTTCCGAGTGACATTTTCTCTATGATGTAAAACACAAAAATACTTATTTTGCAATTTAATATAGCAGTAGAGATGAAAAATATTCCCATGAGGATGTGTGTTAGTGCATTTCTTTCAATTAGTTGATTTTCATTTATTCGTTTTCTTCCACTTCCTAGTTAGTAAGTAAGAAATGGATCTCGTATTTTAAATTAAATGTCTTTTATGTGCACTTTACTTCAGAACATCTAGAGAGCCTCTTTCGTTTTCTGGAGTCATTTCCTTTAATAACTCGATTTGTTTGTTTGCTGTAGTTTAAAAAATTGATTAAATTTCATGTCACGAATCGACTAATACTCTACTACATGCAATTGCGCTGGAAGTTAGTTATTGATTTTCATGTCACTGGTGACAAGTACAAACCATGCTCCCGGGCTGTTCGGTCTCGGACTACTTCTCTGTAGAGTCTTTGTATATGGAGTGACAATGTTCAAGCAGTACGTACATTACGCGCAAGTACACAAAAAAATTAACTCTGCCAACAGCAAACGTATTACTTCGTGGAAGATGGTTATGTATTTATTTATCAGTTCATTTATTACACTTCCCGTCACAATCCAGAAACACTTTTTCTTTAGATCGTTTCGTGATGTAATATCATGTGATAGACACGACGTATGTAAGACAGAATTATTGGAGCATAAATTGTCCTAACACAGCTACATTTACATGCTTTAAATGTTCCGACAAAAACTGGAACACGGGCCTCTTGAAAAATGTACGCCCAAACGCTTGTAACATCTAGTAATCAATGTAATATTCAGGAGGAAGTACGCATAAGTGGCTGTGTATGTGTAATTACGCCCAGTGTTCAGTAATTTAATCACGGCTGTCCGATTCAGTCGGTGTGCCTCCTGCGCCGACACAGCTGTAGATAAGACCGCGATCAATGATCGCAATGTCTGAATAACTCTCTCAGGAGCAACGTCATGTGTTGTATAGTTGTTGTGGTAAGAGCAGTTTTGGACCAATGACGTAGTACATACTATACGCTGAATTTTAAGTTTCCCTGCGCCCCCCCCCCGTCGCCCTTCCCCCGAGTCAGATCACGCCCCTCCCCCCTGCCCTACCTCGATGTGCTGGGGGTTGCATGCGCAGTTCCATTAAAATAACCTTGGGGTGCAACGAAATATGGGGTAACGATTTAGAACAACAAACTCCCCATGTTTCTTCGCAACTGGTGAAAGTATTCGGAACAGGGGGAGAAGTGAAGTTACTTCTGCATCAAAATCTGTCATTTTGTGGTTTGAAATATCCTAATCCCGATAAAATATCCCAATCAATTGAAGAGGAAGGACTCTTTTCAATCGTTAAAATCTGTAGGAATGATGGGGTCATTTTAACACAGTCAGGCATATCTTCATTCATAGCGTATTGTAACTGCCCAAGAACTGGGACGCTTGAAGCATAAATGTTTAAATGAAACCGAGCGGTCTATGAAATTATTTAATTTTTTTATGGCGGAATGTGTCATTCAAAAATTTTTCAGGTAGATGACTCACGTCTATTTTACTTTTTGGCAGACTGCTTAAGCAGTAAAGAGAAGATTTTGTAATGCTGCTGGGGAAAACGGCGATTTTTCGACAGTGTTCTGGGACCCTGATAAGTTAAAGTGGTTAAAATATGTTCCAACACATAGTAAATTGCTTCCTCTAACACGTTATGTAGCCAGAAAGCAGGTTTAGTGGATCTTGATACCGCAAAATTGACTTACGGCAAAATGACCGATCCACAATCTGAGCATCTTTCACCACACAATACTAGTCATTTCACACAATACAGTTACTTTTGGCCGTGATAACATTTTTTCTATCGTTAAATTAACGTAGTAACCAAAATGATTTACTTAAACAATGTATTCAAAGGTAATAAAACTTTTCTTTGGGGATTACTTTTGAACTATTCATTATTACAAAGAGATGTATTAACTTTACAACGTTGATTTTGGAAGGTACTTTACATGAAGCCTTAATATTTTTAAAAAAATTCTTAAAAATTGCACCAATTTTTTTTGTATTAAACTTTGTCATCGAATTTTGTTGTATTTTTGCAACCCTTTCCATTAAATCGAATTGAACTTCCAATTTAAAATACCAAAATCAGAACATCAAAATGAAACCGCGAAAATGTACTCAGTGACTGAATCCGCCCTACCCTTCGTAGCATGCGTCGAAAATCCGACACGGACGCGGCGCGAAAGGGCCTCCGCCGCGCGGCCAAAGGGCTTGCTCGGGTATTCGCCTGGAATTGATGGGAGAATCTACGGAAAACTTCCGATCATAGCAGCCAGCCGGTAGAATTCTCTGTAGAAAACGACTGAATTGGACCTAGCTGATAGGCCAGTGTCGAAACTCGCGCCTCCGTCGGGGCTCGAGGCGGGTGGGTGCGGAGGCGAGGGGCCTATGAAAGGAGAGGGGGTGGGGGACTCGGGCGAGAGAGCGAGCAGCGTGCAGGCGAGTGGGCGAGGGCGTGTGTGCGGGAGGAGCCTGCGTTTGGGTGGGGGACAGTTGGGGCAGGACAGAAAGTGGGGGTGGCGAGGGGAGTGCTGAGTGGGGAAGTGGGCGACTACGTGAATGGGCGTGTGTGCGAGTGGGTGGGTAAGTGTGCGCGTAGGGGGGTGAGTGTGCGAGTGGGTAAATGTGCCAGTGTGCGAGTGTGAGAATGTGCGAGTGGGTGAGTGTGCGAGTTAGTGTGCGAGTGGGTGAGTGTGCGAGTGGGTGAGTGTGCGATTGGGTGAAGGTGAGTGTGCGAGTGAGTGAGTGTGCAAGTGTGTGAATGTGCGAGTGGATGAGTGTGAGGATGAGGGAGTGGTGAGTGTAGGAGTGGGTGAGTGTGCGAGGTGGGTGAGTGGAGTGGGTGAGGTGGAGTGGTGAGGGGAGTGGGTGAGGTAGAGGTGAGTGGGTGAGGTGCGAGTGGGTGAATATGCGAGGTGTGGGGTGTGCGAGTGAGTGAGTGTGCAAGTGTGTGAATGTGCGAGTGGATGAGGTGCGAGTGGATGAGGGGCAGGGGTGGTAGTGCGAGGGGGAGGTGGAGTGGGTGAGGTGGAGTGGGTGAGGGAGTGGGTGAGTGGTGAGGGGGGTGAGTGTAGGAGGGTGAGTGTGCGAGAGGGTGAGGTGGAGGTGAGGTGGAGTGGGTGAGGAGTGGATGAGTGTGCGAGTGGGTGAGTGTGCGAGTGGGTGAGTGTGCGAGTGGGTGAGTGTGCGAGTGTGTGAGTGTGCGAGTGGGTGAGTGTAGGAGTGGATGAGTGTGGAGTGGGTGAGGTGCGAGTGGGTGAGGTGCGAGGTAGGGTGAGTGTGCGAGGGTGAGGTGGAGTGGGTGAGTGTGCGAGTGGTGAGTGTGCGAGTGGTAGGGAGGTGGATGGTGGAGAGGTGAGTGGAGTGGGTGAGGTGCAGGGATGAGTGAGTGGGTGAGTGGGAGTGGTGAGTGGCGAGTGGTGAGTGTGCAGTGGTGAAGTGCGAGGTGTGAGGTGGAGTGAGGGAGGGTGAGGTGCGAGTGAGTGAGTGCAAGTGTGTGAATGTGCGAGTGGATGAGTGTGCAAGTGTGTGAGTGCGAGTGGGCGGAGGGCGAGTGGGCGTGGGGGGGGGGCCTCCGGCTGCAGGAGGGGCGCGCGACTCCACCGGGTGGCGCGTGTTGTGGTCGCTCTGCAATATTGATGAGACGGCCGCTAGGGGCGCAAGCGGCGCCGCTTGGGGCGCGCGACGCGTCGCGTCGCGTCGCTTCTAACTTGATTACTGCTCCCAATTTGATTTGGAGTTTGCAAGCGAATAATTATGGAATCCATTGAGGACGGCTCCGCGCTCTCTTTAATTGGCTCCGCGCGCTCCTTCCGTCGCTATCGGTGCTCTGTGCTACTCGCGGGCGCCAGCGCTGCTTGTTGCTGTAGTAGTTGATGTTGTGATCTGGGCTGTCTGGGTGACGCCGCGTCGAAGCCTGGTGTGCCGACGTTTCGACCGACATATCGCGGTCCTCTTCAGGGCTGTACTGCGATATGTCGATCGAAACGCGAAAGAGGACCGCGATATGTCGTTCGAAACGTCGGCACCCCAGCCTTCGACGCGGCGTCACCCGGACAATCCAGATCATGACTCTGGCCGCGGAAGCCTACGATACTAGTCAGTGTTGTGTCGGTCTTTTCTGTCGATACCCGTGATGACCATCTTACACTGAACCCATTGGTTTGTCAATTCCTCTGTGCCGCCTGGTCATCTACATGTCTCGTTGGTGTAGTATCTACGTTTAGGAAATTTGGATACTTGATGTGTGGCATTTTTTTTTCGTATGTGTCGAGATATATAAAGCAAATTTCGAAAAATGATAACATATTCAAAAAAATTGTGTCATCATAGTGTTGAATGTTGAATCCTCAAAATATTAAAAATTCGCGATATGCGGTAACTACATTTTGTGCTATGGACATGACCTGACATGTACCGCTCGTACGCACTAGAGTGGGGTTCCCTTCTTCCATTTCATCCTTTGCCGTTAGCTCACACCAGGGCAACCGCCATAGTGTACAGAAGAGAAAGGACTTTTCCCACTTCGTATGCCTTCTTATGTGTACTGAGAATTCATCCGTCATTTTGTGTCTTAAATAGACTCTCATCTTTTTCCTATTTTGAGACTTTAATAAAAATGACAATGTAATTTAGAGAGGTTCCAACGACCAAGAATAACTGTGATATAAAGGGGTTTTTATCATTTATGATTTAGCAAATACACTTGCTCTCCGAATCAGCTGCTGATTGTAAGGGATCAGGGAGTTACTCGTTTTCCTACATTTGTGCATTTTTGACAGTAACATATCAGTATCTCCAAGTGAGACGTTTTATGTTCTTTATAGCAGTTTCATTTCCCTTAAGTGTATGCGTGGCATCTCCAGGTCACTGCTCCGTAAACACCATGTCCAGAGCATCTGCCACGAAGTATAAAGGTAAGGGGTGTACAAATTGCTGCGGGGTCACGATACAACACTAGGTACTTGGCCCTGACACATTTGGGGAAGTCTTTGCAGACCGCAGTTCACGTTGTTTGCCCCCAAACAATATTAATTTCCCTGTTCTCTACCAATCAAAGAAATAATCCATTAGAATGAAATACATGTCATATTTCAAATTGTCAATTGAAAGTGAAATTAAACATTTTAAATCGAAATGATCATAATTGTGTAATCGTGTTTATTTAAGAAGGCAATAATTGGATTAACTTCCCATGTCTAGGTTTGGTGGTTCAATAAAGATTGTTGCCGATCCGGTGGCTGATTTCGCTAAAGCAGCCGTGTTGTAGCGAATTCGGACCGAAAGGTCGCAGGTTCGAGTCCCACCTCGGGCATGGTTGTATTTGTGTTTGTTCTTTCAGCCCTTATCAGCACCATATCGTTTCATCTTCACAGTTACCATAACGTTAACTCCAATAGTTGGCGCGAATGACCTAGATGCGACGTTAAATAATAAAAAAAAATATTATCAGTTACAATGGATGTCCACCTGTGAGATTTGCTAGTACATGTAGACTTCTTAACTTGTTTCTCATTTTTGCTATGTATATCAAAACACAGAATGATATAATAAATCATAACACAAAACAAAGAACAAGCAAAGAATTCGACGTTCAAAATATTCCTGTCCCTTTCGCAAAAATAACTATCCAAGGCAGAAATTGAAAAAAATAAACACGAAATAAAGAAATAAATAGTTAAGTACACAAATAAAATTAAAATTTCGGTTGCTTGAGAGAAAATAGCACACAAACATATTTCGTTTCTCCAGCGCCCTTGGCGCTTACCTTCCCCGCCTCATGTGCTCCTGTCTGCTTTAGGGAAAATAAACCAGGAGCGGTAGCTCAGTGCATCAACTGATGTCACTGCAGCGCCTCTGACCGGGAGGTCCTAGGTTCGAGTCCTGACGGCGGCAGGATTTTCCACACTAGCTTTCCAGCTAGGTCGAATTCAGTCGCTGCTTGGAGGAGAATTCTAGCGGCCGGCTGCTCTGATCGGTAGTTTTCCGTGGTTTCTCCGATCAACACCAGGCGAATGCCAGAGCAGTACCCTACGAAACGCGTCACGGACCTTCCTCTTCCTTGTCCTATCCTCTCCCCTTACACACACACTTACACTAACATGCACTACACTACCACATATTCCAGGAGACCGGTTGGGAGCGTAGAGCTTGTCCCGGCTGGGGTGGTGCCCCGCTGGTAGGAGAGTCCTGGTTAGGGGGAAACCCCACTAGCCGACGGTAGGTCGGCGCCGTATCTCGCCATCCTGCGGGGAAGACCACCGCCATCTCCCGAGAAACAAACATGCACTACACTAACGGGACTAATGACCAAAGCAGTTGACGCGCCCGGAAACACGAAAAAACCAAACCAAACTCTAGGGCAAATAAGAGCGGTGTAAGGGGATGTCGCCTGTGCTCGCAGGAAAGCAAGTAGCTCGTATGGGCATAGTTTGACATACCGGGAGTGCCTTGTGAAAGTTAGTCAGACGTCTACGATTTACTGCGATATCTAAGAGTATTTTCAATATGCATATTATTGTCTTCCTAAGAGTACTCGATTAACTATTCTCATATTGCATTGAAAAGTACGGTACTCATATTTTATAAAAGTAAATATAGTCGAAAAACCAAACATGACGTATATACAGCGCAACAATGTGCTTTTCTATTCACGTAGAGCGATGATGTAGAAAACAATTTGTAATACAAGAAATTTCAAATCGATTAAGTTACAATTAATTGAACGGATGAAGTAAAAGTTCTCTTGACCCAAGTACATGCTCTCGTCCAGCTTCTACAACTATCTGTTGGTCTTTCCACTATTTACTGTACATTCATTGATACAAGAGATTGACATTGATAATATTCCGAATATCAAATGGGTATATTAATTTCCATTAACGTACATAGAAGGGCGTTACGTATGAATTACTTTTATTAGCTAATAGAAGAAGGAAGAAAGTTCAAAAGATTTCCTGTTTCCTATTTATTAGATTCAATGTATATTGTGGATGTGTATGAAACCTCTGCATAGATTTAATTGGCATATGCTGGCGCGGCTGGAGAGCCCGTTTTGCGGTAGGCGCGTGCTCGCTGTGCAATCCCAGGCGGTCGCGCGGATTCATATCTTAATTGCCGCGAGGCGCAGCGGGCGGCGGAAGTTGTTAAGTGCGGCGTCGAAAGGCAACCGGTAAACGCCCCTCGCCCTCCCTCTCCCCTCCCCCTGCCACCCCCTCCCCCGGGGCAGCGGCCGGGGGGGGGGTGACGAGGGGGAGCAGCCGGCACGCGGCGCGTGGCATATGTTGCCACTTGCCTCTGCCCACGTCACTCGACTCTTCATCCCGTCTTTTGTTCTACCCGCAGAGTCAGCATTACCGTTGCACCTGCAACGACTCTGGTCGAGAGATTCTAGGGTTCGAGTCCCACGGAGGTGGGTTTTTGACATACATGCATACACAGTTGGGTGGTTCCATAAGTTTCTTGCTCACTAATTATTTGTGATATAAAGAAAAAAAAGTATGTAACTTTTCAACTGAGTCATCCTTTATTCCAACCCTCGTTTCAAATCTGTTTATTAACATTTCTATTCTTTTAAAAAAATACTACGACGTTTTGTTCGTAAAATGGTCAAAAATTGCTTCTTTCACCTCACTCTCATCTGACAATTTTCTTCTCCGAAGATCTTCCTTGAGATTTGATAAGTGGTTGTAGTTGCTGGTTGCACAAAGTGGATTGTAGGGTGAATGATCCAACTTCTTGAAGCCAAGTCCTTCACAGCATTCTTTGCAATCTGTGCAATAAGCGTAGATGCATTGCAGTGGCGAATTCTCCGATACACCATGTATACCGCAGGTATACCTAGTAATTCGAAGTGAATAAGAAATATACTATATCATAACTTTGGTAATCCTCTAAAAAGATATTGAGATTTTGAACGCTTTGATACAGAAGCTAAAATATAACTCTGTTTTGCTACCGAGAGCCAGTCAGTCTTCCGCATCCGTAAGCGCTATGAAGTGCGTTAGAGTGAGAAGTTTCAAACACTTCTTAATGCTGTCCAGAGAATTCGCTAGCGCAGGCGAAGCACCGCATGCCACCCGCGACAACTTACGGCTTCTCATGTTTCAACGGTGAGGAGAGGGAAGGATGCGCGTCTAGACGGTCGATAAGCGCTGCAAAATATTGCGGTGAACAGTCCTTCTCTGCTTGTTCGTAAGTTTCTCGTCTCTCAAGATTTTGTGAAAATGGAGTGTGTTAATGATCCAGAAATTAGTGGTTTGTGTAATTGTCTTATAGAACAATTATTAAGGCCGGAATTTCATAGTATTGGGATTTCAGAAAAGCTAAAAATAAAAAACATCCGTAGAGGTAGCTTTCATAAAGTACGGTATACTTGAAATAATGTTCAGGATTCGCCACTGATGCATTGTCATGAAGAAGCTACACGCCATGCGTTTTCACGCACCGCATCCAACTCAAGTACTTCTCTCCACAAAACTGAGTGAGATATCGCAAACTTACATCATTACCACAATTAAAGACAAAACCATCTACTGCTCAGAAGATTTTCCCATTGATGAGCGTTATCTTGGTCAGGTCGGAAACTTACCGAACCGCGTCTGTAAATCACGCTAACAGACAAGCCCCGCACAGCGCGCGATCTTTCGTTCCTCTTCCTCTTCCCTTACACACACTTACACATACATGCTACACTCTGCCTCACATGTCGGGCGAGCATTGTCGAGCTTGTTCCGGCTAGGCCGGTGCCCCACTGCCGGAGAACACAGTTGGTGGTCGGCGCCGGATCTCGCCACCCAGCGGGAAGAGAACACCGCCGCCTCCCGCATTAAAACGTTCTCTACTCTCTCGGAGCGAATGATGAGAGCAATGGGCGCGCTCGGAAACGTTCATTAATCATTCAATCAACCAATGGTCTCCCCACTGTCTTGGAATTCACTAATACCCTCGGAACCGCTCAACTGGCATCAGAATGACAGTCGCATCGAAGGCATCCACGAATGTTCAGAATTGTTTAGTTGGAAGAGATGATGGTGGTTACGAAAATATTTTGAACTAGGCGAGATCTGCTCATTAAATAAGCGATATTTGCCATATGTTACACCCCTTCCGTTATTTCATAGGCGTTGCTGGTCAACTCCATTCTTAATTCTACAAAATAATTGCGTTAACTCCCTTCCTCTTTGAAAGAAATTGGCTTTTAATATTTTTCATTAAGTTAGAGTAAATGATATTGTAATTTATAAAAAAAAAATTTGGCAGATGAGAATGGTATTTCTTTTACCAAAACTGACGAACTTGAATTCGAATTTTTCTTGTGTTAATATTGTAGTGTTGTTAATAATGTGTTAATATTGTAGATATAAAATAACTGCTTTTTCTACTCCAATTTTATAATTTTCGTATTAGACGGTTGCAGACCGTTTTATAAAGATGTCATTATAGAAACAGCTTGATGGTAGTTCAGATGTATGACCTATCAGAGACTAGTTTATAGTTGAGAAATAATCAATCATTGGTCATCGTTCCCGTCAACACCGAGCCAATACGTGGGATGTGGCGGTAAACTACACATGCCCTCCCTGTTTCCAAAACTCAGAAGAAAAAACAGAATACTAAATGTCCCTTATGAGAACTATTTCATGACTTTTGACTTTTGATGACGTTTCTTTTATAAACAGAATCCTAACGTAGCTCATGCACTGCTCGTTTGAAGGCGGACCTTGGTGAATGTCCGCAGGGTGATGTTGGGTAAACACTTCTTGCTATCTGCCACGTAATCATTCAATGTAAAATTTAATTTATCATTAGTATTCATCATTAGCTATCATTAGTCGTAGAAACAGTACGTACGATACTCGATGTAATGATATTAGTACATTCGAATGAAGATTACCACTTGTTTGAATGAAGTTGTATGAATACATTTGAATGAAGATTACTCGCTTGTATCGTAATATCACTTCAGACTCGTGTATCTGTAATATCACTTCAGTCCCATCATCGTTTCATTAATATATTATTGTGAATTGTATATCATTTTGAGGCGAGAATGGAAAATACAATGGTTGCAAGGACATTCAAGGTTTTAAACGTCAGACAAATTCCTCAATATGTGCTGCTAAAGAGTAAGATGTACATGATCATCATGATGCGCCTACTGTAATGAATGTAATCTGTTTCTCCTGTAAATGAATGTCATCTTCATTTATACCATGTGGACCTTTCTTAATGAATATCGTCAAATCTCATGAACCCTGTACGTGATGTACAGGACAGATGTACAATCTGTGCCCGGTTGATTTATTTTTCTTCTTTATCCTTTTTCCCCTTATCTCCCTCTGTCTCTCATAATTCAATGTGATCTTTTTCTGCCTGTAAAACATTTTCAGAGATAATACACAGAACAATACACTCGTGTATAAAAACGAATTACTTGAACATTACAATAATCTATAGATGTTAAAACTACTGAGAATCGCAGTGTAAACCCTGAGACGTTATTCTATCATTCGCTTTTTCAAAACTAACCACGTTATTCCTAGCTGTAACGTCAGAGTAATCTAGATTTTCATTTTAGAAATACACTATTTGACAATGCGGACAATTTTATTTGCACTCACGTCGACACCTTTTTTTCAAGGCTCATAAACATTCCCTGGCCCATTTTGACCTTGAAACGTGGGAATTAAACTAGGCCTAGATATGGGAGATACCGTTAGTGGGCCTGCAAAGACGGACAATCGATCCAAAGTGCCAAATACGTATATCAATTAACTTAATGGTTTAGTTCACGTTCATGCAACTAGAGGAAATTGTGTTATATGAAAAACAGGTACTTTTTCCATATTTTTCTCTCCCCTAGTAGTTGAATGGAAATTTCATTTGAATATTTTAAGAGTAAAACCTGGTTCTTGACGCAAATTTTCATAGCAGAACTTGTAGGCGCTTTCGAGAAATTATCACTTTCAGCATTTCTGAAAATGCTTAATTTTGAAAAAAAAATTTCACAGAAAGTTTTGAGTTTTCGAGAAACTTAATATGACATCATTTTAAATGTATGTACTCACATATGCAATAATATCTATATAACGCTCGTAATGTAAATATTAACGACGTGTGAGATATTTCAAAAAACTCCATTTGTGTCTTTGCGGAAGACTACGATTGCAATCAAGTGAATCTTCCGAAACATGGAATATTATCTTAAATGACAATGGATGCGGAGCATCTCATTTGGAGATCCTTAGCAGACGAATACATATTTTTAATCTTTTTTAACCTACAGGTTTAACACACGTTTTGTGGCGTTGCAAATTAATCTACACAGACTTTGTAATACGTAAATTACAAATTGAAATAATTCGATGTGGAACCCAACCCTGAGCAATGAACGACAAATAAGACACGTGTATATTTACTGTAAAAATCGCAGAGGGGAATGTTACGGTAATATTCTAATATAAGTGTAAGTGATATATGAATGCATGGCGAGGAGAAAGCGAAATACAGCAAACGGAATTAGTATATTGTGCTATTCATTATACCGAGAAGATTTCTGGTATTTATATTGGTAACGTTATATCTTTTGATGCAAAGGAAAATAATTACTAAAATATATTTAGGTTAGTAAGATAATGATAGCACAGGATTCAGCCAAATATGAATTACTTTCATTTATAAAAGTAACTCATATTTATTTTGATTTCGCTCTTCCTGAAGCGATAGGGTCGAAATCCCTCGCCCCTTCCCCTCCGTTGGTCGCGACCGATGCCCCCGGCAGCCCCCACATGCGCCGCGGGCAGGTGCGCCCTCTCCCCTCGCACCCCCCCTCGGGGCCCCTGACCCGCGCCCCCCATTCACGCAACAGTCGTTTCCAAACAAGGGCCTCGTTCCGCGGAGCGAATCCCACTCTTTATCGGCGCTTTAAAGGAATCGGACTCTTTCAACAATCACTGGGACAAGTTGATAATGCGATTACGTTTTCGTTGGAGAACGAAATAATGAATGAATCATTTCTACGTGCGTCGTTGTTGCGGCTGTAATTCATATCTTGACGTTTACCATATACAGTACCGTACGTAATGAAGCTCCTCTGCGCATTCACTGCTCAACGAGTGTTTGTTTAGACGTGACTTTAAAGACAATAAATTACTGGGGCTGGATTACTGTTACAAAATTACATTTTATGTCGCGCCGTTTGTCCCTCTTGAATCATTCCAAAACAATCTGAATTTAAATGTATACGAAATTAACGTTAAGGAAACATTGCTGAAAACTTTGATGAAAACAGACATTTGTATTACATTAGTTCATAATTTCGCCGGAAAACGCTATAAAAAATACCACTCATTGACGTTTTCTGTGACTATCCGAGAAATATTGCTTCCTATGAATAATGAATCAAATAAAACTGTGGTAATATCAGTTGTGGTGATTTATGAAAGACTAAACGCATGTAACTACCAAACCCGTATTGGTACATTTGTAAGTTGAGAATAATCTGACTTGGTTTGTAATATATATCTCATCTCGATCAGGTTTTTCGTCCAGTTTCCCTGATCCATTGAGCAAATGCTGAGATGGCCCCTTGTTTTGCTTCTGGACATAAATGTAACTTCATTTTTTGTGCACGTCTTCTAGAATTCAGTGGGAAAAACAATTATTCAAATTATCGTTTCCATGTTGTCGCGGCAGGAAGTAATAAGAGCCAAAACTTATTGCTTATTTATCCTTGAAAATAGAGTTTATTACATGGGAGTTTTTTTTGATTGTTTTTTCTCCCTTTCAAAATTAAAAAATTTTGTTATTTATTTTTGAAAATAGATTTTACTACATGGGAGTTTTGTTTTTTTTCTCCCTTTCAAAATTCAAAATTTGTAGGGATCACAGAATTTTGAAAATGTACACAATTCACTTTTCCCCATAGCACGTCATACACAGTTTTTAACTGTTTTTTGACGTAAAATAAATAAATAAATAAATATATAGACGCAGTACAATCCAGCGAAAATATATAAATGGAACTAGTGATACTATAACACATATTTTCTGTTATTGATGACGATTAAATAATATAATGTTTCACAGCTATCCTACTACCACTTCAGTCAATACTTGAAAAATTTTGATATAACTCAAAATTACGTACAAATTTCTCATTTTTTAAAAATGTGTGCATAAAAAGATGTAAAGAATTTAAAGATCTAATCGTCAGAATATTTTAAATTAATTATTACATCTCTAGCTTCAATATCAAAGGTATGGGACAGGTTCGAAAACAATTTGAACTAGCAATTTTTGAAAATCCTGAGTTTTAATGAAAATCAAACCAATGTCATATTATTGATCAACTTTTGTTGTTTTTAAGTTACAAAGTAAAGGAAAAATGTCTAGCTCTTTTTGAAGAAAACTCGTTAATCGTATTAAAATTGTCATGATGTCCCTCAAAATTACATTAAAATGTATCCAAATTTACAACAACAAAATGTTCAAGACATTATTTAAAGACCTAATTTTGAAAAACACATTTGTTTGAAAAAAAAAACATCAATAAAGTATTTGGAAGATACCTTGAAAATAATAAACATATGCAATTTTAGTTTTACTTAAAGTAATTCTGCTAGTATTTCACGGGTGTTACTGAAAATCGGTCTTGCCCTATTTTTATTAGCGTACTCATACTCTCGATTCGAGAAAAATATTAAGAAAAAAATTGGAACCATTTTTGAAAAAGAAATCGAAAATGGCCTTGATGCTTCATACGAAGTATTCCCGAAAATTAAGACACCATTCGAATTCTCAGACTCTTGAATGCATTCTAGATCGATCGGAGAAAATCTATTTTGGAGAAAGTCTGGTGAACAGATTAGACATTTGAGTTGTCCACAGACTTACTGACGGAGAGACCGATTTTCGGGACCTACTACGTATGCGAGAAAAGAAAAAAAGCCGATCCGGTGTCCGAGATCGCTAAGGCAGTTGTGTCGTAGCGATTTCAGACCAAAGGGACGCGGGTTCGAGTTCCGCCCCGGGCATGCTTGTACTTGTGTTTGTCGTTTCACCCCTTATCATCACCATATCGATTCATCTTCATAGTTAACAGAACGTTAACTCCCATTGTGGTCGCTAATGACCTAGATGTTGATGCGGCCTTAAATAGCAAAAAATAAGCTCTCCTCCCAAAAAAGGAAAATGAAAGGGAGAAAGAGAAGTAAAATGAGTTAGTGTAAAAATGAAGCATTGGCGAAAAATATGGAATAAAGGCCGCACCATGGCTGCTCGGGTCGGGACTGGTGAAGTAACTCACGGATGACAGGATGATTGATTGATTTTTTCGTGTTTCCGGGCACGTCAACAGCTTTGGTCATTGTTCCCGTTAGTGTAGTGCATGCTTTTTTCTCGGGAGATGGCAGTGATTTTCCCTCTCTGGATGGCGAGATCCGGTGCCGACCTACCGTCGGCTAGTGGGGTTTCCCCCTAACCAGGACTCTCCCACCAGCGAGGCACCGCCCTAGCCGGGACAAGCTCTAAGCTCCCGACCGGAGTATGTGATAGTGTAGTGCATGTTAGTGTAAATGTGTGTGTGTGTGTGTGTGTGTGTGTGTGTGTGTGTAAGGGGAGAGGATAGGACAAGGAAGAGGAAGGACAGATTGCGCGCGGTCCGTGGCCCGTTTAGTAGGGTACTGCTCCGGCATTCGCCTGGTGTTGATCGGAGAAACCACGGAAAACTACCGATCAGAGCAGCCGGCATCACAGCAAGAGAGATAGCTTGCTATCACGGACTTTCGTTCGCAGACCTTTCTTCCGAGCCTCAGTGCAGTAGTGCATTCTGCGGCCGCCCATCCATCGCCACATGCTCCCTCGCCCTCGCTCCCGAGGGGCGGAGCACGGCCGGCTGGGAATTCGTCACCGCGGCCCTGCTTATTCGGCGGCGAGAACACTTTTCGGCGCTTTGAGCCATATTTCACGCGAACAGATGTGACGAATGCCACTAAAGCTTTTCCCAGTTGCTGGAAATGGGAGCTCAATTGTTCAGACTACAAGCCTGCATGTTTGGCTTGTTCCCCAGTCAATTAACATGCCGACTTGCCGTTGCGTACGTCTTATTTATGTCTGAATACCCCCAAGCGGAGTTCAGCAAATTATCATGTGGAACACATTAAATACAAAAACGAACGTTTTCCTTAGAAAAGTAAACTAATGACCAGTTACATATGTATGTTCTCTGCCTTGTTAACTTTCTCGCTTTGCATTTTATTTCAAATCAAAAAGCAGCTTCTGTGATTCATTTTCAACAATTTCAAGAAAATATTTACTATTTTTTTATTCAGGAGGAAGAGAGAAAATATCTTGTGTTAAACTCATGAAAGCGTCTGGATGTCTTCATATTATGAGATGGACTCTTCACATTGTCGTTGCACATTGTCAATGGATTTAATTAATAAATGTTCGTAGAATCCGAATAGCAATGTTGAATAGAATTTTGTTTTACAAAATTATCATATTTAATGAAATGAATGTGAAAGTTTTTATATCGATTATTCAGACTTCGATGACAAATCAGGCAGAATTAAGTTAATTAAAAAATAAATTGTTCAAAAGATTATCAACCACAGATATATATTTTTCTCGTTATCTTAAGTCAAACTTTACGAAAGTGAGAGAAGTTTCTTACTACGGTTTAACAATACCCGAGTGTTATAATAATTTTTAGTCTCCTAATTACTGTTTGTGATATCAGTATGGCAATTTCGCAATATGAATAGTCTTATTCACACAAAATCATAGTCCATAGAAGTTTTTGCAAAGTGGGTAAAACGAATTATGTGTAACAATAACATAACAATGCGTAACTGTCTCGTTTGATAATTCTCTAATCTCATTGTAATACACATTGCCTTACAATACTAATTTTGGGAATAGAAACTATTAGAAAATATGAAAATAATAAGACTAATCCTGCTTGCTAAGATGGTTGCTTTCTTTTGACAACTCACCATGGCAGTGCTGTCAAAGATGAGAGTCAACTTGTATGATCCAATTTCTCTTAAGCATACAAATTCTGATGGGGTCCAATTTAGGCTACGTTTCCCCAATACGAAAACGTATGTGCTGTAGTAGTAGCAAAACTAGTTATCTCCTTTCGTCTTCATTCAATTTCTCACTGATTGCGGATTAATATTTCAAAGGATTTGTTACAGATAGTATATTTTTGTGAGTAGAAAATGATTTTCGTTTTTCCCACATTTGTTTCTCAGTCCCCACAATCATTTTATATCTATAATCGTTTTTTACACATAACAGTTATCACTATAGAGGTTGTATATGTTTTAGTTTAACTTTCCAATTACCTCTATCTTTCCATTTTTCCTCATACATAGTTTTCTCTTTTAAAATATTTTGTTTTACCTTAAAGCAAGCCTTTTTAGGTTTTCCCCTCTTCTTTTGCTTAATGAAAACCATTGAATATCAATTTTAGGTAAGTTTTTACTTTGTTCACATCTTATTAATTAATATCTTTCTAGTTTTATAAATATAAAATAATTCAATATTTTGTAATTTTTAATATATTTTTCAAAAACATGCCATGATATCACATCTCTTCTGTTATGTTTAAAAAGTGAACAAAATGTTCGAGTCACCGAGAACATATTGTGGAGAAAGTCTCTTACTTCAAATGCCCATGTACGATTGTGTAGATGTCTCCTGAAGTTTCACCGGATGCGTTATTATAGAGCAACAAGAATTATCGCCAACGCAGGCTCTCTGGTCGCGAGATCCTTAGGATCGATCCAAGAGGGCAGTTTTTTCCACATTAGATAAAAAGGTAGATCAAATTCAGCTGCTGTCTTGTGGATATTTCTAGCTGCTCGAATAGGTAGTTTTCTGTGGTAATTCGGGTGGATGCCGAAACTGTGTCCTAACAAACGAACGCACGCCGTATTTCCTTCCTCATCCTTGTCGTATTCTCAGCCCTTACACACGCTTATACTTACACGCACTTCACCGGCCACTTGAGCTTGTCCGGTGGGGCGGTGCCACCAGTGGGAGATACCTGGGGAGGGAAGAACCGCGCAGGAACACCGCCACCTCCCGGGCACATAAAGCGTTCGGGACTAATGACCAACAATTGATGCGCCACGAAAAATCAATTGTTCAATCTTTAGGCTTTATGCTTCCCACGAAAACTTGCTCGTAGTGACGACCTACTCGTACTGATGGCCCAGTTGAAAAAGAGCAGTGAAATTCTGATTTCATAGTGTTTAATGCAATTAAGACCGCTTTACCGTGTAGTTCCATAATCAGAAGGGCGTGGCTTTTAAATTTGCATTATGTATTGCAAAAAATCAATGTCAGGATTTCATTTGAACATTCGTTTTAAGAATTCCTGACAGAGAAAAGTTTTTCTTTTTCAAAAACGTTCGTCGCGCCGTCTGTCCTTTTCCATTCGTCTGTCCGTCCAGCCGTACGTCTGCCTCCCTGTCCATCTGTCCGACCGTCTGTCTGTCCACGTGTCCGTCCGTATCCGCACGTCCCTCAGTCTCCCCGCAGGGGGCCAGACGGTCGCAAGTCTCGATGATGTAAGTGGAGCTAGAGGCGTCGCCTGAGTGTATCGGCGGTACTCACGTCGATAGCTTCAAGGTGAATGCAGTGAGTGGCCAATGCTAAGCTCCGTGTTGCCGTACTCGCCCGATGACCCACCAGTTGAGCTTCTATCTCGCCGATTTGGTTTGGTTTTTTTTTTTCGTGTTTCCGGGCGCGTCAACTGCTTTGGTCATTAGTCCCGTTAGTGTAGTGCATGTTTGTTTCTTGGGAGATGGCGGTGGTCTTCCCCAGCTGGATGGCGAGATCCGGCGCCGACCTACCGTCGGCTACTGGGGTTTCCTCCTATCCAGGACTCTCCCACCAGCGGGGCACCGCCCCAGCCGGGACAAGTTCTAAGCTCCCGACCGGTCTTCCGGAATATGTGGTAGTGTAGTGCATGTTAGTGTAAGTGTGTGTGAGGGGGAGGATAGGACAGGGAAGAGGGACAGATCGCGCGCGTTCCGTGGTCCGTTTGGTAGGGTACTGCTCCGGCATTCGCCTGGTGTTGATCGGAGAAACCACGGAAAGCTACCGATCAAAGCAGCCGGCCGCTAGAAATCTCCTCCAAGCAGCGACTGAACTCGACCTAGCTGAAAAGCTAGTGTCGAAAATCCTGCCGCCGTGGGGAGTGGGAACGTAGGACCTCCCGGTCAGAGGCGCTGCAGTGCCATCAGTTGATGCACTGAGCTACCGCTACCGGTCTCTATCTCGCCGACCTTTAGGCGAAGGACTTCTTCGGAATGCTCTGGATCCCACATATAAAAGTCCAGACGGGGACCATGAACCCCCATGTCTGGTGGCCTAGCTACCGGCGGTACTCGCGTCGACAGCGTCAAAGTGAAGGCAGTAAGGAGACAGGTTGGAGGCACCGAGCCTTAGCCCCCAGTTGGGCGCTTAGCTTTGTCGTGGCAGAGGCCCGATACCCGCCTGAGCATAGAGGAAGAACTTGTCCCGGCTCATTGTGAGTAGCGCATTGTTTCGACTCCAGTACTGGCCTGCAGCTCTCAGCTGGGAGGGTGACCCGACCAACGCATTGCATGGAGAGGTTTCTGACGGCCTTCCGGCGGGATCCGGATACCAATAGCCCAAAGCGCGCGTGTCGACCGCGGGGAGTGAGAATAAAAGCAAAAAGCCTAGGTGTCTATTTATTTATTTATTTATTTATAAATAAATAAATAAATAAATAAGTAAATAAATAAATAAATAAAGCCTAGGTGTCCAATCCGGGGATTTATCCTCGTACTCCTTTCTAACGACTCCTCATCCTATATAACTCTTCTTCTTTTTCTTTAAGTTTCTCTATCCTCAACATTTCTATCTCTCCATTTCCATAGTTACATAATATTTCTCTACCTCTCTACTCTGCCCATTCAGTATCAGTTCCCCAACTTCTCCCGTATCCCCAGCTCACCTGCTCCCAAGGGTCCGCGCCACCTTCACACATCCTACACCTCCTGCCTCCTTCTTTGCCCCAGTAGAACATTCTTCTCCCCTTGTTCCGAACTGTAAACCTTCATATCTTATTCCTTTAAGAAATGTTTGTATGTCGCATCATATAGTTTTCTTATAGAATTGTACGCCATTGCACCAAACGTCGGAAGTCTGTTACAATTCTGAACATTTCGAAACGTATTTGTTCTGGAGGACGGGAGCTGATCCCCAATATTTATCTCAATTGCAGTCCAGCTCTTGCGACCACTTTGAAAACTTTTCGCGTTTAGTCGTCGTTATCAGTGCTAACGTTCCAGCTTCTCAGTGATAACTTAGCTCTCACAGTGATAAGCCTAAGTTCTATGCGGCACACAGCCAAAAATCCCGTATTGCTGCTTAAGCGGCCAACCAATTTCATTACTTTACGTGTGAACCTCTTTTTTTTACTTTCTCGCCCTTACCTCGTGAGCAGAGAAAAATTCGTAGAGCTTCCAGACTTTGTAATTATATCTTTCTTGTCAAACTCATTTTTAGAATGCTTACTTTTTCCATGCATGTTTGCATGTATTGTTTTTTTGTTGTTTTTTTAATTTCTCGCCCTTACGTATGTAAGAAGGAATGTATTGTAATCGTGCACCGAAATATGGAATTTGTGACAGAACCACTCTTATTGCCGAGCTCTAGTGACGAAAAAGCGGATAAATCGTGTACCTAGATTCAAAAAATTGCTTCCTCTAGCACGTTTTGTAGTCAGGACATATGTCGTGAGGGAGGACTCTGGACTCTGGACATATGCCGCCTGTCCATATGTATTGGATATACACTGTTCCTAGCAATATTAACACAAAAGAAACCTTCCGAAACAAATTTCTCCGAAGACTTCTCATTGCACCGTGGTTGACCCAATAGTCAAATAAAATAGGAAGTTGAAATACCCGTAAATGCAGATTATATCTTATTAACATAACTAACTTTTACCATCCCGTCCAAGTACATCGCTTTCTGATTTAGGTCAACAAGCGAACACCTCGTACAGAATGTTGTATACCAAATCAAAAAGCAAAGACAATCTGTAACACAACAATTTATTCATTCCACAACATTCAAAGAATTACCAAAATACACGTATGCCAGAGTCTAGATAATCAGGAGAAATGTTCATCAGCCGGGTCGTTGTAAAAATGGTACAGTCAAAATTCCAATATCACAATCCTAATACAAAGCACGTTCCTTATATAGTTTACTTCTGATCTCGTCGGCTACCAATCTCAGTTGAGAGTGGCGAGGCCGCCGGCGCTGCGGCCCTCCGTTCGGTGTCCCCCTCCCCGCCGGGGAGGGGTAGCTGCTCTGCCCCTTCCTGTTGTAGGGGTCTTTCCAGGTCGCCGGGTGGCGACGGGGCGCGCTCGTTGCTCCATCTATCGGCGGTGCGGGTACTTCCTGACCCGCGACGCCGCCGACGGTATTTCAGTAGTGTCTGTTCATACAGACACTACACAGAATCAAAACAAGATTCTACAAAGATATCTTCAAACCCATTTAAAACAAAACACTACAAGAAACTCACAAATTCCAAATACTTTACCTATTTTCCTTTCCCTGATTTTATATCAACACCAATCTAATAAAAATACAAAATTTTCTACCGAGTAAAACACTCAAAATAATTTTTGAAAGTTTTCACTCCATATACGTATTTAAGTTTTTCAATGCTGTAAAGCCATTCGGACAATTGTATAAAAGTAAATATAAAAAAATCTTTAACTTATCTGCATGTTGTTTAGATCACTAACAGAATATCGAAATTCCTTAATTTCCTCATGAAATCAAATGTTTCAGAAGAATAACAAAACGAGGCATTGATAAATATCAAGAGGTAGTATATAAAATGCACATCTAATAATGTTGGGCTTCCAAAATCTAATCAGCCCTTCCTCTTTATATTTTGTATTTTGAAATTAAAATTCAAAAACAAAATTAAAAAAAAATTGGTAGCAATAGTTTTATATCTGTAAAAATTAAACCTTAAATTAAAAATTAAATTTTTTAAGGTAAAAAATTACCGTATGTAAACTGCCTCAATATTATTGCATTAAAAAATTGTTCAACATCTTGAAAAAATCTTGCAAGAATTGAACAAGAGGAAATTTTAAAAAATGTCCCTTAGAAATATTAAAGACACTATTTATTGTAAGAAAAAACAACATATGAAGATGAACCTTCTTTTCTCAAAGCACACTATACTTAGAATTAGGAAAACTATAATGAACTCTGTTTCTCTACTTAAAGATACTTCTCTTTTCTATTCTTACTGGACAGAATATGGACAAGTAGACGATGTTATTCCGGATGTATGATGTACCCCCTTCTCTCTCCTATTCTTCAGCTTTGCGTCAGATCTTTTATATTCTATAAGAGGAGTTGCGACTGCTCGGAGCTTATTGGGCTCCGGGTAATTGGATTTGTTAACTTGTACGTTCACTCACCGTAGGGTTGGTAGCAGAACATGGGGATTGATCATTACTCACAAATTCCAAATTAATTGTTACTCTGTAATTGTCTTAATTTATTAGATGTCCATTTTTATTATTGACTACTATAATGCTGTTTCTGGAAGTACGATTTTTCCCTTAATTTCTTATTTTCCAACGAATATTTTATCATTTTAACATTATTGAAATGACCAATTAACTTTGTAAAAATATAGTTTGAATTTTTAAACTACAACAGAAACTTGTGATTTACATATTGGTCTACTCATTTACTTGGTTAATCTGGTTTTATAACTTTCAACATATTTCCAGGTATTATATTCCCTTTTATTCCTTGTTTTTCGTTGATTTAAAATGTATTACAGTTCGCGGCCAGATTTCGTCGAGTACAGTTGTGTCAGAGAGCGTCGCTTTTGTATTCACGAGTGAAAGTGTCGCGAGGTTAGAACTGAACAGTAAAGTGTTTATTACGTCTCACAGTGTCTAATTATTAAAATTAACCTACTGGTAGATAGCTGCTGAGGCAGCTAATAACGTCATACCGTGGATTCTTCTGACTACAGGGGAACATTAACCTACAACACAGAAGATCAACATGACCACGTAAGGAAATCATATTCTAGTGCTATTTCATTAGACGTTTTTCCTACAAAACAAGCTGTAATAACAGAATCACAAGAGGGGCTATCTATCAAAGACAATATAAGTGGCCACGAAATTGAATGCTAATGACATAAGATTCATATCTCGTATCGCTAACAACAGAATGTGTGTATTCTTTGTCAATCAAGAGATTGCTGGTAAATTCACAAAATACCACCAAATAATAGAAATAAAGGATCTTAAGGTAGCAGTGCGACCATTTGTTAGTAAACATAAAAGTGTAATAATATCAAATATTTTTTTTACTTAAATTCATTTATAGGAGCAGCAACAACTTGTTTTCCCAGAAATTTTCAAGTTTAATAGTTTCGATTGGGCATGTTTAATGGTTTTGGTTAGGTTGATTAATAATATTCGTCCCAGCAATTTAGGGTTCTAAATCACCAATTTCATTACCTAAAATTTCTTTGTGGGCAAGTATCCTAGTGATCACAATTTTTCGCATGATTTTGTTATATTGTAGTGGATTTCGTGACTGCAGTTGTTTTTTTTCCGCTAAGATTTGGTAAACGACAATGGGAACAGACTTATTGATCTATGTAGGGAGCAAGAATGAGTTGTAACAAATACTATGTTTCAACATAAGGATATACATAAATTTACATGGGAAGATCCCACAAGACAACGTAAGTCTATTATAGATTTAATGATAATGAGGAGGAAAAGACAAACACTATTAAAGGATGTGCGGGTTTATAGACAACCTGAATGTGCCAGCAACCACCACATGTTAGTGGGAAAGTTATGTTATATGAATGTAAAGAAAACCGCTCCAAAAATAGACAATGAGCTTATAGAGAACAAGGAATCAATATTCAAAACAGACCTCTTGAATCAGTATAGTGTCAAAATGCTCCAAAAAGACTGAGAAACAAATTAAATTTGGAAAAAGATGGCAATCCCACAGAAATGTATCAAACTTGAAGAAGATGACGAAAGGGGAAAAAAAAAAAATAAAAGCATAGTACAAAGAATCCCCCTCAAAAATGGCCAAAAGAAAACAGACCAGAATGTGAAGGAGAAGAAGAAATAAGAGATGTGGAGGAAAGCAATCTTGAAATAACTGAGGATGATATTAGAAGGCACTATGCAAAGCAAAAATCAATAAAGCCCCAGGACCTGGAAATATAAGAATGGAGCTCTTGAAATATGGTGGAGATGTGGTTGCCAAATACTTAAAGAAAATGTTCAATAAGATAGAAGTAGGAGAGGATCCACCTGTAGAATGGAACATATCCTACATCTCTTCTATATTTAAAAAACGGGACAAAAATCATGTGCAAATTACAGGGGAATAAGTGTCATACCGTCAACAGCAAGATTGTTTTCTAGTATTCTAAGTAAAAAAATCGAAGAAGATAAACCTGTATTGAGTGAAGAGCAGAGTGGTTTTAGACGAGGACGATCATGCCTAGATAACATCCACTGTATCAGACAAATTATAGAGAAACATAAAAGCAGAAATATGAATATTTATGTAACCTTTATAGACCTCCAGAAAGCATACGATAGTGTCCCAAGAAAAAAGATATGGGAAGCAATGAGAAAGGTTGATATAAAAGAAAAGTGGATCAATCTGGTAAAAAAACTTTACAAAAACACCGAAGCCCAAATAAAAATTGGAGATAAGTTAACGGGAAGCTTTCTGATAAACAAGGGTTTAAAACAAGGATGTGGGTTATCTCCCATTTTGTTCAATATCTACCTAGAACAAGCCCTCTATAACTGGTACAGAAAATGTTCTGGCATGGGAATAAAAGTCGGAGAGGACACCTTTCACTCCCTTCTATTTGCTGACGACCAGGTAATCTTTGCCCAAGATGAAGAGGATATGGTGTACATGCTAAGAAAGTTAATAGAAGAATATAATAAATGGGGATTAGAAATAAATTTTAATAAAACCGAATGTATGTGCATTGGACAAGGAATAACAGATATAGACGTGAATGGTAACAAAATTAAAAGCTGTAACACCTTCAAATATCTTGGATCTTTGATAAACAACTCGGGTACATGTGCTGCAGATATAAACTCGAGAATAATTATGGGAAAGAAAGCAACCAAAGCTTTACGCAGCATAGTATGGAATAACAATATCCGCCAAGATGTCAAAAGAAGGATATTCCATTGTGTAGTAGAAAATATAGTACTATATGGAGCGGAAATGTGGCCACAAACACAAAAAATAAGAGATAAGATAAGGACAGTGGAAATGGACTACATGAGACGATGCCTACAACTTACTCGCAAGGACAGAGTGCGAAATGAAGAAATATGGAGAAGGATGAATATAATTTGTTCTATTACGAAGACCTTGGAAAATAGAGCACTACAGTGGTATGGACATGTTCAGAGAATGTCAGAAAACAGATGGCCACACAAGATCTTAAAATGGCAACCACCTGAGAGGCGAAAAAGAGGAAGACCAGCTTTAGAATGGGAAAAATACATCCAAGAAGCTATGAAGGATAGAGGCCTCAAACCACGAGATTGGGAGGATCGAGAGTTGTGGAGGGTGAAAACGGCAAGCTCCTAAGGGGAAAATGCCGAAGAAGAAGAAGAAGAAGAAGAAGAAGATGTGCTATTGAAACCAACCCAGATAAATTTCCTTTAAATATCAACAATTATTAATGTTTTTTGAAAACTGTATTGGAGCCAATGATGTGGTAATTGTTGCTAAAGATTTTACAATAATTTGTTAGCTTTAATACAAATGATGAGAAATTGTTACTTTCTCCTTGAGGAAAGAGCTCTTAAAGAACAGATTCACTAGAATAATTGGAAGACTTGAAAACACAAGTCAACAGTTAGAGGATACAGACTCTAGGTAGAATAACTACAGACTCTGCAGAAGAATAATTTAAAAACATTCAATCTGTACAATCTACATAAATAACATATCCTCTGCAGGTATATTCTTCTCTTCACATTTAATCATAATTTATTATAAACCAAGCTATTTTACAATATAATTCAATGAAACTTAAATGGATTTTACCCCAGAATTGAATATTTAAAATTATTACAAAATAATTATGATATATCTGTTAAATGCCTTGAAAAAATCTTCTAAACGATAAAATGCAAAAATTAAATGGTTACAATTGCTTTCAAATAAACCGACCAAACTGTACACGACAGTAGAGGAATTGCTATTTTGATTAATAATAAAATTGAAGCTCAAGACATTCCTTTACAATCTAAATATGAAATCATAGCAATCAAGACCAATTTCGCATTAAATGTGACTTTATGCAATATCTACTTGCCAAACAGTCAACCTATTAGATTAGAGGTTGTCCGTCCGTCTATGAACACAACTAGAACCTAAACCTCACGTACGATCTTTTCCAAATTGAAGAAACCACTGTCCATCTATCTCTAGTTGAAGCTTTGAGATTTTGTAAAAATTCTTTAACATTTGGGAATACTTTACATGAAGCTCTCCTGACTTTTTCAAAATTTTAGGTTGAGAAATTTTAGGAAGAGGTTGTGAAATGATGTATTTTGCAAGCTCGCTACCGAGTGTATGTTTTCCGACAAGGTTCGGATGAAGACCATGTCGGGTAAAGTGTTTTTCTTAGAAAAAAATTTAGCACAAATAATTTAACACGTGTGCTTCTCAGATACAGATTCTCTTGGTTGTTTGCGTGTCTAATTTCATTGCACAGTGTTGGTTTGTTGTATCAGAAGGGCAGAGTCGAGACTATAACGTTTGTTTCGGTCAGCACGTAGTTTGTCAACACGTTGCCCAGGCGTAAAGTGACCACCACGGTTGATATCATTCTGCCTTCCTATGATGATGACTGTATCTCGTTTGGTGAGAGTTTTTGTGTGGGTGTCCAACTCACTGGTCACGTCGTCAAACCTCCCGTTAGGTTTAAACACACCCGCGACAGAGAAAAAAAAGTTAGTTTTTTTAATTTTTTGCGTCTACAAGCCCCTTAAGGGGCGTTGAGCGCTTTGCGCTGGGGAGTAATCCTCCATTAATGTGCTTTTTATTTTTGGAGTAGTCCTCCGTTAATTACTATATTTGTCAAGTCTCGTCACGTCGCAGTCAGTCAGTGCCTTTTATCCCTTCGGCTAGGGACTCGACGCCGTTAGATCCCGGGGTTCCTGGCCGGTCACCCAACCACGAACCCGCGAGTCTCGAATTCGCTTAACCTTCGTGACTTCACGGAGCGTAGTGTAGCGTCATAGACTTGACTCCCTGCTCCATAGAGACAAGTTGCAAGGTATGGGAATGAGGGAGCCAAAAATAGGCTTCCAAACAAAGGCCAACCCTTCAGGGAAAGTCAAAAAGGGGATAGGGCTTGGAGGTGCCGGGTGCAAATTGCAACGGAAAAAGCAGACGCCTCAAGATGAGTGCGTGAGGGAAAGATGACGCAGGAAGTCATGTGACTCGAGCATATAAAAGGGCTGTCGCAGAAGCCCTAGGTTGGTAACGTTTCTGGTTTCCTCGCGGTACAACACCGCAAAACTTGTCCGGCCAAGTCTGGCGCGGAAGTGCTGTAGGCACGTGTAGGTGTTCGAGTCTCGAGCACTGTGAAGTATGCTTGATACTTCGGGGCAGATTGTCTGCCGAGGCACACCAGGTGCCATTGCGACTCGGCCGAGTTGGCTAATCGCAGGCGCGGCCGCAAGGCGCGTGTTGGGAGAGGGGGGTTGCTGCAGGTAGCTCCGACGAACACCTTAGAGAGAGGTCTGTGAATAGTGTACATAATTTATTGTAAATAAATTGTAAATATCCACTCGTGTCTGTTTCTTTGTGGTGTAGATCCCTACTCACGACGTTACAGTAGTAATCGAATTCGGCTAGCGTCGCCGGCAAACAAACATTTATTTGTTTAAAAAGAAAAGTTCCGAGGATAATAAGATTGATTATGAGAGAACTAGACCCCTCGCTAGAATTGTTAAAGAATCTAAGAAAACCTAGTCTGCTTATGTATAATTAATGGATCAATTCAATAACTTCTCGAAGCCTTGGAAGAAAATTAAAACCATTAATGACAACAAAGTTTCCAATGATATTCTATATTTGCAGCTTCATAATGGTATCATAAATGACTCTGTCACTATTGCCAACACTCTAGCTAAGACCTTTCAAAGCACGTCTAGCTTGCCCAACTACGATAAAAAGTTTATGAAATCAAAAAACCGAACTGAAAAATCGTATTGCAACTGTCTCTGCCCACCTGCAGATCGACCTGACGTTCTTAACATACCAATCACAGCACAGGATTTAAATTATATAATCAATTCACCTCCCAATCCAGCACCTGGACTTGATGAAATATCCAATAACCTTATTAGAAATCTCCCCCCCTAGAGGGAAAGAAGTCCTGCTCAAGATTTATAACTATGTGTTCTCATGTCAAATCTTTCCTTATACATGGAAAATGACGATCTAACCCTATCAATTAGTCCAATTTCCCTAATTTGTAATCCCCGTAAGATACCTGAAAAGATTCTTGACAGAAGATTAAGATTGTATTTAAACCACTACAACATCATTGAGGAAGATCAGCAATTTGGTTTCAGACCCGGGTACTCCATAAAATCACATCTAGTGAGTGTAGACACCTACGTTACCGAAGTCATTCATAAGAGACACTATGTCATGGTGGTGAACCTAGACCTTCAATGGGCTATGACATGGTCTGTATACCCTGAATTATATAGGCTCTTAGGAACATTGGTATCGGCGGTGATATTCTTTAATTCGTCACGAATATCACAAGTAATCGATGTATTGATTGATTGATTGATTTTTTCGTGTTTCCTGGCGCGTCAACTGCTTTGGTCATTTGTCCCGTTAATGTAGTGTATGTTTTTTCTCGGGAGAAGGCGGTGATCTTTCCTCGCCGTATGGCGAGATCCGGCGCCGACCTACCGTCGACTAGTGGGGTTTCCCCCTAACCAGGACTCTCCCACCAGCGGAGCACCGCCCCAGCCGGGACAAGCTCTAAACTCCCGACCGGTCTCCCGGGTATAGTAATCGATGTACTCAGGTACGAGTCAGTAACGAGTTGTCGGATGCAGCCATGCTATAAAATGGTCTCCCGTAAGGTTCCACTTGAAATGTAACTCTATGCTTAATATCAATTATGTATGCTGGGCAAAGAATGAAGTCAGCCAGTGGCGACAGATGCCTCAACAGTCTGGTGGTTGCTCCTCCATCGATTGACGGAAATATAATTTCCAAAATTCAAAATACAAACATATATGTAAAAATGTACGCAATTCAAATCAATTAAAACTAAGTGAAATAAAAGTCTATATTTAAACACTACTTACATACTTTTTGCGTCGGGTCCGCGTAAGGCATATACACCTTCTGCGCACATGGTTCTGGCTTTGATTTCCACTGGGCACTTAAATTCGTCTCCAGTACATCGCAATAAGCAGTATTGCTTTGACACCTTTCACACAAAATTATTTTATTTCGAAAACTTCACTACCCTGGTATATTTGGCAATAATGGAAGATCTTCGACACATTCATATTCACAAGAACGTTCGCAAACCGCTGGCCAGCTGCAGCCACACAGGGACTTCCATCCAGAACGGCCACCTTTACACAAAGATCTCATCAAATGTACGTTTTGAATCAACAAACCTAATATCAAATGAAAATAAATTCTCCAAGAATCATAAACAATGCATTGAATATCGCCAATAATTGACTGAACTTGTTTACTTTCAATAACAATCGAAAATCATAAAAATGGGTTGCATTGAGTTAGGCAAAGACAGAATATTGGTAATCTCCTGAGATTCACTCCGTCGCCGCGCAGTGCGACAGCGCCACCTGCTTGGTTGCCCAACCAAAAGGCCGTATATTACCCGTGTTGAATGGAAGGCCAGAGCAGAAGGACCAGAAGCAGTAAATCCATACAGCCAAGAGCGTGGTGCAATTCATGCAATATTTGAATAATGAATGTTTTAAAAGGAAAATGTATATTCCTAAGATACGAATAACGAATAAGAACGAAAAGATCTCGAATTATGAGATCTTTTTCATTTTCTGGAGTTGGAAAACCGGGCAACCTAAGCACGAGCCACCACTGGATTCACCCACGATCATCCATAAGTATGTAGATGGCATGATCATTCTCAATAAAGGAAAGGAACTCCCCTCTACTCAGGTCATTACTAAAGGAGCTTTGAACTCAAACCATAGCTGGTCACTAACTTCAGGATTAATTATCTCCCCTACTAATTCCGAAAGCATACTGATATATTGACGAAAGGTATCGGGGAATTTCCGGCAATGTAACGATAAGAAGAGTTTTTCAACCAACGTTCTTGGTCTTGTATTCGACAGCAATCATCTGGTATCATCAAATTAAGAAGCTCATCATTGATTGTAATAGAAGAATGCCTGAAATCATATCCAAAAACGTTTTACAAAAATACCGCGGTTATCATCAGGGTCTATAAAATCCCACATATAATAGTGGGAACACATAGAACTCCTAAATATCGCTCATGGGTCACATCGAATCTAATTATTGATAACTTTTCTAAGGATTATCCCAACTTATCCCAACCAAAGATGGTATGAACGAAACCTGCTTTATATCCGTTGATCCAGTGAAAAAATCATTGTGAGCCAACAAAATAAATTTCCCACATTGACATGAGGACCTACAACTAAGAACATACAGGTTCTGCTCTCGCAAGGTGCCTTCTTGTCACTTGTGTTCTTTCGCAAATCCCCCGTGGAGAAGGCTAAAGATGTAGGAGGAAATGTGGAAACCGCTGTTGAGTAACCACTTGAGCAGAAATGATCCCGGTTGGCGTTGGCTTAAACGCGGCGTGAAACGATTACTCATTAGGGCTGTCAAAGCGCGGCGCGCCCCTCGCCTTGGGGGTGGGCGGGGCGTCACGCCTCGCGGTGCGGGCGGGCGGGCCTGGCGGCGCGGCGTGGCATGGCGGCGGCGCGGGCGGCGCGGGGCGGCGCGGGGCGGCGCGGGCGGCGCGGGCGGCGCGGGCGGCGCGGGCGGCGCGGGCGGCGCGGGCGGCGCGGGGCGGCGCGGGCGGCGCGGGCGGCGCGGGCGGCGCGGGCGGCGCGGGCGGCGCGGGCGGCGCGGGCGGCGCGGGCGGCGCGGGCGGCGCGGGGCGGCGCGGGGGCGCGGGGCGGCGCGGGCGGCGCGGGCGGCGCGGGCGGCGCGGGCGGCGGCGCGGGCGGCGCGGGCGGCGCGGGCGGCGGCGGGGCGGCGCGGGCGGCGCGGGGCGGCGCGGGCGGCGCGGGCGGCGCGGGCGGCGCGGGCGGCGCGGGGCGGCGCGGGGCGGCGGGCGGCGCGGGCGGGCGCGCGGGCGGCGCGGGCGGCGCGGGCGGCGCGGGCGGCGCGGGCGGCGCGGGGCGGCGCGGGGCGGCGCGGGCGGCGCGGGCGGCGCGGGCGGCGCGGGCGGGCGCGGGCGGGCGGCGCGGGCGGCGCGGGGGCGCGGGCGGCGCGGGCGGCGCGGGCGGCGCGGGGCGGCGGGCGGCGCGGGGCGGCGCGGGCGGCGCGGGCGGCGCGGGCGGCGCGGGCGGCGCGGGCGGCGCGGGCGGCGCGGGGCGGGCGGCGCGGGCGCGGGGCGGCGCGGGCGGCGCGGGCGGCGCGGGCGGCGCGGGCGGCGCGGGCGGCGCGGGGCGGCGCGGGGCGGCGCGGGCGGCGCGGGCGGCGCGGGCGGCGCGGGCGGCGCGGGCGGCGCGGGCGGCGCGGGGCGGCGCGGGCGGCGCGGGCGGCGGCGGGCGGGCGCGGGCGGCGCGGGCGGCGGGGCGGCGCGGGGCGGCGCGGGCGGCGCGGGCGGCGCGGGCGGCGCGGGCGGCGCGGGCGGCGCGGGCGGCGCGGGCGGCGCGGGGCGAAGGGGGGGGCGGCGGGGGGACGCAACGAATGGCTGGCGAAGGGCGAGAGGCGAGGCCGCTGGGTGCGCAGATCAGGCGAATACACCTACGCGGACGACGATTCCGCACTTTGGATATCTGCACTGACAACCCCAGCTATATTCGAACAACAAATTGTTAATTCAATCGGCATTGGTTAAGACGTGTCTAATGTCATCAATACAGTCAAACTTCGACAAGGAAACCCAAGACAAACAGAAAGTGCTTCAAATTGTGGTTATTCCGCCCTTCAGAGGGCACCATTATCGTTCTCTCTGCTTTGCTTAAAACACCTCACTAGACACACTTCAATATTAGGGAATTCTTATCTTATTCAAATTATATTCTGATACCTAGTGCCGGAGCTAGATAATTTTGGACCCGGGGCAACGCTTAAGCATACCCCCCCTCCGACGACAGTAAAAAGTGTGAAAATTGAAGTTAAAGAAAACTTCCTTAAACTTGCTTGTAAAGCAAGAGCTTTACACACTTACAAAGATGACATAGGTCAGAATTTCACTGTTAACTCTGAATTTTCGAAAATTGTAAAGTTCAATTTTTCCGGCATCTTCCTACAACTACAAAATTGAAGACATGTTTTTTTTCCTTCAAAGGAAATTTGTTGTGCATAAATAGTTAATTAAGTCATGTAGATTGTTGTGGAAACTTTAGTAGTTTTCGTGCAATAGTGCGTGCAATATTTGCAATTTTAAAAAATTCCAAAACAATTTTTAAAAATTTTTTTTAAAATTTTTGGAAGGTTCCAACGAACTCTATGCCTTTACATAAACGCCATATTGCTGTATTTTTTGTTGACTTTTCTTCAAAAATTTCAAAAATTTAATTTTTGACATGTCTCTTACGTCTGTAAAATTTACATTAAAGTCGATTTCTTCACGTTATTTTATATATGAGCACATTTGCCTTAAATAATGTCAAATAAATTTTCTCGAAAACTCATCAGTTGTCTGTAAAAATAGCAAAAATTCTCGAAAAAAAATGACTCAACATTTTTTCTTCGAAAATACCCAATAGATAGTGCTAATTGCACTGGTTGATATCACGTAAAGTTCATTTTAATGGATTATATGTTTTTTCTAAAAATGTACACAAATGTGATTTTCTTGAAATACCACTGACAACGTTAATTGCACATTTACATCGATTTGTATGCATTATTACATTTGTTAGTGGTTGTGCCTGAAATGACTTCAAATGAAGTTCTTAATATATAGATTCCTGTGAAAAAGAGCTTTAATTTCGCATTTACAGTAATGTTTAATCGCCATTTTCGTAAGAACGCCTACGAATTTTTCAATGAAAACTTCTATTTAGGACAAGCTTTTACTCTTTTATAATTCTCTTGAAGTAATAATACAGTTGTACTACTAGGAAAACAAATGGTTGAGAAATCGTCAAGAAATGTACTTTGGGCGACGATAGATGGCAGCGTCCAGAGAATGGAGGACGAACTTAAAGCCAAACTAGACCAAGGAAATTAGACAAATTTGGTACGAGAAAGTCAGTGCTATTCTGTAGCACTTCTAGCTACTTTCTCGTAAACCTATGTATATACGGACTAATATACGTAGTATAGAGAAAGGTATGTAATGCTGCGCGAATAAACGGCGCATTTTTGGTACAAAAAAAATTTCATTGACGGACTCTTTCAACGAAAAAGTGGATAAAACCAGTTGCTAAATTAAAAAATCTTTTAACAGTTGGTATAGCCAGAATCCCAGTTTTGTGGGTCCTTGATGCTGAAAAACCAATTGAAAGCAAAACGTCCGTCCGTCCGTCCGTCCGTCCGTCCGTCCGTCCGTCCGTCCGTCCGTCCGTCCGTCCGTCCCTCCGTCTTTGAGCACTAGCACCTAAACCACACGTACTATCTATTCCAAATTGAAGAAACCCCTGTTCATCTGGCTCCAGTTGAAGTTTTGAGATTTTGAAAAACATGCTTTAAAATTTGGGGGTACTTTACATGAAGCTCCCCGGACATTTTCAAAATTTTCTCAAAAACGACTTCAAATTTTTTATTTAAATTTCTTGAAAGAATAGAGCAATATACATTTACAAAGGTGGCATCAGTCCGATTTTCACGATTAACTCTGAAATTTCGATAATTGCAAAAGTTTGAAATTTTTTAACGTCTTCCCACAGACACAAAATTAAAGATTTTTCCTTCAATGAAATTTGTTGTCCATAACTAGGTCTTTCATTAAGGTCATGCACATTTTTTTCAAAAAATTAGTAGATTTTGTGCAATTTTGCGCGCAATGATTGCAATTTAAAAAAATAACAAAAACAAGGTGTTCTAAAAAAACGGCTCCACGTGTTTTTCTTCAAATTTTTGGTAGGGATAGTGCTGAATGTACCCTATACGAAAGCTTAAACGCCATGTTACTCTGTTCCATTGTTTTTTCAAAAATTACTGAAATGTATTTTTTTTACTTATCTCTCTCGTCATTAAAATTTGTATTATAGATGTATTTCATTATTCAATGCGTTTCTTAACACATGAGCTTCAAAGTATCTCTAATGATGGTTTTTTGAAATCTCCGTAAAATCTGCATAATCGTTGAGTATAATTGAAGTGAAATTTGTGAATTTTTTGAAATTATCAGTGGAATATTGAAAAAAAAATTTACGTATGTGTGTGTTTGTGTGTGTGTGTGTCTGAGAGAGAGAGAGAGAGAGAGAGAGAGAGAGAGAGGGGAGGGGGAGAAGAGGGAGGGGAGAGAGAGGAGAGAGAGAGAGAGAGGAGAGAGAGAGAGAGAGAGGAGAGAGAGAGAGAGAGGAGAGAGAGAGAGAGAGAGAGAGAGAGAGAGAGAGAGAGAGAGAGAGAGAGAGAGAGAGAGAGAGAGACATAATACATAATCGTGATCTGATGTAAGTGTCATCGTAGTGTAATACTTGCGTAGTGATATTTTCATGTGCAACCGTTGGAATAATTTTATTACTGAAATCGTATGCTGTTTGTGGTTCCAAAAATTGTACCCATTACTCCTGTCTACCATATATCAAATTGCTAGTACGTAAGTAAGTAATTGGTTGAGTAGATTATTTGAAATTTCACAGCTATATTTTGCGTTCATCATTTTTGCATCGTTTGTAGTTGGACTATAGTTATTACATATTGTTTTCCCTGCTTAAAAGTGCTTGAAGTAATACTTGAAGTAAAGGCGAATTTAAATTTTTGTCTTTAAAACCCGCTCCAAAATGTTCTTTTAATTTTTTCCTCGGATAGAGCAAATGACACTTAAAAAACTGTCCATTTCCTTGAACTCTCTAATTTTCGAAAATTACATGAGTTATAAATTAAGCGCAAAAAATGTTCTGTTGTAGCACCACACGTTATATTTTGCAAGTAGGGAACAGAAAAATTAATAAATTGCTACAAATTATTTTCATACCGATGGGAACCAACCGGGAGGAGAGATGGAGACAAAATCGAAAACCAGACGAAACAGATTAGGAAAGTAACTAGTACGAGAAAGTCTGTGCCATTCTGTTGCACCACTAGTTTCATTTCCTGTGAACTTGCCTGGGGATTTTTAAAAGCTACGTTTTATTTTATTATTTTATTTTTTGCCTTAACTTTATCTTCTCGAAAAATTAATAACAGATTCAACATTCCCAAATATACTCGATTAGGAAGAGGAATAAAATTGACAATTAGCCATTCCTCCTTCTCTGGTTCTCATCTCATCAAAAAGCCGACTGGGTATTGGTCGTCCATACGGCGGAGAAATTATTCAATTCCAATGTAATGCGTATTATTCCTCAATGTTCAACACTCAAAAATCTATATGTCTAGTAATGAAGAACACTTTTTATAAGCGAGACTTTAGTTTCTAGGTATTATAAACTTTTTATTATGTTTAATTAGTCTACGAAGTTTCTTACTTTAAAATAAAAGTAACTGCCTAATAACCTAGGATGTATGTAAAGGATCCAAAATAAACAATTAGAAAAACAAACTCAGGTCTATTTTCATCAACTATGGTAGAAGATAATTATTTTTTTGTGTACGAAATAAAAAAGTGACATAATAAACTCTTCTTGCGGAACGCAAATTATCCCTTCAAACTGATCCTCTGAATAAAAAAAATACACCCTTTCTCATTTTACGAATTTTTAATATTTTGTCATATGTTGCAAATTGATCTATACTTTGCTATCCGATACTTTGCATACCTTCCATCTAGTAGGCGAGATGAGAAATAAGCAGCCAGGGAGGTAGAGACATCTGTGAGAGAAACGAAGAACTATTGGATGTAAGAATAAACAAGTCATATTTTAGTTTTATTATTGCACATTCACTGAATAAATATGTTTGCTCTATTAAGGATCGTATGTGAAATTTTTCCCAATCGGAAAGTTAAAATTATTTATCAATTGCATTTTCGTAATTGTTGAGAGGATGTACTTTCTTTGGACAGATATTGCTTTCATATAAGGGCTTTAATTTTAGTGTTTTTAAAAACAAATTTCCCTTGACAATTTTATAATAAAAATTATATTTTTATTGCACATGCATTGCGTTATTTGAGAACTCTCCCAAGGAAGGGAGTAGTACTCTGCGGCTTCTCTTTCTCAGATCAATAAAGCGCTGCATGTGAACAGCGAAATTTGACGAGAGTATACAAGCTTCATGGGGAAGTAGAGACCAAGAGACGCGTTTTACTGCGACCTGCCGTGAAATTTGTAAACCGTATGAAGCACTGTGTGGCCGCTAGATAGCAACCTATTGCTTCTCGTGTGGAAGGATCAATACCACTCAATAATACACGAAACAGCTGGGAGCGCCTATGTCGCGTGAAGTAGTTTGTACTTTCGCTAATAGATGGCGTGCAAGTGGCTTGCGGATGTTCATGGCGGTGCCCCACCCTACGCTGCCCATCGGTGACTAGCTACGAAAACAGCAGGCGCAGCCTCCTTTCCCAGTTCATTTGAGTTGAAGTCAAGGGAAGAAATTATTCAAAGGTGGCTACTTGAGATTTATATTCACTACTCATCGCGTAAACTGAAATGGATTAAGTTTTGTGCGTTATTCCAAGGAGTGATATTCGAAACACAAACTGCTCTTCAAATGTGCCTCGAAGGCCTTGAGACTCTTGTGTCTGCTTGTTCCCCGTGTCCGCCCGCCCCACCCCCGCCCCGCCCACCTGAATCTCGTCCTGACAGGAGGGAAATAATAATTGAGTCAATGATTTCGAAAAAAGCAAAATTTGCTTTTGCCCATTGAAAGCGTCTTAATTGCTCCCTATTCTACTTGGTAGATTGAATGAATTAGAGTGCATCCAAACGACTGCCATTAAGATGAGCAAGAACAGTAATGAAGAGAGGAAATGTATAAAATAAAAGAATATAATGTGAAGGATAATAAAATGAGGGAGATAGGCCTGTAATGAAATAATTTTTTTTGTACGTACTCCAGTTATAATTGGCCTCATTTAATTATTCTAACATTTCTGATTTACCAAAATATTGACATGTTTCTCAGAAAACTAGAAAACGTCAGTTATTCGATAAGGTCACTCTACTCTTGTTCCACATTAGTCTACTAAAATTTCACGAGAAGTTGTCGCTTGCCGGAACACGCTTCCAAAATTGAATTTGTTATTGTCATGTGAATAAATTATGAACTGGGTATATTAACAAAAGTCCAATGAAACGTCCGTGTCAGTGACATCTGTGGGTTCACTCTCTAATGTACGAGTCTCGTTCTAATGTATGAGAAAACACTTCAACTTCAACCGTCTTCTCCCACAAATTGGATTATATTTTAAGCGAATATAGCATTATCATAAACAATTCAACTACAGACAATGTAATCGAGTAAGACACGAGAAAAATGCGAACTCTAACCACATTCCCCCTTCTTGAGTAATAGATGACGTAGCTTACCACCATCAACACTCAGGCGGTTGCGTCGCATTTGCGGTCTCAGAGCAGAAGGAAGTACTAGGAGATAAAAGATCTGACCGTGAGATTTGGCGATTGCAAACCAAGATCCGACCATTGTAAAAATGTTAAAATTGATTTTAAAAATTTCAGATACCTAATGATGGATTGAAAACTTCACTTGCAACGTTGTATATATTGTTATACTTTTAATAAAAATATTTTAAATGTGATGTGTTTTCCTTAGAATTTCGTATTTCTAACTCATTCATTTTCTGCCATGCTAATTTAGGTGAAAGTGAGTTGGGAAATAGTAAAACGGAATACGTGCAAAGGAATTTTTGTATTCATTATTAGGTTTCACAGAAATTAAATATATTTTCTTTTAAGTTCATAATAACAAACATGTTTAGAAGAGTTACTTCAGGAGACATGTGGTTTATATTATGGTAAGAGAGAGCCAATTAAAGTTAACAATAGATCAGGCAGAGTTGTCAGAAGTGAATTTGTTGCAGGATTTTGATCCCGATTTCTTGATGAAGTGTAATGCTGCCATGCCACCAAACTGCCCTTTTGTGAATCAGCAGAGCACCTTATGGGGCAGAATATGTGTATATGTGTATGTGTGTGCATGTGTGTGTGTGTGTGTGTGTGTGTGTGTGTGTGTGTGTGTGTGTGTGTGTGTGTGTGTGTGTGTATGCGTGTGGTCGTCTTCTCTGCGCGCTCTCCTCAACCCTCTCCAGCCCCTTGCTGCCATTAGAACGGAGTCGACCTTCGTACTTACATTCGCAAAGACTGGTTCCAATCTACACATGATTAATTGTAGCCAAGTCCCCACATTATTTATTCTTGTAGTATTTCTGAAATTACGCTGATTCCAATTTAAAAAACGTTCATCGATCCACCAGACTCCCGCTTTTCTGGTACCTCCTCTCCACGGGCGCCGATCTTCACATCTTGGGAGCAGCCGCAGCAGGGCTTGAGCGTGACGTGTGTGCAGAGTTACACCTTAAAAGAACCGTCAACACGGATGTTGCACGGAAATTTGAGATCGTATTGTTGAGGTGATTCAGTATTTTTCATCCCTATATTATTATACAGGAAGGAAAAGTAAAAATATTTGAATAATCTTCTCCTAATATTGAAGTAGTTGTGTTTATTCCGCTACTTTAGTAACGAAAATTAGTGTGTTTGAATTAAGGCGAAGATTCGAGTTTGTGTCACCATGATACTGTTTGTACGCTGCCAAATAATATGATACAGTGCTCATCTCTGAATATCCAACTCATCATTTATGAAAGAATTACAGTTCACGAGTATTCTGCTTTTCTCTTCGGCTTCAGCAGTAGAAATTGTGCTGAAAAAACGAGACAAATTGACGTAAAATAAAATAAAATAAATAAAAATGGTTTTCCAGAAAGTAGCGCGTCCACACCCACACACACGCGCACGCACAGCTCAAGAACAGCAAATAAAAAATACTCTCGTAGTATACTGCAATAATATAACATAATATAATAAAATATTTTAACCTAATATTTATATTTTATTACCTTATATGTATATTTAACATAATATAATAAATATTTTGACAAAAAAGTTTTCATGAATACTGCAATAACATTGTATAGCATAAAGTACAACATTTCTTTACGTACCAAGAATATAAAAAAAATACTGTTCCATAACGCAAAACGTGAATAGGAAATATTCAATAGCGGGCGGTCTCTTCCTGGTATCCGTGTGATCAGCTGCGCCTCAAGGAGCGGAGCGCTGTGTGACAGATTCCAGGAGGAGAATAGTCCGAATAACACAACGGAATGTTTGCTTTCTTCAGTCAAAATCGAAACGGCTGCTTTGTTTTTGGATTCTGCCCGGGTATCTGACCTCAGACACCTGTCACGTGTCCGAAGACTGCGTAGTTTTCTTTCAACTTCTGGGCACCTTGGAAATTGTTAACAGCGCTGGACTGCGCGCCGCAGCTTTGGCCAGATGCGATGCCAATCAGCGTGTTTGGCTCAGCGCCTCCTGCAACACGCTGCACCTGCCACTTCCTTTCCTTTCAGGCTCTGGCTTTGCAGAAAGCGGGAAGTTGAGCGAGGTTCCATTCGCATATCTCTGGGCTCATCGCCCTCGTGTGTGGGACGTTTGGCGGATGCGCTCCAAAACATGAATGAGTGCGCAGTGACGATAAGGAAAGCAAAGAAATAGAACGCTGGTGGGAAATGCTTGAACTTTTCATGTCTTTTTGGCAGATTTTCACAACACGAAAATGAAAGAAATGAAATAAAACCATTTGTTCCCATTATGTAATGCGTGCAAAAACGGTTTATTACTGGACTCCTCGGTGTGAGCGAAACGCATTTTATCCGCAACATTCTATTTTATTGTTTGGCGAGCGGTCGAACCAGTCCGATGTATTCATAATTTCCATTCTGGTTATTTTCTCGCATACTACAGACGTAGTATAGGGAAAGTTATGTATTGCTGCAGCGAAAAACTGATATTTATCGGTAGCAAAATTCGTATTGTAGGTCCCCAAAATCGAAAGTGTGCATATTTTCTTGTTTCCAATATAGTAAATTACTTCCTCTAACTGATTCGGTAGTCAGAATCCAGGTTTTGTGTCATTGAAACCGAAAAATTGATTTTCGTTAAAAATTTCGCCCGTCGTTTTGCGTCGTTCGTTCGCTCGTCTGTGATGTCAGTCTGTCTACCTCTGAACAAAGCTGGCGGCTAAACTGTACGCAGGATTTTAAAAATGCACATGTTCAATTTTTGTTGAATTGTCTGAATTTAAGAAAAATAGTTGAATTTGTGTTTCTCTACCTATACATTGTTAAAGATTGAAATTTTTCTTCTAAATGAAATTTATTCTTCAAAATTAGATCTTTAAATAAGATCATCTACATTTTTTTTTTCAAAATATGAGTAGTTTTCGCGTAATTGAGCCATATCGCACACATAACTATTTTTCGCATAAAACATCACTATTTTTTAGCGACGTGTTGAAAAGAGATGACATGTATTTTTTATTTTTTTCTTCGCCCCACTCCTTTCAGAAAAATTACCAATTATTTCTCCGAAGAATTGTGGCGCGCTAATGTTTAATTTTTTGCGCAAACAACATTTCTTTCAGAAAAATAAAATTACACTTAAATTATACCCAGAAAGATGTACATTCATGTGATGAAAATATTTTTTAAAAATGTTAACATTAGGTCGGCACTTAAATGAATTGTAAAAAATTTAATATTATATATCTACCAAATTTCAAAGTGGGATACACATAAATACCATTTAAACAAATAGTTTGTTCATCAGAGCACAAAGACAGCCCGCTGCCTGCCGGACTCGCTGTTCGGCCGCATCCCTTCATCTAGTTGCATCGTATCTAACTTTTTGTTAAAAGTTTCAAAAATTATATCATGCGGAGTGGATGGATACGTAGAGTTGATATCTATAGATATTAACCTGTCATCATCTTCTAAGTTGACTTCTTTAAGTTTTTGTTTAACCTGGAAACTGTTCTTAACATCATATTTGTAATCAGTATCAGCCCCGTAACCTAAATTTAGTATTTAAGTATTTACGAAGCATGTTGAAAAAATTACTGATCCTACTACAGGACGTATTGGAAAATATTTTTGTGTGCTTTTCTCAATCCATAGTTCCTAGGTATATTGGCTCTCGATGGATACAATTGGTAATCCACACTATTAGAAACATACTTGGAACTTCTCCCTTTTCGTAATATAGTTCTTGTCTCTCTCATAATTGTTCCTGACGTATTCTTCAGCATTTCCATGACGTATTTTCCAGACACACAACATATTTTCTCTTTGATAGAAAACAATTATCAACTATAGATATGTGCTAATCTGCCTTTACTATCGCCAAAGTTCCACCTTTATCCCACCTCTCTATAGATATGTCTGGATTACACTTAAGAACTTCTTAGTAAGTAACCGACCTTTTAACATCTCATTGTCCGTCTTATTTAAGTCAATAAGTTGTTAAAATACTTTTTGGTCGAGTTATCAGATGCATGTTTTCATCACAAAAAACTTGGATTGATCTTTAAACTGTTAGTAACCGTTATCCTGGCAAGCTTATTTCGAAGTTGTTAATGCACGACTGAACTTAAATGTAAATATATTCCAAAGTAGTATTGGTGTGGGTAGCGATGATGAAACAGGTAACAAAGAAGCTCTAAGAATTGTATTACCCTATGTTCCCAAACTGATAAAAAATAGTATAAATATTTAATGAGAAATATAAAACTAACATTGTTAAGAAGATCATAAATCATAAGAGAATTGTTAATAAATTAAAAGGCAAAATATAAAAGATGATAATCAGCACAATGTGTACAGGATTTCTTGCCAAACCTGGAATTAGGTGGCCAAGGAATTTAGACTCAATATGATTTTGACTTTAATGATATAGAAGTATTGGTAGTTAAGCCAGACGAAAGAAAATATTGATTTTAGAGTCAATATATGTAATAAGTAATGATACTTTAAATTCTATGATAGAATCGAATACATTTATCACTAGCTATTGTGGTATTATGCAAACTCTTAGAGATACTAAATAAGACGACCATGTATGTAAATCTTTCAGAGTAGGCAGTGTGAAATGCGTAATGGAACTTAGCTATGAAGTTGCAATCAGTAGCAGGGTACCCTCATGTTTAAGTTGAAAGGAGTAATCGTAAGATGGACGTCGTAAGATGTCGAGTGCTTTTGATATGATATTGTGTTATTGTATTTTATTATGCATTTGACCTATGGGTGAGTCTACAATGAGATCTGCAGAACCCTCACGTATTCTACGTAAGCTTTAGAAAGATAGCTTCTATATTTTTGGATGACACATAGTCTGTGTTTACTCTCTGCCATTACTTCGCGAACCCAACCGGGCACGCAGCGCTCTCCGAAGCTTCCGTGAGCTGCAATTTGAAGCGACTAAACCTTTAGCATTGCTGTCAATCTCAGTTATTGGGCGGGGCTTCGCACGCCCATAAGAGACCATGCGAGCTTCGCTCGAAGCAGCTCTAGGGTTCCGAGGAGCCCCGATTGCTTCACGAATAATGCCGAATCGCATGTCCATGACGAAACTGCCCTTCCAATGTGCGATCGCAGAGGCGAGAATACATGCAATTCGCAAAGGTATGTAGCTGCTGCTTGATGTGTTTTTCTGTTTTTTCTTCTTCGGTGTTGTCTTCGTCTTCGGTGTTTCATCATCGTGCGTTGATAAGGCATAGTGATCGGCGTGTGTGAAGGTGCTTTATTAACTACTCAAATTGCGACCAGGAGCGGTAGCTCAGTGCATCAACTGATGTCACTGCAGCGCCTATGACCGAGAGGTCCTAGGTTCGAGTCCTGACGGCGACACTAGCTCTCCGGCTACGACGAATTCTGTTGCTGTCTGGAAAATTCTAGCGGCCGGCTGCTCTGATCGGTAGTTTTCAGTGGTTTCTCCGATCAACACCAGGCGAATGTCGGAGCAGTACCCGAACAAACGGGCCACGGACCGCGCGCGATCTTTCCTTCCTCTTCCTTGTGCTATCCTCTCCCCTTACACACACACTTACAGTAACATGCACACTCCCGGCTGGGGCCGTGCCCCGCTGGTGGGAGAGTCCTGGTTAGGGGGAAACCCCACTAGCCGACGGTAGGTCGGCGCCGGATTTTCGCCGTCCAGCGGGGGAAGATCACCGCCATCTCCCGAGAAAAAACATGCACTACACTAACGGGACTAATGACCGAAGCAGTTGACGTGCCCGGAAACACGAAAAAATCAATCAATCGATAACTGGAAAGGCAGTGATAATATTCGGTCGAAAGTGAATTCTGTGAGTCGCCTAAGGTACGAGGTACGGTATAAGGTACGAGTAAAAGAACAAGGTAGGCTCGTTTCAGAATTAAACTCGAACTTGTAGACAGCAACTGGGGCAAAACGTTTACAAGGTGTTTCGGTAAAGACGTATGAAAGAAACAAGCGGATAAGCGGTTGTGATCAATTTGATGCTCTTTTCCGTTTTCCTCCGTGGAGAAAGTGGGTGGTCAAAGTCAGGGGTGAGAGATCTTGTGCACCTCTTCGCAAAAAATTAAAAAGAATACGAGAATTTGAAGTCACATTTGACGAATCAAGTTCATTTATCACTTCCTGGGACAGTAAGTGAGATAACTGGATTCTGCTTATTCAGTCGAATATTCAGAAACACAATGATAATGCCGCTAAGTAATAGAAAAGTTCTTTCGGAAATAATACGAGTACATTAAATTAAGTTTTATGGAGCGTTTGAACTCGCAAAACAAAATGTAAGTGAATGTGAAGAGTCCAACTTCTAATTTCGCGCGGTACAGAACCATCGTGTTATTTCCCCATGAGCCGCCACTGCCTATGTATAGTAATTGTGTTGTTTTAGCCTGGTGATGGTACACATAAGATACCGAAACGTTGCAAGGAAAAGTTAAATTAAATATCTAACTGACATGTAATAAAATCAGTTATAACTGATTTTAATACATCTCAGTTTATATATATATATATATATATATATATATATATATATATATATATTTATATTTTCTCTCTCTTTTTCTCTCTCTCTTTCTCTCTCTCTCTCTCTCTCTATATATATATATATATATATATATATATACACATATACATAGAGAGAGAGAGAGAGAGAGAGAGAGAGAGAGAGAGAGAGAGAAAGAGAGAGAGTCATAGTATATATTACATCTCAGTTAGTAAAATATATAATTGTAGTAAAAAAGTTTTAAGTGTCTCAAAAATAGAGAAGCTATTTGTTCCATGAATTACTTACAACACATAGACGACTTCCTGTTCATCATATGGAACAAATACGAAAAAAAAAGTTGGGGAAAGACGAAGTTAGAACAATGGAAGCGAGAAGATTATGTGGGTTCTCTCATATCAAACGAATTTCAGAAGTTGGAATTAAAATATAGGTGGAACAGGGGAAGAGGAATTTCAATGGTGGGTGTCGTGAATGGAAACTTGAAATGTAGGGGATTACATGGTGGCGATTATGTAAAGAGAATGGAGCAACAAATAATTGTTAGCAGTTATTCTTTTTTTGTAATACTTGTTCTTTTTTGTGAAAACATCTGTATTGTAGGAAAAATTCCCTCATACAAAACTTAATATCAATAATGACAGAGTCAATGGTATAGTGATTTGATAATAGTTATATAAGTGAAAAGAGTTATTTTTAATTTATATTTTCTGGATGTACCTCTTTTATCAAAACTACTGTTGGCGCCCTGCCAACGAGGGAAGAATTTAATTAGTGGCGTTCGGTCCTCCGAAACATTGAACTGGTTGCTTAGCTCTTCGATGGCGAGGCTTCTGTGAGCGGAGGGGTTGGGAAGCCGTTGAAGTAATAACACAATTTCTTTAAAGCTTTTTTTCTTCTTATTCAAATTGAAGGATGACTTACCTGAAACTGATGGTCGAAGGGAGGGGGACGGCCCTGGTCGCTCCGCCCTTTTAGTCCAGGAGCGTGTGGCCTGTGATCGCCCAAGGGGCGCACCAGAGGGCGTCGCGAGCGGCGACCGTCGCCTTGCCCGCCCCCGCGCCGCCGCCGGGCGACGGAGGCGAATTAGGAGCGAGCGCTTTTAACAAGTGACGGAACACTAATTCCCAATTACCTTTGACAAGCGACGGGACGAGGCGGGGCGAGACGGGGCGAGACGGGCTGGGCCGCTTTGAATGATGCTGCGTTTGAGGGGCAGGCGAGCAGTCAATGGCGGGCGCTTCTTTACCTGAGCGGCTGCTGCTGCTGCTTTCTGGAGCGGGCAGGGGGGCGGGGCGGGTCGGACCCGGGGGCGGAAGAAGGGGCGGGCGCGTCCGGGATTAGCGGCGCAGATGCCATCGCCCGCGCCCGGAGCGATTGTGGTCACCTCGGACCTCTCGCGCCCAAACAATATCCCCCAAGTGCTCCAGGGCCCTTCGGCTGCGCGTGTTTGGCTTCGCGTGTTCGGTGACATCCTGTCCAGAAGGACGACGACAATTTCTTAGGGATCCTAATGGACTCAAAGCTGGCGATAACAGGAGTGACATCCTCAAGGAGCACCCTGTCTTGTATCGATGAGGTTTAACCCTTCAACACGGGCAGCTTCCACTCAGCGCTTTACAAGATGCTGAACCATTGATAGCTGTTTAGAATTTAGTGAGCATATTTCGACAGAAATATTAATGTATATCAATAATAGGTCCACACACAAAGAAAACATAACGACATTGAAAATAAAAATGTATTTACGTTTGACTGTAATCACCGTAAATTCATTTGATAAGCTCCTACAGAAAATAAGTTACTGGTCTTTGCGATGTCACAGTGACTGCAGAATATAGTATCTATGAATTAAAGAATATATAATATTATATCACTCTGCTGATCATAAAATTTTCAAACGAATATACGAAGAATTAGAAATATCCTTTATATGCTACGTATTAGAAATATTCTTTTAATGCTACGTACGAATCTTGCAGACTTCTTGATTCATAGAAGTAATTTTCAACGTATTATTCAACTTACTAAAAATTCTGCTTAAAATAATTTCAAAAGTCAAATACACGCCAAAATTAATTTATTTCTCTTGAAAACTACCAACATCACATTCTCAGACATTGTTATACCCTCAAATGTTATGCAGTTCTCAAAAATTTCAAAAGAATTTAATTCACAATGTAGACATTAAAATAATATTGAGAAAAAATGATACTTGAATTGGTAATAAGTGTAATACATTAAAAAGGAGAAAGGAGAAAAATGAAATATTGTTGTTTAATACATTTTAAAGTACATCAGCACTGCATAACGCGCAGAAAGGTCAGGGGGCGAGGCCGGTGTGCTTGCGGATCCAGGGGCGGTAGCTGGCCACGCGCATGTACAGCCCCACGCGCCCCCCCCGGGTCGTTGGGCACGACGCCACGCCGTGCAGCACCCCGTCCACCAGCAGCGGACCGCCCGAGTCGCCCTGCGGCACAGCCACCACACCACTCGCCCGCAGCCCACGCAAGGAGACACAGGCATCCAATCACCACCACACGCTCGCAGCCCACGCAAGGAGGAGACAGACGCATCCACACGCCACCACTCGCCCGCAGCCCACGCAAGGAGGAAACAGACGCATCCAACACCACCACACGCCCGCAGCCCACGCAAGGAAGAGACAGAGGGATCCAATCACCACCACACGCTCGCAGCCCACGCAAGGAAGAGACAGGCATCCAATCACCACCACACGCTCCCAGCCCACGCAAAGAAGAGACAGAGGGATCCAATCACCACCACACGCTCGCCGCCCACGCAAGGAAGAGACAGAGGTATCGAATCACCACCACACGCTCGCAGCCCACGCAAGGAAGAGACAGGCATCCAATCACCACCACACACTCGCAGCCCACGCAAGGAAGAGGCAGGCATCTAATCACCACCCTCGCAGCCCACGCAAGGAAGAGACAGGCATCCAATCACCACCACACGCCCGCAGCCCACGCAAGGAAGAGACAGACGCATCCACACCCACCACCACACGCTCGCAGCCCACGCAAGGAAGAGTCAGAGGCACCCAATCACCACCACACGCTCGCAGCCCACGCAAGGAAGAGACAGGCATCCAATCACCACCACACGCTCAGCAGGCGAAGCAAAGAAAGAGACAGACAGAGATGGCGATTTTGGATTGACGCAAACAGTTGTATGATTCGAATCATGGTTGTAGGTTAAAAAATAGTGTGCTACAACACTTAAAGATATATTTCCGATTATGCTTGAGCAAAAATAACTTAAATTCATCAAACTTTGCAGAGGCATTGGACATATTTTACAAACTGTTCGATCCTAAGGCTTTACTTGTACATGTGCGTGCTGAAGAAAGGCAAAAAAAATTACCAATGAAGTAATATTTTAAATGCAGGTCAGAGATCATTCAGGTCCTGCTTGTGCCTTTAGGGATGTAAATAACATATTTGTTTTAGTTCAGGGAGAGAAAATGTTGGCGTCTGTCAATTATTGCTGTTAGTGTTTTGCTTAGCATGAGCTTTTATTTTTAATGTGTTTATTTATAGATTTTTCCCCTATACTTTTCCATAAAGGGTTAACGAAAGATTGAGAAAGAACGGGGTATTCAGATGTGTTAGGAAAGATTGGATTTTTAGATCCTTATGTACGAATATTTGAGAATTGCGCCCAATTGTAGAAATGCTAATGTGGTGTAAACATAGCGAGACTAATGATGATGATAAAGTCTGCGAAAGCCAGCTATGTAACTAAATCTATTAAGTTGAGGAAGTCTTCTATTATTTCATCAATTGCACCCAAACCAGGGAGCGTGCATTTCATAAATTGATTTGATTGATTGATTTTTTCGTGTTTCCGGGCGCGTCAACTGCTTTGGTCATTAGTCCCGTTAGTGTAGTGCATGTTTTTTTCGCGCGCGATAGCGGTGATCTTCCCCCGCTGGATGGCGAGATCCGGCGCCGACCTACCGTCGGCTAGTGGGGTTTCCCCCTAACCAGGACTCTCCGACCAGCGGGGCACCGCCCCAGTCAGGACAAGCTCTAAGCTCCCGACCGGTCTCCCGGGATGTGTAGTAGTGTAATAGATGTTAGTGTAAGTGTGTGTGTGTAAGAGGAGAGGATAGGACAAGGAAGAGGAAGGACAGATCGCACGCGGTCCGTGGCCCGTTTGGTAGGGTACTGCTCCGGCATTCGCCTGGTGTTGATCGGAGAAACCACGGAAAACTACCGAGCAGCCGGCCGCTAGAATTCTCCTCCAGACAGCGACTGAATTCGACCTAGCTGAAAAGCTAGTGTCGAAAATCCTGCCGCCGTGGGGAGTGGGAACCTAGGACCTCCAGGTCAGAAGTGCTGCAGTGACATCAGTTGATGCACTGAGCTACCGCTACCGGTGCATTTCATAAAGAGTTGTTGCAAATAGTTTATACGGCGACCTAAGGCGGCCACTTACCGAGCATATTCCTGATCCTGGCGGGGAACGGATACAAATCGCTTTCGGGGTCTTCTCAGGGCAGGGTATTATGTTAACGTCCAGTTTCTGCAGAATCTGGGAATACTCGCCCTGAAAGAGTTGAGAAAAATAGTAGTTTATTATGTAAGATAAAATTAGACATTGTATTTACAAGATAAAAATGATTCTAGGATATGTGTATTTTGTACATCTATCAACAGGTTTCCAGAAGCGTTCACCAGAGTAGTCATTTTCACTTTCTCCCTTTACTACGTATGTAGTAGTAAAGAGAAAGAACTGTAATCGAGTTCCGGAAATCGACGATTTTTCGACAGAAAACTCTTATTGGCAGGCTCTGGTATCGAAAACGTGCATAAATCTAGTTCCTGCATGCAGGAAATTGCTTCCTTTAACACACTGTGTAGTCAGAATCCACGTTTTGTGGGTTTTTGATACCAAAAAATTGATTGATGCCAAAACGTCAGTCATTCAGTCCGCCCGTCCGTCCCTGGTCAACGCAACTGGATAGTATTAATTTTCGAAAGAATCTTATGTATGGTTTAGGCGCTTTTTTTTTCTCAGACGGACAGACAGACAAACGGAAGGACAGACGAACGAACAGGCAAACTAGGACCTCACGGTCTGAGGCACTGCAGTGACATGAGTTGATGCCCTAAATCACCTCTCCTAGTTTAGGGTATTACGAAATAAGAGTTAATTATAGTAATATCGTTTCCTCTTAATTTGTGTAATACGGCCACTACCATCAGTTACTAAATCCATACAGTATGTGTGACTGTTTGTTTTGTGCGTTTGTAGCTATAGTATTTGGCCCTGCTAACGCATAGAAATGACAAACACACTCACACATATATAGATGTATCATGACGCAGACTGTTAAAAAGGGTATATTCAATTTACATTCTGAGGGCATTGCGCAGTATCCAAGCAATTTAATAATTGTGAAGGGTGTACACACCCTTTATTTATATTTTGACACTTATCAGGTAGTTTTCTGGAAATTTCAGGGAGTGTATTATTACGAATGTGAATGTATCGGAGAAAAGATTTTTGCCGGATATACAGATGTGCCATTTTATTTATTTAAGTGAGTAATTTATTAAATGATATTAAATGTTTTATTGAAAAGGAATGATTAATCTAGAAATCTAATCAGCTCTCTAACGGACCACACAAGGAACACCCAAGGATGAACCAGTATTTTAATATTATCTATGGTTATTAGAAGAGCAAGAAAACGTTAAAGGGAACACGAGTGAAACCGCTTCCCGGATGTCAAAGCCGCGCAGTTTACATTTTGCGGTTTTCGTCCCTTGAAGTATCGAACGTCTCATATTTGGCTTCAAAAGAGAAGAGAGTTACAGTTATTCTGTCTCATTTCTACAACTGTAACTTCCAATTCCGTCAAAATATTTATCTCCTAGAATCCGGAAAAACAGTTGAGACTCGTTCAGTTTAAACATTAGCGTTTGTGCGTCATTTTAATCTTATGGATTCCAATACCTATGGCCCGGAAGTTAAGGCAATTAATTCTACTAAATGCTATTGCAGACTCCCCTTTGAATCTTGAAATTACACTAGTGAAAACGGAATTGTAGAGTTCGTTCTGCGCACTTGTGTAATCGCCAGAAGAGAAGAGAGAACAAGAAGGAGACAACTGAGAAGGGTATACCACAACTCTGTCTTGAAAAGGGAGTCGAGGAGATTTCTCCTAATCCAACAAGTCTGCAAGCATTAATGAAAAATATCCAAAATATTCACACTATCATCATTTATTTTTAACACAACCTGACACTGGAATCTGTGGGTCCACAGAAAAACAATACACGACCGTGCCTTCGTGTTTCCAGCTTGATAGAGATTGGTGACCAGAATGAAAAGGGAAAATACCAACGAAAAGGCAGTAAAAGGCACAAATAACGCAGAAAAAGTGCAAATAAGGCAAAATGTAAATGTACTAAAACAACTTGTGTTATTTGATTTCATTCATATACAACTTATTGTGTATTTTCAAATATTCTTATATTTTTCCCATATCCTATTGTATTCTTTCATTGTACGGTCTTCGGCAAAACTCGTACTATTTATTCATCGTGCTGAAAAGTGGAAGTGTGTATATATGTGCATATGTATGTGGATGTTTCAGAAAATCTAAATCTAGAAGGCTTGGAGCAATTTCTGATAAATACATACAAAACACATAATCCGGCAAGAAATTAAGTGGAGACACCGTATCTCTAGTACCCTTAGGCTAGGGGGAAAGGGTGACATGTAGAAAATAATAATATGAAAAAATGTGAGATAAGGGCGAGGGCCACCGCAAGGAAGGGGCGAAGGTCGAGGATGGTGGTGAGGACGACGGAAACGAATAAATCAAATCAAATTCAATTAATCAAACTCTGAGGAAGACTACGTGGAAGTAAAAAAAGAGAAGGCGATGGAGACAACCAGAGAAATAAAGAGGGAGACGACGTGAAAGTCAAGAAAAGAGAAGGCAACGGAGACAACCAGAGAAAGAAAGAGGGAGACGACGTGAAAGTCAAGAAAAGAGAAGGACGGAGACAACCAGAGAAAGAATGAGGGAGACGACGTGAAAGTCAAGAAAAGAGAAGACAGCCAGAGAAAGAATGACGGAGACGAGTGAAAGTCCAGAAAAGAGAAGACGAGGAGACAACCAGAGAAGGAATGAGGAGACGACGTGAAAGTCAAGAAAACAGAAGGCGACAGAGACAACCATGAGAGGAAAGGGAGACCACGTGAAAGTCAAGAAAAGAGAAGGAGACGGAGACAACCAGAGAAAGAATGACGGAGACGACGTGAAAGTCCAGAAAAGAGAAGGCGACGGCGACAACCAGAGAAGGAATGAGGGAGACGACTTGGATGTCAAGAAAAGAGAAGGCGACGGAGACAACCAGAGAAAGAAAGAGGAAGACGACGTGAAAGTCCAAGAAAAGACAAGGCGACGGAGACAGCCAGAGAAAGAAAGAGGAAGACGACTTGGAAGTCAAGAAAAGAGAAGGCGACGGAGACAGCCAGAGAAAGAAAGAGGAAGACGACTGGTGTGATGGAGAGGGGGCCAGCCAGAGAAAGAAAGAGAAGGCGACTTGGAAGTCAAGAAAAGAGAAGGCGACGGAGACAGCCAGAGAGAGGAGGGCGACGAGCGATGGTGTGATGGAGAGGCGGGCTGACTCACCTGCTGGTTGAGCCCCCAGCCGACGACGACGCCGCGCCTGCTCGTCGGCTTGCCCTTCGCCAGCGGCATCGCGGCCAGGCGGCGCCCGTCCAGCGGCAGCTCCAGCTGAAGCACACACCCAGGCACCACCGTGAGCACCAGCTCCCTTGGGAGGTCTACAATGCCCTTGGCGCTCATAAACAGACGCACATGTTCATATTGTCGCTGTCACAGGTTCCTGTCGCTTACGTAGGATACCACGCGGCAGTGCAACTATCCCTTGACTAGCTGACGCAAACTATCACTTGTCGCCGCTGCCGGTTGTAGCTCACGCAGGGCGCGGCCCTCTAGATGGAGACCAGAGTTCTAAAGCGAGTGCTACCATCCAGTTCGTTCCCTGACAATGCAAGGTAAGGCAATGCAAGGCAGGGCAACGCAGAAATAGGCAGGGCGGGTGGCGTAGAGAGTTCAACCTCTACGTTTCCGACATGTATGACTGTGCGGTATACTTAAGAGTACCGGCAACTTTGTTTGCGTGAAGCCTTGAATTAATATAGACAGGTTAATTAAAAAAGGAGAAATAAGGAACAAAATAATTATTTTATATTTTTTAGGTTAATAATACAATATTATATTACAAATCTACAGTAAATATTCTTTATACTCTATATGTTTTTTGTTTTACGTTCAGGGGCAAGGGTCATTACTTCTGTGGAATTACTCACTCGAGAAAATACTGAAACTGTTACTAAAACCACTTTGGAATAAATCTGCGCATACTTTAAAAAATTCTGCTCTTGTGATTTATTGATTTTTATTCAAAAACACAATTTATTGGGAAACAGAAGGCTCTTGAACTGAAATCTATAATTTTGAGAGATTATTACAATTCTTTTGGACTATACTGTTTCATTTTAATGGAATGAGTCTCAAGCGGATTATATTACAATATTTTTGTAGGTGTACATTTCTAAGTAAAATCAAGGATACTTCGATTTAAGTCTGTATCTTTGGATGAGCCTCATTCATAGGATTGTTTAAAAGTTCTACTGGATGGTAGACTACCTTGCCTTGTTTACACATTTTGTTAATACGTAATCATCATTTATTACGACTTGTACATGTTAATATTCCCCTAGAATTTGTCAAGGAGTTTTGCAATAATAAAATTTGTTTGATAATGTTTCAGCGTTAAAACTGACTTTTTGCACACCTAAGAATCCTCTTTTGATTTAATTACACCTAAGAATCCTCTTTTGTTTTAAAACATTACTTATTAATCGGATATTTATAAGTAAATGTTCTTCGACAATTTCGCGAAGAGCTGTCGGTAAAATAATTACCTTAATATCATTATGTTAAATTTTCTTGTCTCCAACATCGTCCGTCAACAATTGTTGGAATACTATACTTCCGGCAATGGCGCACATGTTTTCTGTAAGATATAACTAATGGACTCATTTCCATATCATTGATATTTTTATGCGCCGCAACTTCATATGGGCGCGTCTCTCTATTAACAAAAGGTAAAATATTTCTATCGAAAATAAACCTGTAAATCCAACGAACGGTCTACTATGGTTTTTTAAATGTTGTACACTCCCAAATCGTAGGTTTCCGCGGCCAGAGTCGGTATCTGCTTGGCTGTCTGGGAGACTCCGCATCATCCGAGACATATGGCAACGTTCCGACCGTCATGCTACGACCTTCCTCAGGGCAAACTGCGTTTTCGTCCTGAGAAGTTTGACGGTCGAAGCGTTGGTATCTGAGCCTAGGTCGCGCATCTCTCGGACAGCCAATTATATACTTGTACACTGCGACTAACTTCTTCATTAGGAACATTGTGGGCCATTGGAAATTTCTCCCAAACAGTGAAAGCACAGGCTTGAAGAATTTTACCTCTTTGGCTTGTCTTCAGAAATACCCTCACTGGATGTTCCTGTCAATTAGCAGGTAATGGTGTTTTAATCTTGTGTATGCAGTTTTACAACCTAGCAAGAGTCGTCGTTATAACTGAAGATGCGAATGCGTTTGCAATTTTTGATTAATTTTTAATTTTCATCAAAATTAAATTAATGAGGAACGCTTTGTGTGTATCGCATCCAATGACGTGGTCTCGGATAACGCTTGGATATTCATCATCAAGAGTACCTCGTCCTTTACGTAATAATGTTGAATTGTGTCCGTTGCTATCAGAGTTGTATTTTTTTCTTTAAAGGTTTGTTGATGTTTACATTTTAAAAAAGATAAATATTTTTTTCGAAACTCTCGCGTTTCATTTGATTAGGAGTTTTGGAATTGTTAGTGGGGTACACGATGCAATATTATAACATTACGTGACCGTTAGTAATAAAACGAGGGAAAATGCCTCTATTGTATTGTAATACCTGTGCTATAGCAGCACCCGCTTTGCGTGATTACCCTCCACGTACCTCCAGCAAGGCGACGTCGTCAGCCGCGTTGTTGTCGTTCCGGCCGTAGAGGCGGTACTTGTCGTGGACGATGCGCCGCTTGGCCAGCAGCTTGCCCGGCCCCCACGCGGAGCCCCGGACGCGCGACCCCGCCTTCACCTCCGTGCGAGCCGTGCCGTTCCTGCGGGCACCCCACGAGGCTCATCCACAATGCAATCACAAACACAAGCATAGACATTAACATAAGCGAAGAATTAGCGTATTCACAATGTTCAACATAAACATAGGCAAAATAAGAGTTTCTATTCGCTATGAGACATTCTAGTTTACTATTGGTTGGATATTAGAATCGACGTTAAAATGTTAACGCCAGCTTATGCGAATTTTATGCTTAATGCTTATGTTTGCATTGTGAATGGGCCTTTATAGAACGATTTTCCTAAGGGTGAGCCAAAGTGACAGTTCGCGAAAACAAGTGAACATATCATGTATTTCAGAGAAGTATCCCTCCGCCGCGACAGCTGTTCAGCCCCTTCATAAAGTGTTTGGTTATGGCTTCTGAGAAGACATCACTATTCAGAAGTCTATGAGTTTCGCTGATGTATATGCACGTACGCGAGTCCAGGAAATAATTAAATTTAATTACATATATGGAAAATCTCTTTACATGCTCTCACAACCAGTAAAAGAAAACTGCCACGAATGTAAATGGAAAGCTCTCAATCACAGCGCGCCACACAACAGTACAAAGGCCGGAACCACGTGCATCGGTACGCATCTCGTATTCAAGTCTCGGTTTTAAAATAAACATAATATTTATCACACAAAAAGTAAATTCAATGTAATATATAAAGGAACAAATAATTTTTACAGAAGAGCACATAACACTGCACTTCCTAATTTCAATTATTTCTCGCGGCGCACTATATTTTTGTCGGACGAGGACGTCACGAAAGGAAGCGTTGAAGCCATTTACAAGTTAGCCAACTGCAAACGAACAAATGCAGGAAGGGCGTCCATTGGGCTCAAGGGCACGACGACCACAGAACCTTCAGTTATGTTGCCAGCACAAGCTGTCACGTTGGCTCATCCTTAGGGAAATCGCTCTGTACCCCTCAGAAGCGGATGCGCCGGACCGCAGCCCCACCCGGCTCGCTCAGCGCTACCAGCTTCCGGAGCGAGTCGAATGACGGCTAAACGAACTGATTCTAGATCAGGTTGGCACCACCACTTGGCAGCATCAAAATAAATAACAATTACTTTACAAATAACATCTGAACAAATGGTTCGATTTTCAATCAGTAAACGTCATCTGACACGTGTTTAATATAGAATTTACATTGTCAAGCCCTTCCTCATAAAAAATAAAAAAATCACCAAACCCATTTTTAAAATTGCTCCTAATAGTGTGACGTACTAGAAGAGAATAACACAGACGACTGTTTCTGTTTGATATTTACAATATATTTACAATTAATGTACAAATATTATTACACAAAATTTAACCCCTTGGCAACCTTTCAATTCCCTTAGCCGCGAAACCCCGCGACCGTCCCTAGGCCTAGCCCAGAACCACTGCTCGAAAGCAGGAAAAAGCAACGCGAGGTGCGAAGCTGTCGGACATAGAGTCCCGTAACTACAGAAGTTACATGGCCTGTCGCCAAACCGATCTTCGACCTGAAGATCACGTGCGAAGATAGCACTGGAGATACCCCTCGTCTTTCGACACTCTACGTATGCCGCGAGACGCATGTCGGCGCAGCTTTAAGTATCCGTCGGCTCGCCCCCACTCTACAAGCGGCGGGCGTCATTCGGCTAGCTGGCCAGCCCTTCCAGGGCTGCAACCGACTTCACCCAGACTCGCATTCGCAGCCATACGGGTAGATTCTAGATTCTGGGACGTCTTTATGTGTGTTCGGGACAATGAAACTCTCCCCCCCTCCTCCAAGGCAGTGGATGCAGTCCTAACTGGAGGGTTACCTGGCGAGCGCGAGCTTAGCACAACCCCCTCCCTCCTCCAACCTCCTTAGCATCCACTTAGGCGCTAACGGCGTGAAGCGTGGCGTCCGGGTGTACGTTTCCAGGGTCCACAAGGAGCCTCTGGCCTCCGCGGCCGACGCGCCCCTGCCCGCGGGAGAACGGGCCGTCAGGCAGACTTTGTTTCTTTTAATAACTGCACCGCGCCATTCCAGTTTCACTCAGTCAGTGACTGCGGTCATAATGTGCTGGGAAAACTCTTATAAAATCGCTGTGGGATGTGATTACTCTGGGGAAAATTTGATGTCTTTAACATTCATGTTATACTACAATATAGTCATTTATTTTTCTGTGTTATGAATTGAATATTATGGAATATAATATAGAATATTAAGGAATGTAATATATTATAGAATATTATATAATATATATCATGGAACATTATATCTGTTTTTGCACAGCTGGAACATCGGAACAAACTTAAAGGTCATTTGTATATTTGCTGTCAATAAAGCTATTATATTTCTTTGACAAATATTTTGTGTTGATAATCCTATATTTTGCAATCACTGATAACACATCAAACAATCTGTGGTGCTAATCAACGTCGAATGTCGCTTTTTTTGCGGTTCGCCACTTACACGCAGTGCGCTGCAGTGAGGATCCACTTCCTGGAGATGATGGTGCCCCCGCACGTCCTGTAGCTGTTGCCGCCCCACGGCTCATTGACGACCGAGGTGAGAAAGACCTGCATGGAAATGAGATAATATGAATGAATTTCTAATGAGATCGCTAGATTGATTTTTACGTGTTTCCGGGCGCGTCAACTGCTTTGGTAATTAGTCCCGTTACTGTAGTGCATGTTTTTTTCGCGGGCGATGGCGGTGATCTTCCCCCCACTGGATGGCGAGATCCGGCGCCGACCTACCGCCGACTAGTCGGGTTTCCCCTAACCAGGACTCTCCCACCAGCGGGGCACCGCCCCAGGCGGGACAAGCTCTAAGCTCCCGACCGGTCTCCCGAAATATGTGACAGTGTGGTGCATGTTAGTGTAAGTGTGTGTGTAAGGGGAGAGGATAGGACAAGGAGGAAGGGAAGATCGCGCGCGGTCCGTGGCCCGTTTGGTAGGATACTGCTCCGGCATTCGCCTGGTGCTGATCGGAGAAACCACGGAAAACTACCGATCAGAGCAGCCGGCCGCTAGAATTCTTCTCCAGACAGCGACTCAATTCGACCTAGTTGAAAAGCTAGCGTCGAAAATCCTGCCGCCGTCAGGACTCGAACCTAGGACCTCCCGGCCAGAGGCGCTGCAGTGACATCAGTTGATGCACTGAGCTACCGCTCCCGGTGGGATCGCTAGAATTACGTTAGATAAATAACTCCATTGTCATTCTGCCTTTGAGTAATACATTGCTCTAACGAGCTCTGTGTCACTGTAAACTATGTCAGCTTGTTCATATGAATGTATCTTTACCTTACAATTAGATTTAAAACCTCAACTAACGTTAATTAAGTCATATGATTATTATGCCAGTAACTTATGGTTATTTTGTTATATATTTCATTGACAATAAATCTGCTACATATTTTTTCGCTCATCCAAGGATTAAACTCTTTTTTATGTTATTATGCATTTTATTAATTATTTATTTTATCATACACTGTAATAATATTATTATGACCCAAATTGATAGCAAAAGCGACTGATGAAGCTTTTCGCACACCCTGACTACTGCACCTGAGCTTTCTTTTGATGACAAGATTATAAACTTCACACCATTTTGCAACCTATACGAGAGTGCTGCATTAAGTATTCTTTATGTTATGAAAAGTTGAAAATATTTAAATTCAAAGTAGAGTAATGCACTTTTCCTCACAACTGTAGTCTCAGGTATTTTTATAATAGTAATAATAATACTAATACTCCTCCTCCTCCTCTTCCTACTACTACTACTACTACTACTAATAACAATGACAATAATAACAATGACAATAATAACAATAACAATAATAACAATAGCAATAATAACAATAGCAATAATAACAATAACAATAACAATACTAACAATAGCAATAATAACCACTAATTCAAGTAATTGGAATATGGTGGTGTACCTGTGATGGGAACTCGTGGTCGGCAGTGTCAGTGCCGTCGTAGATGCCTAGTGACACGTGCCTGTCGGGGCCGGCGGCGGCGGCGGCGGAGGCGGCGGCGGCGGCTGCGCAGAGCAGCAGGCAGCGTGCGAGGGCGCCCATGGCGGAGCGCGCGAGGAAGTGGCGGTGGTGTTGCGCCTGGCGCTATTTCAAGGCGCGAGCGCAGCCTTCGCCGACCGCATCCGCCCACCGCACTGCACCGCAGCGCTTGGCCAATCCTCCGGGAAGCGGCGGCGCCCGCGCAACCAGGAAAGGCCTCGAGGCGCCGCCTGCATCTCGGCGTATTAACACAAAGGAAAACGTGCCGGATGTCACTGGATAGGCAATATGTACCAATACGTGGTGGATATTACTGGAAAAGCCGGTGGCGCTAGCCGAATTCGTTTACTACGCTCCATGAGTCACCAAGGTTTAGCGAATTCGAGACTCGCGCGTTTCTGGCTGGTCAGGGCCGAGATCTAACGGCGTCGAGCCCCTGGCCGAAGGGATAAAAGGCACTGCGACGTGACGAGACTTGACAAATATAGTAATTCAGTATAGTAATTACTCAGCAACGGAGAATTACTCCAGAACACAACGCTCAACCAATATATGGCGGATATGACTGTATCTAGATATTACAGGATAGGCAATATGTACCAATACGTGCCGGATATTACTGTATCTAGATATTACTGGATAGGCAATATGTACCAATATCTGACGTACATGACTGGCTCTAGATACTACTGGAAAGGCAATATGTACCAATACGTGTCGGATATTACTGGCTCCAGATATTCCTTCCCAGCCCCTTCTCCGTCTCTCCTTGCATGAAAGAATGTCCTGAATGAAGTTTGAGGGTGTGCCTGTGTGCAAGGGGAGGCAGCTCTTTAATAGGACGATGGCCGCCACCGCTCCTCTCCGCCTGTCACAAGAATCAATTGCCGCCACGCGCTCACGAGACTTTAGCGGCAGGAGACGTTTCTCTGCCGCTATGGGCTTACGAGGCACTGCGGGCTGCTGGAGAGGAGGCTAGGGCAAGGGTAATCGACCTGGCGCCACGCACACAACCCGGCTCTCGAGAACCGAGATGGCAGCATCAATCATAAGCCATAGGAGGCTTGGCGACGTATTGTTCTTTACTATAAAACAAATTAAACTTCCCCCCCCCAACACACACACCCCAGCAAGACGGCGCACAGTGTGTAATTTTGACGATCTAGGAAGAAAAAATTAATAACTCCCTTCGAAATGAATTTCTCCTAATTTTTGGAAGTCTGTTGTGTAAACAATGTACAAATAAACAAATTTGCTTGTAGAACTTAAATTTTTACGAAATATTTTTTAAAAAATTTAGGAAATTTAAATACTTGTATTAGCCTTCATGAGAGTATACGTTTATCAAACGTTGCATTTGTTGAATATTATGGGACATAATATTTCAATTTTACAAAACATACTCTGCAAGAACAATAAAATGAAAGTATACAAGAATAAAAAGTCGAAAATGTAAACATTATAACAAAAAATAAAATAAGAGGAATGTACAAAAATACTCAGAAATTAGTTTGAATCACTACTCGCGTATTCTTCTGTTGATTCTTCTGAGCATATTTCTTTCGCCTCATTCCTTGATTTTAATAACATTAAGAGTTCAGGTTTCACTTTTTTGGGTACAGTTGCAGATTTAGCGCGTAAGCTCGAAATGAATCAACGGTTCAAGGTCTCTCACTTGCTGCTCTATTTTCCCAACTTCTGAAGTTATTAAATCTACAGTTTCTTTGGCAAAAATGAATTTAATTGGTCTCCAAAATCTTGTTGAAGGTGCTGGATTTTCCCAAACAATAGTTTTAATCTCATCAGCTCCATTGTAAATTTGTATCGGGACCATGGAAATACTAAATAAACTTTCGTCAGTGTTGTTCATCAGAAAATTTTTGTTTATATCTGTTTTGTTCAGACCCATCACATCCCCACTTGATTATAATTTCAAAAGATGTAGTTTGAAGCGAATGTAATATCTCTGTCACTTTTTTGAATTTTAAATGTCCGTGCCACGGTATGGTCAATCAATGCTTGGAGGAGAATTTAAGCCGATCATTAAGTAACTGTAATTTCCGCTGGATAGCATAACAGTTTCGCTTCCTTCACTTTATGATAGGGGGGATAGAAAAAACAATTTGAGTATTTTGCTTATTGGCGTGTGCGAACATACTGGCGGGTTGAAAGATTGGTATCCACTATCAAAGCAAGTGCGTGATCAACTGACAATGATGGCGGCTTTTGAAGAATGTATCTTCGGGCTTTCTTAATTAGAGTTCCCCTGTTGGGGGAGGCTTCAGAGAGCTCCTTAACTATAGCTGCCGAATCTCTTTTGCCATCCTTCCTTAGTTTCATTTCAGTGGTCATGGATAATTCTACTGAACTAGTGGTATCCAAAAGAGGTTTCAATTTTAGGGCTTTAGCTTTATTCCCACAGCTTTTGAAGGGCTTATTAGGTCTTCCAGCTCTATTAATTTTTGCATTAATTTGCGATGGGCCTGGGACTGCCTCTAAAATATAATCAGGAAGGGAAAGAGTTTCTTGCAGCCAGGACAAATTGTATTTGAGGAACTGTTCTTTACTTCTCACGGATTTTTGCCATCTGGTTTCAATTTTTTTACAAATACATCTAACATATGGTTTAATTTTATCCAACAATGTCTTTTCAGGTTCTCTAATACTTAATTCACGCAAAAAAACAGTTAATACACCTTCAAATTTTTCAACAATTGATTTTTTTACTCATGTATGAAATAACGACACACGGGTAACTGGAGGAGCCATTCTGTAAAAAAATTTATATTCGTCAGATAAGCAGATATAAGCAGCTAGTCTTTTCACGATCAAGAACCTAAAAGTACTAGTTTTAAAATGTATATGGCCCGAAAGGTGTATAATACACTAAAACTCTAAGTGAATTTAGAGAACGTGCAATACATTTAATATAAATCACTCAGCTTTTCGATTAACGTTTTTAGGCACAACAAAAGTCAATAACTAAATAATATTCACATAAAAATGATTGTAAAACTATGAAAATTACTTCTGGTTGGCACACAAACCACAGAATCAGTCAAGAGGTGTATCACGACCAAGGGAACTTTGCGTACTGAAAAGGGTCATTCGGAGCTGAGTCCTGCCGGAGCGGCGATGGACGTGTTTGAACATGCACCACGGGGTTCATGTCACCTTCAAGAGAAAACTAACAACGTTCCCACATATCTGGGGCATACTACTACACAGAAACCTAACTATTTTACTGTTTCAATTCAGTCGAAAATTTAATTTTTTCCTGCTAGATGGCCAAAATTACACACTGTGCGACGCCAGCCTCATTCCCAAGTGCAGCGCTTGTTTCTGCTGTTAATTACGAGAAACAAATTGTGAGAAGCTGAATGATCGAGGTGCAGAAGGGAATGCTTTAAATTTTAGTGGCGTCATTGGTGTATCGATTAGAGTATGGAACTGTTGTACCCAAGTTCGCGGGTTCAAAGCCAATCAAAACCGTGCATTTTTAAGGGCGAATAAGTCTTCGTATGCCTTCCTTCACAGGGGGAGTAAAGCCGGCTGTTAGTAGATTTATTCCTTCTAAAAGATCCCCAAATCTAAATGAAGCTTCTGAGCGAAATTCATATTCACTGTTTCGTCGCCCAAGTAATACCTTCTTTCTTTCCGAGTTGGTGAGAGGAACGTAGCAAAACTTGCATGGTCAGGCCTCATGGTCTGAGTTTCACCAAGTAAAATAAGTCATCAATTCAATTAATCTTGCAGTTTGATGCTCCCGAACACTTCTGTTAGAGGGCCTTGGTGAGAAGTTCAGGTAGATAGTATCCCAAAACAAATAAAAAAATGATTACAAATAAATTGATAAATACAATTGTTGATCATATTTTACCGTAGGCCGAGACTTTTCTGACATTTGGTTGTACACTTCGCCTTCTTTAAATGTCAATGGGATTGAACTGATTCCCGGTAGTTTTCCGTGGTTTCTCCGATCAACACCAGGCGAATGCCGGAGCTGTACCCTACCAAACGGGCCACGGAGCGCGCGCGATCTGTCCTTCCTCTTCCTTGTCCTAGTCTCTCCCTTTACAGTGTAAGTTGTGTGTAAGGCTTACACACACACACACACACACACACACACACACACACACACACACTAGCATGCACTACACTACCACATATCCCGGGAGACCGTTCGGGAGCTTAGAGCTTGTCCCGGCTGGGGCGGTGCTCCGCTGGCGGGAGAGTCCTGGTTAGGGGGCAACCCCGCTAGCCGACGGTAGGTCGGCGCCGGATCTCGCCATCCAGCGGGGGAAGATCACCGCCATCTCCCGAGAAAAAACATGCACTACACTAACGGGACTAATGACCAAAGGAGTTGACGCGCCCGGAAACACGAAAACATCATTCAATCTATAAAAGAACTTACTCAAAACTGCGTTGTGAGCCGCTGGGAGAGGCTTGCGTGCTTGGCGCGTGAGCCTCGTCCGCCCTTGCGTCGCCGGCGCGGGGAGGTGGCGCTCGCGGCGGAGGGCGAGGGATCGATAGCTCCAATCTGCGCGGCTCCGCTCTCCGAACGCACGTCGAGCTCAGCGAGGAGCTGCCGCCTCCCGCAGCTAAGGACTACGCGCCTCCATCACTAGACAATGCGACAGATCGAGTCGAGTGATAAGCGTTTGATTGATTGATTGATTGATTTTTTCGTGTTTCCGGGTGCGTCAACTGCTTTGGTCATTAGTCCCGTTAGAGTACTACATTTTTTTCTCGGGAGATGGCGGTGATCTTCCCCGCTGGATGACGAGATCCGGCGCCGACCTACCGTCGGCTAGCGGGGTTTCCCTCTAACCAGGACTCTCCCACCAGCGGGGCATCGCCCCAGCCGGGTCAAGCTCTAATGCTCCAACCGGTCTCCCGGAATATGTGGTAGTGTAGTGCATATTAGTGTAAGTGAGTGGGTAAGGGGAGAGGATAGGACAAGGAAGAGGAGGGACAGATCGCGCGCGGTCCGTGGCCCGTTTGTTAGGGTACTGCTCCGGCATTCGCCTGGTGTTGATCGGAGAAACCACGGAAAACTACCGATCAGAGCAGTCGTCCGCTAGAATTCTCCTCCAGACAGCGACTGAATTCAGCCTACCTGAAAAGCTAGTGTCGAAAATCCTGCCGCCGTCAGGACTCGAACCTAGGACCTCCCGGTGAGACGCGCTGCAGTGACATCAGTTGATGCATTGAGCTACCTCTCCCGGTGATGAGCGTTTGATAATGGGTCTAGTGCTTATGAGATTGCGGCAGATACCAACTTTCTTTTGATATGATTTTGTTGATGGAATGCTTTCTATTTATTACCTATTTATGTGTACTTGAAAAGACTAAAAACTCTTTGTGACATATAAGGAAAACTGCGCATGTCTTTTTGAGTTCCAGAATCCCTAACTCTCTCTTTCACTAGAAATATTTGAATTATGAATAAAGGTTCGACGAATTTAAATTACGAACGGGGTTGGAAATATTTTAAAATATATAAAATTTTGCTCTCACGTAGTGGAAAGATTTTTGTATGGACAAAAAAGATACTTACAATATTTTGATATAGTATATCTGACGCAATGACTACCTCATTTCGTCTGCCATCTATAAAATGAGAGACCTCGGATATAATTTCGGATGGAACTGTGCCTGACTTCTTTTGTCCTACATGAAACTAATGTTGGGATTTTACTAAAAATAAATTTCCGCAGTATCTTCCAGCAATTTGTTTGTTCTTGTTGCTCTTTATACTAGCAAGAGAAAGGCGGAGCCATACATTGCCAAAAAGATCTTGCCGACAAGATCTTGCTGATCGTTTTACAATAGGACTTTTCGTTGCCGTGTTTGGAGACGTCAAGGGCTAAATAACACGTGAACTCAAGTGAGGCTGGAGTTCACTATTTTTCCATAATATTTCACTATGAGTGTTATATTCCTGCATAATGGCAATATTATTGATGGAGTTTTTCTGTAAAACACCATCTATGACTTCTTTAATGTCACAACAACGAGTAGTATTCTTCAATGTAACCAGATCTAAGTGTTCTTCTACCGCGTCCTGTGACAGGTGCTCACAAATGTAGCTAGGTGTGGTTTCTCTTGTATATCAGTTGACTCGTCCAAAGCCAGAGTTACTGCTAAGCACTCTCTTAATTGTTTTTGAAAATTATGTAAAATATCAGCCCAAATAAAAGAAACCTCCCTCTCTATTGTGTGTCTAGATGCGGGCATTTCGTTGAGTAGTTTCTGCAAATTCTTATGTTCGGGTTCTAAAACAGAAATAACTTGTGCCATCTTCGGCTTAATAAACTTCCCCTCTTTGTAAGACTTTTTTGCTTTTTGAATATTAAAAGCCAAGATGAAGCCAGCTTCAGTTGTCAAACCTGCTTCCTTGGTAAAAACTGGACATAACCCTACTCTGACCATAACGTTTTTCCTTTAAAGATTTCAGTTTGGTTTTCCTTAACTGAGAGTCAACAGGAAATTCTTTATTGAAACCCTGTGGATAGTGTCATGTTGGCGTTTTACGTTACCAGCCATGAACTGTGACAACGTTATTTGACACAAAAGAGACATTGGATTACCGTTTCTTTCTACTAAAACAAAATTCTTCCTCCAGTTTGTATTAAAACCTCGATGCTCCTCTTCATATTTACGCTTCTTAGACAGCATCGTAATTGTTCAGACACAAGGCCACAACAGTACTCAAACAGTACATAACAACTCCACACAAAAAATATGGGAACAATTTTTTTGTGTGTTCACCTATTTCTTATCATTTTAAGTGTGCTGATTTAAAAAATCCATTAAAAATTCCGTATCACCCACAATTTGTTCACATTTTAACATTTTCTCTGAATAGTTGGGCAAATGCATCTCTGAGTATCTAGAAATGTATGAGATGGAGGAAGTTAGAATGAGAAAGTATTAGGACGATAAAAAGAGTTCTTTGGTAAAATATTTGACAAGCACCGTGTTTTATTGAAGGTGCATATGTTTACATTGTTGCTATCTAAATAAGATGCTACTTTAGCAGTTAGTGTTGTCATGGCTAGTCAAGGTTGTAAGAACAGTGCTGACAGTTTTTGTTATATTTGTAATTTAAAAAAACGCTGTTCATAGTTCAAAGATTAACTTGCCTATGTTTCTTTTATTACAAAAGCAGGTTAAAAGACGAGCCCACTCCTGTACGGCAGTTAGGACATATAAAACCATTCCTAATTTTTGGTGTGACATTGTCGTAACAAGTCACAGGTCAAGTAATACTACTAGGTTACTTGAGTGACCCGCTGTAGGCTTTTTAGAGAATAGTGAAAAGGTAGAGTGATCACAATATAAATATAAAGAAAATATAATTTAACGGTATCTTCAGAAATAACATAAGTAAACCATTTCATTTGATTAGATTTCTTCTCTGAATCTTAATATTTTTTAAAAATTTATTTATTTAAAGTCGCTGTTCAACAACTGGATCATAAGCGACCACAAGTATCAATTTAGAGTTTACATAAGTTTTACAATTATTTCATAACACAATAATATACAATTCATACAAACATGAAATTGTCATTAAGTGTCAATTTTTTGGGTATTTACATCAATGGGATGGATACACATATTTATTTATTTACAATACAATGCTTTTGATATTCATAACAGGTTGAAGGGTTGTACTGGATGAGATGTAGGTAAAGGATGGATTTATATTAAGGTGTCAATTTTTGACATTTCTAAAGTTTTCTACATTTCTAAAAGACTTTTTATACATTCTTCTGTGGAGAAGAAGGAATTAAATAAAGAATCTTTTCAGATTAAGGAATGACTTGTACAAGCTATTTCAGGGCACTCTAGAATAATATGGGATGTAGATACTTGGACTCCACATTTTGAACAGGGTAATGGGTAATTTTTTTTATTACGTGAATGTGGGAGAGATTAAAGTGGCCAGTGGTAAATTGGACTTGTTGAAATCTATTGAGTTGGAGGTTAGGTAGAGCGGATTCGATAATGGATTTCGTTACGAGGTGAAGTTTGAAGAAGGTAGTCAACCATTTTTCATTCCACTGTTTCGTAACCATATTTTTAACGTATAGTTTGATATCGGAGAGAACTCCCTTCACACTGTTGTCCGTTGTTGGTAATGAAGTTGCTTCTTTGGCCGCTTTATCTGCTTTTTCATTCTCTACTATACCTCTATGTGCTGGAATCCAAACAATAGAGATGAAGTTTCCGTTGTTTATCTGGGTAGATAAAAGTTCTTGTATTCTTTGGATAATGGGATTTTTAGAGAATCTGTTGACAATTGCATTCAAGGTAGCCATAGAGTTTGAGTGAATCACTATTATACACTTTTCTCCATTTTGGGAGACTAATTCAATGGCTTTGAGAATGGCCCAGGCTTTGCAAGAGAAGCTAGAAAAATATTCCGGTAACTTGAATTTGAAGGTATTGAGAGGGGTTGTGGAAACAATTGCACAACCCCCTTTGCTTTCAAATTTTGATCCATCCGTATATACTTTTTCTAAATCATGGTAGTCTTCATAAAGAGAATTCAAATGGGATGTAACAATGTTTGGAGAAATTAAGGATTTGGAAATCTGTGCAATCATTATATTAACCTCAAATTTAAAGAATTGCCAGGGGGTAGAGTGAATCTTTCTCTGTAGAATGTGAGGGGTTTTAATAATTCATCTTGATAAGTTGAAATTAATATTTTTAATCGTAATATTTTAATTTGCTCATATTAAATCTGAAAATGAATTCGTTTTCATGCAAATAATCTAGTTTTCATGCAAATCACACTTTTCACTTTTAGCCCTTCGGAGACAAATAAATTTCATATCCCAGTATCCCTTCATCAATTCGACCTCCTGTTCATTCATATCCACTATTAATAATTACCAATTCCACTTTTTGAAGTGGAATTGAATACATTTGAAGTGGAATTGAAGTCCATTTGAATACAGCAACCAAAAACTAAATACGAAAAGCCGTGAAACAAGGAATATTTCAAAAGCGGGTGATCACTTTTTCTGGTACCAAACAATCCTCAACTCAACTTTCCAGCCAGTTTATCTGAATGACTTTGTGCATGGTTTAAATCTTTCCAAAGTTGCAGATAAAGTGATAGTCTTTGGGTTGTAAGAAAAAGGTTTTCAGACCCACACCGTTAAAAAAATTTCATTCCAAAAAAACCGGAGTTGTTTGACCTTTTACAGAAAAAATTAGTTTTTTATTACATCAATGTCTCATGTCTTCTCCAGGATTTAGGAATTACATTGTTCAGTGCAAATGATCAGGAACTATTGCAGGCATCTTTTGTCTTGCTATAATATGTGTGTCTGCAACAGTTTGCTACAACGTAACTTTATAAAAATAATTTACATAATGTTTGTATGTTTTATGTTAAATAAAATGTGAACCCAAATTTGTAACTTAACTTTTACGTCAGAATGTTGTTTTTTAACCCATTATAACTTTTAACCCTTCGAAATCTGTATCATTTCTTTTGATAGCTCTATCCTCCGTATGCATAAACATTAGATTAATATTTTGTCCTCTTCAGATTTGTTTCTTGGGGCAATATTTTCAAGTACCTCTTCGTTTAAAAGAAATGAAAGGTTCGTTAAAGGAAAACTGTTATATTGTTTTTAACATCTAAATTAAAATTCTTTTCTAAAAAGAAAAAAATATTTATTAAGTAAAGATGCATAAATACGCAATGCAAAAAAAAAAAATAAAAATAAAATAAAATTAAGAAAACATGCAATAATACAGAATGAAAATTAGAATTTAATTGAAATCTTATTTCAATATATGTCACTGGAAAGAAATCGCGATGAATTTGCAATAACATCAAAACTCTCTCGTAAAGGAAATTGTGTCATATTTCTTAAAATAAGTTTACTAATTTTAAATTCTGAATTCAGTTTATTGTGGTTATTGTTTGTTATTGAGCATGTGGATCAAAATTACACAAAATGAAATTTGAATATGCATTGTGGACGTTCAATACTATAGTAACAACAAGCATTTGTACTTTTTTCATTGTCTAGAGATTCATTAAAAAATGAAACGACAATTAAGAGAGAAAACTTACAGAAATTTGAATTATATTTAGAACAAAGTATGGACTTAAGACTTATGTTCTGTTTTCTAAACTGTTTTATTTTCCTCATGTATAATCTGTACGATTTCTCCATTTGCATCACACTATGTTAATGGCATGCAAGAGGAGTACTGAGGGGTTCTTGTGTATATTCGCGTGTCATCGTCTCTTCATGCCGAGTGCTCGCTCTCAGATGCCGGTGTGCCGCTGAATCCAGGGTCTGTACGCCTGTACAGACATGTACACTGCCCAGGACCCGACTTCGTTGCAATGGAGGTTTGGGTCCAGCGTGGGGTCATCGTCCATATTGTCAACATAGGATGCCACCCCGTAGAAATCTCCGTTCATCATTAGTGGCCCACCAGAATCTCCCTGTGGCAAAATACATGACTTTTTCAAGTGGAAATACTACTAAATAACGAAATATAAAGTGCGAGTCAATCCATTTTAAGTGGTCCAGCATTGATCACTCCCCATCTCAGGAAATATAATACTTTGTACATAACACTGTTATGTGCAAAGGCACAGAAAAAATGAAAGATGTACCCATATTCCTTCTGTAAAAATCTACTCTCTGAAAATCAAATAATGTTCATTCACGTTCGTTAGTTTTGGTTGCAAAAATATAACACGAATAAAACATATTTGGTAGATAAATAGAGTTTTGCTTTGTAGGTCAGAGTTTACTGCATCCAATGCTTTTTGGTTTAAAAATCTACAATAACCTAGCCCTGAGTAATTTACAAAACTGTAAATATTTCGAAAAATAGCGCGCGAATTAAAACAAAAATGACCGACATTTGTTAACCAGGTAAAATAAAATAATTTAAAATGGTTTTGAACAACCAAATCGTAAGAACATTTATATTCAAAGAAAGAACTTTTTCAGAGATGTTGAGACGACCAATTGATTCGATTCTGGACTTAAAATAAAATGACCCGTGCGCAAGAAAAGTTACATCTTTCAAACCTCATTCTTCACGAGTCAAATGAAGACAGAAAATAGTATATTTTATATACTATATAAATGAAGACAGAAAATAGTATATCCAGAAGATAGTATATTTTTATTAGTAAAAATGTCATGAATACGGTGGGTATACAGAATAAACAATGAGCCTTCTTCAGTTAAATTAACCGCTCCACTCAGAATAAAACTGTTCTCCTGCAGAATGACAATTATTGAGATGTGACACTTTTCTTGTGCATTGACTATACTACACTTCTAAAAATTATGTTACTTAAAAACATCTTTCACGGCGTACAAGTTACATTATTGATAGGCAAGATGCAAATTGGTCTCATTCTGCGCGGTAATCTGCAAAGAGACGCACGGGATTTCAAGTAGGAGGGGATTTCAAATAGAGGGGGATTCCCCCAGCGGCGTGCGCCGCACCCCGGAGCACCCTCAGCCCTCTCTCCCGACCTAGTGAAGTGCGTGTGTGCAAGTGGAGGGGAAGAGGAAGCGAAGATCTCGAGTTATCCGTGACCCGTTTGTAAGGGTACTGCGCCAGCATTCACATTGATCAGAGAAACGACGGAATTCTCCCTGTCAAAGCAGCCGTCTGAGAGCCTTCTCCTTCAGAAGCGTCTGAACGCGTCCCAGCTGTGAAACTGGCGTTCCGCCGCCATCAGAACTCGAACCCAGGGCCTCCCAGTCCGAATCGATGTCGTGAGCACAGAACAAGAGAATTCAATCGGCAGGCGCAGTATGAGAATAGAGCGAAAAACGCAATCAAATTTTTCCTTTTTCTTCAGTCAAAATCGAAATTGTTATATGGTTATTGAATCTTTCGGCGTGTTCTCTTTCTTGTAACGAAACTACCGACGCATTTACATGTACAAAGGTTGCTTAGTTTTCTTTCAATTATTGTGTGCATTGAAAAATAGTAATATAGAGTTTGAGTTGCATATCTTCTTATTTATTCATACGAAATAATTTCAAGAAATACTAAATTGACTCCTCATTTTTATATGTTGTAAAGCATCGCTTCATATCCAATCTTAAGGCGTAAATGTATTTTCAACATCAATGCTGCATTAGAAGTTACAAAAAAAATTTAAAAACCGGAAACAGAAAATTTATTTCTAGATATTCCTACAATCATCGACCTATCCCATAAATAATGACAAATATCTTGTCGAAAGGTTTCAAGAATTCATTACTATAATAGTATACAACAATGAAGTTCTCTCAAATAATCTCCACTGGCAATTAACTATGAATACTGGTGTGCACAATTCAAAATAATGTTATCCAGAACCACTGTTAATTCTTTCACTCCTTTAACTTTTCTGAATTTACTCAATTTGAGGAAAGCAAGATACCCGGATGGATGAGGTAGACAGGGAAAATAATGCAATGGTCAAAGGAAAGGGAGAGGAAGTACGATGTGACAAGGTACTGTATTGCCTAATTCAATTGAGAAAATTACAGGAGTCATAACATCCTATGTGAAAACATTTAAGGCAATGACAATGACGGGAAAGTTAAAAAACGTGTGAACTGTAAACCCGAAAGTACTGTTTTCAAACCGAAAGGTAAATTTGAAAGTGTCACACTTCTTAATACGTTACTCACTTGCCGTGCTAATTGCCCTTGGAATGTGATACTGGAAGTATGGAATTGTGAAATTGACTTATTTGCTATTTACGTAATGGTCTATGTAGCCACCCATTCATGCGAAATATTAATGTCAACGTTAACATGTTAATCTGCAATATGCGAAGTATTAATGTCAATATTAACACGTTAATCTGTAATATTCGTCAGAACTGACTTACTTAACGGTGGGAAAATATTTTCATGCATTACTGATATTTGTAATTATAACACCCGTCGTAAAAATCACGTTCATCAAGTGTCAGTACCATCAACTCACTACAAGAAATCCACAAACAATTCATGTACGTTACTTTATAACGCATTGCCAGATGATATTAAACAATTAAAGTCGGTACACAAATTTAAGTTAAATGTAAAATATTTTCTGCCACATAACTGTTTTTATACAACTAGAAACTATACAGATCATAAAAAAGAAAAATAATGCTTATTTTAACAAAACAATGATATATAATGGATTAGTTTACATTATTATTATATAATTTAAAGAGAGACTTAATATGTCTGTAACAAGTAATATACTTCAGCTTCCGAGTCAATGACGCCCATCTCGATCAGGTTTTTGTCCAGTTTCCCTGACCCAGAGCAAATGCTGAGATGGCCCCTTGTTTTGCTTCTGGACGTAAAAGTAGTTTCATTAAGCGCACGTTTTATTGAGCTCGCCTTTTGCCTGTAGTGGTAGGAGTAGAGCTGAGGGTGAGTTACTATATTGTTAGCAATGCAGAAAAGTAAATCTAAAGTTCGTTTACCGTTGCAAATAGTTTTTCTATAACTCGGGAACGAAAGTGCCTAGCTTTTCAAATGTTACTAATCTCGCGCTTTCTAATTTTTTATTATTATTACTATTATTGTTGTTTTAACTTTTATTCATCTTTCAACTATCGTTAAAATATTATGTATTATTATATATAAAAAATATTGGGATGATATTCTGGAACGCAAGCAAACGTGCACAGATAAACTTTTCTCCCATACGTCATACACAGCTTTTACTGTTTTTTGACGTAATAAATCAAATCAAACATAATGCGTAATTTATGGCGACCATTACGACGTTTTATGAAGGGGAAACTACGCTAGGGTTAAAAATTATACACATACTAGAAGCTCATTAACAATATTAAGGAGAGGTTGTTCGTATCTGAAAATAGATTAGAGTCAAACGTCAAACATCGCAGATTTCTCGCTATTTGGTCTTTGAATTCAATGGTTTAGAGTAGGGATCGCAGAAGAAAAAGGGGACAGAATACACTTCACCCCGTAGCACGTCACACACAGCTTTTAACTGTTTTTAACGTAAAATAAATACAAAAACATATTGCAATCGTCAAAATCTCTTTATTTGCAATACATAGTACTATACTTGAAGTTTTCTCAAACTCATTTTGATTAATACGACGCGAGATGCTAGATTGGTTATGTTCGTACCTTAAACAACGATCTCAGAGAGTTGAAATACCTTACTGGAATGATGGAACATTACGTACGCACCTTTCCGACTCTGCCCATTGCATGTGGAGTTCCTCAAGGATCGATTTTAGGCCCTATTCTGTTCCTACTTTACGTAAACGATATGCCCTCGACGATTCGAAACGGAAGAACGGTTCTCTTTGCGGATGATACGAACATCCTTTGCAATAAAGGAACAGTAAATAGTACAATATCAGATGTTTCAAATTGGTTCCGAAATAACAAATTAATAGTAAACGAAAAGAAAACGGTTTTAATACAGTTTTCCATTTCAAATAAACAATTCTGTGCCCCATTGAAAATGAACAGTGTACCATTGACTGATGTTAAGGCAACAAAATGTTAGGTCTCTCAATTCAGTCAAACCTTAAATGGAACGTCCATTTAAATGAATTGAACACAAAATTAAGTTCATTATGCTACGCGTTCAGAATTCTTGCAAATTCAGTCAGCCCTCATACTGCTCGTTGTGTATACTTCGCGAATGTTCATTCCCGCCTGAGATATGGCATAATATTCTGGGGAAATACATCTTATAGCCCAGACTTTTAGATTACAAAAACGAATTGTACGAATAATAACCAAATCCCACCCACGTGATTAATTTAAGCCTCTCTTCATTAATCTAGGAATTCTACCATTACCGTGTCGTCTTATTTACGAATCAGTGGTTTTTGTAAAAAATGACTTGCTCAGGGACGGGAATATATTTTCAGAAAATGCCGAAGTCTATTACTATACCACTCGACGTAGAAATCATATTCATCAGGTGACAGTATCAACAGCTCATTACAAAAAATTCACATACAATACATGTACATTATTTTACAACACTTTGCCAGATGACATTAAACGATTACATTCAATAGAAAAGTTTAAATCCCAAGTGAAATCGTTTCTGCTGCATAACTGTTTCTATACAATTAGAGACTATACTGAGCATCACAAGAAAAGTAACATTAGTTTTAACAATGATACATAATGCATTATTTACCATTTGAACTGTATAAATGAGTATAAACAAGCTGTAACAACTATTGTACTACAGCTTCCGGGTCAATGACCCCCATCTCGATCAGATTTTTCGTCCAGTTTCCCTGATCCATTGAGTAAATGCTGAGATGGCCCCTTGTTTTGCTTCTGGACATAAATGTAACTTCATTTTCTGTGCACGTCTTCTAGAATTCAGTGGGAAATACAATTATTCAAATTATCGTTTCCATGTTGTCGCGGCAGGAAGTAATAAGAGCCAAAATTTACTTCTTTAATTTTAGTTATTTCTTTTTTCCTTAATTTATTGCTTATTTATCCTAAAATAGATTTATTCATGGGAGTATTTTTTGTTTTTTTTCTCCTTTCAAAATTCAAAATTTATTGCTTATTTATTTTATATAGATTTTATACTGGGAGTTTTTGTTTTTTCTCCTTTCAAAATTCAAAATTTATTGCTTATTTATTTTTGAAAATAGATTTTACTACGTGGGAGTTTTTGTTTTATTTTTCTCCCTTTCAAAATTCAAAATTTAAGTAGTATATGACTTAGTGTAGGGATCACAGAATTTTGAAAATGTGCACACAATTCACTTTTCCCCATAGCACGTCATACGCAGTTTTTATCTGTTTTTTTTATGTAAAATAAATTAATAAATAAATAAAATAGATGAATTCAAAATATTCGAAACCATGATCATCAAACAACATTAATAGCGATTTCCATTCACCACACTGGTGCGCACCCAGTGCGCACTCAGGGGAGTTTTCGTGTTCCATTCGACCGCTAGGGCGCACCAGTGCAAAGAAGCGCATGTTCCATTCGCACTACGACACGGAACCAGGGTGCACTCGGGGCGCCCTATACTGCACTGACGATCGCGTCAGTGCAGTCCAGTGCACCGGGCCATTGTGAGGTTAGGTACGGAAGTTATCCATGCTGATTTGGATTCGTGATGAAATTGTGAAGGCAATTGAGGATCTTCTGTCCGCAGGGATACTTCGAATGATGAGTATATTATGTTTTGCAAGAAATGTCTTAAAATAATTTTTGTAACTTACGCGAAGTTCGGAAAATCAGTTTGTGTTTTTTTTACTTTAACCTTGAATAACTTCATGTTAACAAATTCAGTGCTATTTAGAAACCAAAGTGCAGGTACGCCTGAATTACGAAACCCTGATAAGTGACATAAAAGTAGTGACCCTTACAAAATCATTCAAATATATGTGCCAAATATAAGTGTTTCTCGCATGCACAGCGGAAACGCTCAAGTTAATATTTTTATAGTTTTCAATAACCAAACAATTCTGCAAAAGCCCTTCGGTTCAAAATCTTGTGTACTATTTCGATCACTGGCAAATCTCGAGATATGAAATTTCGACACATACGCATTTGAAGTTTTATTGGTTTTTAAATAAAGAAATCACCTGTTAATATTTTACGAAGTGAGAATTACCAAAAGACTTCATAAAAATTACAACAACTATCTTAATTCAAAATTATTATTTTTCGCGTTCCATCAGTGTGACAGATCAAGCGCACACGCACTGACTCAGTTCCGGAATCCGTTTCATTCGTAGCTGCCCTTCACGCGTGTGGGGCAGCACTGTTGCGGAGCGATGACGTTTTTGCCCTGCACTAGGGTGGGTTTCAGTGCAACGAATGGAAAACGCTAGAAGAGTGAGTATGGCCTTCAGCACCATTTAAAAGCCACCCAAGCCACCCTACAGCATCCACAATGATTGCGACGGTTCAGACAATGCAGCTTGCCCTCGGTTCCTTCCTGGCTTCCCGTTGCCAGGATTGCGTTATCAGTCAAGCTGAAGAAGAGTAGAAGATCGCGTTTTCTTCCGCCAAGTTTTTGCACCTTAGTTTCCGCTTATTTCAGTTGCAATCAAAGTACTTTCCTTTAAAATTTGGAAAACGCTAGTTTGATCTGACCAATTATTGCCGTGATAAATCTGTTTGGATATACCTTCTGGACACTTCTTGGACATCTTTTTTCTCCCTCTTAAACGACTTATACTGTTTTATATTTTCTGTAATATATTTTTAACATTAGGAGCCGTCTAAAAATTACGTATAGCAAATTTGGAGAATTCTGAATACCCCCTCTCCTCCTTGAAACGTACCAGTAACGCGCCCTAGAGTCCCCCTAATTACATAACGTTTGCAAAGAACCCCCCCTATTTACTACAAGGAAAATGGAAATTTTAAGTAGTGAAAACGAGTTGTATTATTTTATTTGTATTGTAAATTAAAATTTATGGTAATTTTAGTTAAGAGTTAGATGGCGATGCGGACTGTATCTAATAATAAAACGGGACAATCTTTGAATGAAGAAAAGGCTCCTTGACGAGAAAATTTCTGATAACAAACCGTTGACGCCGTCGTGAATGACGCAATGTGTCCCGAATCTACTACTCTAATTCAATTGGATTTTAGAATGTACTATAAGTCAACTTTGAATATTTCCTTCGTAATCTAACAGATTCAATATATGTACCATTGATGAAAAATATTTCCTTGCATTTTAACAATTTATACATCATAACTTTTTAATTCATTATATTTTTAAAATGTAATTTGTTAATATTTTAATCTTTTAGTTTATGACTGAATAAAAGGAATTATTTCAGCAAATGTTTGAAAATAATAAAAATCGTCTTTAGAGCACACTAAACTATGATCCCCACCTCTACGTAACTCGGTGTAAAGCTGCCTCAAACCCTCTTCGGAGTTACGTAATTAGTGCATACCCTTATTAGCGTCGTTATGACGATAAACAGCAAATAACAGGCGCGGATGACGTTAAGGAGGCGATAGCCGAGATTTACGACAGCCCAGACTCTTGTGTGTGTTATCGACCGTGTGTCGTTCTGTACTTTACGCAAAACCATCGTCTTAAAAAAAAGTCATATAAGAAAGAAATACAAATTCTTGGAAGAATGATACTCAAACTCCACCTTTAGCTGCAACTCATTTGTTTCTATTGTTCTTGACGTATGGCGGACTGATAAGCCCTTAATGGTAAAGAGTTGCGTTTCGTTAGTGTTTGGTAGCGTTCGAGTCGATAATAAAAGCTTCATTCGGAGATACCTGGAAGCCTCCCCCCCCCCCCACACACACACACGAGCCGATTTGTAGGTCGGCGCCGGATGTCACGGTCCAGCGGGAGAGGAGTATTGCCACCTCCCATGCACTATACGTACGGGACCAATGATCATAGAAGTTGACGTGCCCAGAAACACTAAATAAATATATATAAATAAATAAATAAATATAAATTAATAAATAAACTTCATCTTATAAATATGTTTACATTTTCAATTGAAAATAGTAATTCACGTAACAAGAGCGCCAAACAGATGATTCACGCACGAGTCAAATTTGTCGTCCGAGCGAGAACTACAAAGAGACAGACGAGTGTGGGAATCACCTCGAGTCTGTGTTGCGTATACTTCGTATTTTTAACATGTGAGGGAAACGCAAAGCGTCAAGTAAAGAAATATAAATTAAATATCAAATAGAAAGAAATACCTTACTTGTACAAAAGTAAATGGCTTCCAATCAGTGTCGTGACACTATTGTTTGTAAATAATAAACAAAGACGTCGTCAAGGCGAAAGACAATTGCGAATCATTACAGATGTTTTGCACACGCTTTGCTATGTTTCGCATTCAGTGTAAAAATTAGCTGTTTCGCACACGAAAAACAAGCACAAGAAACCGCGTTTCGTACACGGCGTGTTAAAAGAAATTTCTCCAGAAATGATAATTATTAAATAATAATAATAATAATAATAATTATTATTATTATTATTATTTGCCACCAGTTCTTCAGAGCCTGCAATACGGGCGTGTTTGAGTACTTACATCACATATGCCTGTCCCTGCGTCCGTCTGAATGCAGATTACATTGGACACATCACCCGGGCAAGGGAAGATGTGCACATCCAACTTCTTGAGAACCGCTGTGGAGCCAGGGTGAGCCTTTGGCACAAGAGAATCGCAGTTTTTACAAACAAATATTAGCATAAGGAACAAGAAATAATGTACAAAAATCATAATAGCATCAACGATTCGTGATTACCGGAAAGGGAGTCATTTACAAATTAAAACTTGTGTTGTACATATTTATTACAATCCAGTGAAACACATGGAAACACTGCTTGGAGCGTACAAATATAGTTTACTCGATCGCTCAAACCAGAACATATTCATTCCATTTTTATGTCTTCAATTAAAATCGGTTCGAATTTCAACTACGTGTTAGTGTAGACATCCTCACTGCCATCGCTGCTACTGCGCTGCGTCGTTTGATGGAAGTCTGTTCACCGGTCGTGGCAGGTGATTGGCTCAGCCGCTGCGCCGCTTTTTTTACATTTGTTTGTCATAGATGGTGAATACATAGCTCAGTTGAAATAACTCTACATATGTTTGATGGCTTAATACTAACTTAAATTAAAACTTAAAACTAATACAAGGGTTGAGGTTACCCATGGGGCTCCTCTAGTCGGGATCTAGATCAGAGAATTTTTTGAGAAAAATGTGGAATTGAAACTTATTTTGTATTTGGGTTTTATGTGATGGGTTTTTGCCGAGTCTGTGAACTGATAATGGAGGGATTTGGGATATGTTTGAGAAGAAGTTGGTGGCTAAATGTGTGATGGTTTATAGTCTCTAGATCGAATTTTTGTATTTTTTTCAGATTGGCAGGCGTATAGTAGCAAGGGTCTTAATATTGTTTTAAATATTAATAATGCTGAATTATATGATAATGAGTTGGATCTGTGTATTAATGCTTTAGTTGTATTAATTTGATTTTGGCTTGAATGATGTTGGCATCTATATGCTGCTTCCAATTGAGTTTTGTGTCAATGTTCAGTCCTAAGTATTTGATTGGTGCATTGAGAGGGAGCCAGTTGATGAGTGTATCCGCGAGGCCTAAGCGGAGCCCAATGGCCCCGCCACGCCTACTCCACGCCAGGGGTTGCACGCCAGCGAAGACGCTTGGCTCTGGGACGAGTAAGCCCGCGACCCGAGTGCGACTACTGTAACTGCTCGTGATGCGGGTAACACAGGGCTGCGAAAACAATTTTTTTTCGCCGTTTTTAATTCTGATGGGTGATTTGAATTCATTTGAGCTAATACGTAATAGACCTGAAATCCATTTTTCTCTAACACATTAGAATTTTTAGTAATTTCAAAGACAAGACTAGAAACAAAAACTCTTGATTTATGAAGGTCTCAAGAAACACACAATCAACAAGCGATTTAAAACTTAATATACACAATTTTACTGAAGGAAAAAGAAGTATAAATGTGTATACAAGCGGTACACATCTTATGCATATTGACAACGTACTTACATTAACAATAATGTTATATTCAAACTAACAGTGTCAGTTACTCTACTAACACTTTTTTTTGCTGAAATTTTGACTCTAGTCGTCGTCCATGGAGTTCTATGCCTTTTCTCTTTAAGAACTAGCAGTAGCCTGCCATCACCACTTCATTCCATCTGCCCTAATACCGTTTTTCCATCTCTTTCACGTCTTAATAAAACTTCTTTCCATGTTTATCACTGAAATCCCCAGATTACCGGGAAAGAAATCAATGTGGTTGCGGAGAAAATGAAGTTCAATACTCATTTTACATCCTAAGTTCTTCATACAAATTAGTTCTACCTTTTTGACAGGATTTTTTTCATTAAAGTTTTGAAGAATTCATCTTTCATCAGATTTCTATTTTGAGGTTCTACAAAGATATCTTCTTTAAGCTTGGCCTCTGAAAGAAAATGAAATTTTGAACAAATATATTTAATGTGCTCTCCATCCTCATTCAGAGCCTTGACAAACTGTTTTATTTTACCGAGCTTGATATGGAGTGGTAGCAAAATAATATTTTCACGATTAACGAAACTTCTTCTTATGACATTTTTATCTCCGAGATTCTTAGTATTTCTGATTGACCAATCCCTCTTGACCCAGTGCAAATCACAAGCCATGGTATCCCGTTCACATACAAAGCAGGGGAACTAAGTAAATTCTAGTTGAAGTTCCAACAATATTCCAATAACTTTCAAGTTTCCGAAAACATTCCATTGGCGTTCTTCATACTTAATGTTTTAAGGATTCTTCCTTGTTTTCGTATGTTTCCTTTAAATGAACATAATGAACTACTGGCGCCGAGGAATATTGATTTCCATTATGAAGCAGAACAGCTTTGAGGTTGCATGTCGAAGAATCTATGAAGAACCTCCATTGATCCCTGACATTTCTTATTTCAAATTTTGAAACTACATCATGCATGTTGTTACAGTATACAAACTGACCCTCTTTCGTGAAATAATCGAGGAACTGTTCTTCTCTGTTTCAAAACCAGTAACCCGCGCTCATTACTTTGAGGCAAGATCTGGCACTAAATCATTAGTTCTTCTTGATTAAGAAAACTGGAGTTTTCTCTCATCTTTGGGGAAATCAGTATAATAATCCATTTCGCTATCACAGCAATCTAAATAATCTGAAGATGATGATTTGTAGGTCGTATGTAGTAGGTTTGGTATAGGAATTTCAGGATCAGGTAAACTAATTCTTTCATACTTTTCTTACTACGTTCGTACACTTTCACCATGCAAAAGTAACACTCGTTTACATGATTCTTCTGTTCTCTCTGTTGAAGATTGTAATGAAATTTCACATGTGGCCGAAGGGGTCTTGCACAGAAGGTCCAGTAGCCCCCTCTCTCTTCATCTCCAAAACCTTCAGTTAGCAATGAATCATTTTCCGTAAGGAGTTGGATCTCCATACATCATTCTAGTCAATATTAAGCAATTGTAGACACACTCTGTCAATAAATAATTGTCCTCAAATTATTCAAAATATTTGTTTGCACTAATATTCCAGTTCATGGCAAATAGTCCCTACTGACTTCTCTCCTCAGAGAGCAGAGTATGAATAAAACCTTAAAGGTCACTCATAAGAATTGAGCACTTGAATTCTCCAGTAGGATTATCAAATTGCAAATGTTCCGTTCATTTGGATTTATGTGCAGAAATGAGGTCGCATAAAAAACAGTTTCATTTGAACAAGAATGTAAGAAAATATGATCAGTGACCTTCAGTGCGAGCATGACGTCGCGCTGACGTATAGGTGCTGGGACACAATGAGCCTGGAATCGAAATACATGCGAAATGACTTTTCTCACTTCTGTTTTGTAATTTAAGAGGCATTCTTGAAAACGTCTAATTATTATTATTATTATTATTATTATTATTATTATTATTATTATTATTATTATATTAAATTTAGTCAGATTTTAAATTATTAATTGCCTTCCTCGCATTAAACGTTGTACAACGCCCTCCTGTAGACTACCTTCTTTTATGGCTGAGCCGCAGTTATAGTTCTGCTCTGGGTTTTCTCCAACCTTGGCCGGAGATTCTTTCTGAAATCAGTGAAGGATGGGCCAAACGTCGGTGCGTGATCGCCATCGCCCAGCCCTGCGAATGGAAAATGTGGCAGGATAGGGAAGGACGGGGCGCGCCCAGTCCAGGACGCGGCTCCGACATTCGTCTGAAAACGAGCAGATAAGCCACCGAAACCAGTCATCAGAGTAATTGGATTCCGGCGACGTCACCAAAGACAGGGATTGCCCCCGCGACCCCCCAACCAAGCGTTGCCTTCATGCCTTACACCTCCATGTGCCTCTCGCCGGCCGCGTTAGCTCAGAGCCAGCATTACCGTTGCCTCTGCAGCGACTCTGACCGGGAGTCTCCTCGGTGGCAGATTTTCAATTCTCGCTAGATAGCAAGGTCTAATTCAGCCGCTGTCTGAAGAGGAATTCTAGCGGCAGCTGTTCTAATCGGTAGGTTTCTGTGTGAGGGTATTTGCGGGTGTAGTAGCATAACAAACGGGCGGCGGACCTCACGCGATCACTTTTTCCTCTTCCTAGACCTGTCCTCTCCCCTTATTCTCACACACGTACACTACATGACCACGCAGTTGGGAGCTTGGAGCGCGTCCCCGGTGGATCGGTGCCCGGCAGGAGAAGATACCTGGAGGGGAACATCCCCCGCAAAACGACGTTGTGTCACTGCCGGATCTCACCGTCCACCCTCGGAGGAGCCACCACCATCGTTTTGTGTGTGTGTGTGTGTGTGTTTCCGGGCGCGTCAACTGCTTTGGTCATTAGTCCCGTTAGTGTAGTGCATGTTTTTTCTCGAGAGATGGCGGTGATCATCCCCCGCTGGATGGCGAGATCCGGCGCCGACCTACCGTCGACTAGTGGGGTTTCCCCCTCACCAGGACTCTTCCACCAGCGGGGCACCGCCCCAGCCGGGACAAGCTCTAAGCTCCCGACCAGTCTCCCGGAATATGTGGTAGTGTAGTGCATGTTAGTGTAAGTGTGTGTAAGGGGGAGAGGATAGGAAAGGAAGAGGAAGGAAAGATCGCGCGCGGTCCGTGGTCCGTGTGGTAGGGTACTGCTCCGGCATTCGGCTGTTGTTGATCGTAGAAACCACGGAAAACTACCGATCAGAGCAGCCGGCCTCTATAATTCTCCTTCAGGCAGCGACTGAACTCCACCTAGCTGACAAGCTAGTGTCGAAAATCCTGCCGCCGTCAGGACTATGACCTTTCGGGTCAGAGGCGCTGCACTGGCATCAGTTGATGCACTGAGCTACCGCTCCCGGTACCACCATCGTCCATGATAAAACATTGACCACACAACCGTGAGTGATGCCATCAGTTGCCAAGAGTACTGACCTGCAGGGCGTCGTAGGTCCAGCGGCCCCAGCCGGTGACGACGACGCCGCGGCCGCGCGGGGGCGCTGGCGGGCGCTGCGGGTCGGGGGCGGGGAGGGGCAGGCGCGCCGCCGCCACCGCGCGCCCGTCCAGCGGCAGCCGCTCCGACGCCTGCGCAGCCACGCCCACGCTCGCCACGCTCTCGCCTTAGCCAATAAACTAGCGATTAGCACGCAACTCTATGCACAAAATAAGATTTGTAGAATCTTTCTGCAAAATATGCAAGTACATATGGTTGTTAAATGGTGAACAAAAATAGAATTACTTCCGTGCATTGAACGTACAATAACATCATTTTTATAAGATGGCCCTGTCGTAAACAAAAACAAGTACTTTTCAAGCGTATAACACAAAAATAGTTTATTTTACAAGAAAAGGTTGTAAGAACATTTTTGCCGGAAATTTTATCTACTTTAATTTGTTCACAACATAATTTTCAGTGGAATTGATAGTTATGGAGATATATGCAAAAAACGTCGAAAAAATACAATTAAACGGCTGCCACGCCTCCGGCTCACTTCCCTCACTTCAGCATTTTTAGTATGTTATGCAGTAGGTACCCAGCAAACAATCATGCCAAGTTTCAAAACTCCGGGAGTTTTTTCCTTCGATTGCAATTTTTTGGTCTAATTTGACGATATAAGGCGTAGAGACGCTGTGCTACACCAGGTCAATCGAGGCTTGTGATGAACGTAAAACATCCTTGAGCTCATTCAATGCATATTTTTGCTTGTCGAAGTTCCCTCCGGCCATCGGCCGACGTGATTAATATAACACATCCTTCAGTCTATGCTACGCATTGTTGCCCAAACATTTTTTTATTAATTAAAACACGCCACTCTCATTTGAACTAAGAAATTGAAAGCCCACGTTCGTTCTTCGCTTCCGTTCAATGTTCTCGCTACGTCGTATTCGACTCGTTGCGGTAAGACGTAAATCCTATTTTTAATATAGAGGAAAATAGAGTAAAATAAACTAAATATAAACTCATTGAAATGTGACGTATGGATTAAGAATACTTGTGTTATGATTGATATGTAATAATAGATCATAATATTGATGAATTTTGATGACGTAATAGGTCTCAAATTATAATTTTAAGAAAATACGTTGTGGCGTCATGAAGAAAAACACACAGACATTTACAAGTATGTACAAGTTTATTTACATATATGTACAATAACCAACTTCTGCTCCGAACCTACACACTTGTGAGTATTTCCCTGTGGATACCCCACATAGCTAGGGAGGCCCCGCCTCCTCTGACGCTACTCCCGCGCCACTACCGTGACCTTGTTACCCTGCAATAGGCACGACACGCTCCAGCCTGGGCGTAAAGTTTTGCGCATCACGCGAGGTTTTCAGAATAAAACCCACCGGTTGAGCTCGTCGGCTCGATTTTATACCAGCGTGCAGCCGTCAGGTGACCGTCCTAGGTGTGGGAGATAGGCTCGCGTCTACCACGTGACCTTCCCGGTCAAGCTGGCGTCCCCTTTGTCTAAATGTATCCCAACGCCGGGCGCCTAGCTATTCATGCCCGCAGATATGCGATACTTCCGCTCCTCCTCCCACCCACGGCTGTCAACGTGACGCTACATACGTTAATATTATATCGCAAAAATATGAATAAATATTTAATATATATCGAAAATATACAGAGCGTTAAAACCCTTTCACTGTGAGAGCTTCACTCCGCACTACAGTGTAAAAAATATCAAAATAGCGTTGTGACGCTTCAATTCCTTGACTCATGAAGATGCTAAACAACTTCAATGTCGTCTCAGAAGGAGCGAGCGCAGAACCCGTGACTTTTCCGCAGTTTCGACTTGAGGTCAGAGCTCGTTACGGATCCAATTTATCTTTCGGAAATCGCAGATTTCGGAGCGCCGCCCTTCGCGTCGGTAATGACAAGAGGCAGGATGCAAAAACACGAGTTAACCGCTCCGCCCCCTGATTTTTGCTCCTTCTTCACAGCACCAGACGAACCACGTGATCTCACCACCGACACTTCGTTTGAAAAGCCAGGCTAGACGCTGGTCGCCATGATGTGTGAGAAACGAGCAATGCTAGTAATAAGCATTTTGAAAGTGGCATAAAGTGATAATTTGCAACAGAAACAACCCCAAATAACACGATGAAATTGCTTCATACATTTGTTTAAAAGACGTTGTGAGATGATGTGTTTGACCGAGAGCGGTAGCTCAGTGCACCATCTCATGTCACTGCAGCGCCTCTGACCGAGAGGTCCTAGGTTCGAGTCCTGACGGCGGCAGGATTTTCGACACTAGCTTTTCAGCGAGGTCGAATTCAGTCGTTGTCTGGAGGAGAATTCCAGCGGCCGACTGCTCTGATCGGTAGTTTTCCGTGGTTTCTCCGATCAACACCAGGCGAATGCCGGAGCAGTACCCTACCAAACGGACCGCGCGCGATCTGCCCTTCCTCTTCCTTGTCCTATCCTCTCCTCTTACACACACACACACTTACATTAACATGCACAACACTATCACATATTCCGGGAGACCGGTCGGGAGCTTAGAGCTTGTCCCGGCTGGGGCGGTGCCCCGCTGGTGGGAGAGTCCTGGTTAGGGGGAAACCCCACTAGTCGACGGTAGGTCGGCGCCGGATCTCGCCATCCAGCGGGGGAAGATCGCCGCCATCTCCCGGGGGAAAACATGCACTACACTAATGGGACTAATGACCATAGCAGTTGACGTGCCCGGAAACGCGAAAAAATCAAGAAGTGTTTGCATTTAAAATTCCCGCCTTTGCTGTGAGTGGAAGTGGAGGCCGAAGCTGATTGGCTGCGCCCGGGCGCAGGCGAAGACGCACCTCGACGAGGCCCACGTCGTTGTCCGCGTTGTTCTCGTTGCGGCCGAACAGCACGTAGTCCTCGTGCGGGATGACGCGCGCCGCCACCTGGTACTCGAGCCGCTGCTTGTTGGCCGTTCCGTAGCCGAACACCGTCCGGATGGAGTGCTTGCTGAAAGGCACGGAAATCAACGCTAGGGCACCTACTTCTTTAAATCTATTCATTTCATTTATTAAACAGTCCCCCATAGTACGTCACACAAAATTATTGGGTGTGATGTACTATGTGGGGGACTGTTTATTAAATTATTATTACGAACTATGGGGGAGAGGTGCAATCTGTGCATTTTTCTCGAGTTCTCGAATCCTTACCCTCACTCATCATACAGGGAGATTTTTTCCCCCTTCAAAATTTATGTAGTATGTGACTTAGTGTAGGGATCACAGAATTTTGAAAATGTGCACACAATTCACTTTTCCCCATAGCACGTCATACGCAGTTTTTAACTGTTTTTGGACGTGAAATAAATAAATAAATTATATCTACATTACTATTTTTTAATATACGCGTAAATCCAGGAAAACTATGCAGCCTCGTGCCATGTGAAGGTTTACTATGGTTTCGATAGAAACACACAAAAAAATGCAACAGTTTTGATTTTGACTGAAAGTATTTGATTCTGTTATTTCTCCTAATGTCACACCGCATTCTGGCTGAATACTTAGTGCGTAACTGATTACAATACACCAGACGTCATGCGAGAGCAGGGCTCCAAGAAGGATTACCTGCTATTAAATATTTGCTGCTCTCGTGAGAAGATATGGAACAACAGTTTCGTTGACGTTCTTGGAATCTAAAGAGCTGCTGAATTTTTATGTCATTCTTGAGCAGTGTGTGTGCTACTTTCTGGAAAATCGTTTTGTGTTGTTTTCCTCAGTAGAGTTTTTTCTGCCACAGGTCACTAGTACTACGTTGCGTTGAATCCTGAACGCAGGTGGAAGGTAGAATTTAGCGTTTTTGGCACGAATTGATAAGAAAATATTCGTCCCCGTGCAATAAGAACTTTCTGAAGACATCAACCACAGATTTTGGCTACTTCCCCTTGTTGACACCCCAGGCGAAAGACACGACTTACTGACGCGAGATTATGGAGGACAATTATTTAAAGATCTGTATTCCGCCCTGAGCTCAAGAAAACGTGCACAGTTACTGAAGCCACGGTACATGTGCATATACCAAAGAAGGGGGTCTCTACATCTCTACATTCGCTTAATCAATCAAGGTAAACTGGGCAAAATACATCATTCTGATGAAGGTCATTGACCAGAAGCTAAAGTACAATACCTGTTACATGCATATTTAATTATTTAGCATTATATAGTGCAAGTGTAACTAATACTTAAAAATCATTATTAAATTCAATAATATTTTCATTTTTGTGCTCATTAGAGTCTTTATAATATGTAATTGTGCAGTATTATTTATGCAGCAGAAAAGAAGTTTGCTTGACAATTCGATGTGTCTATACGCATTCATTAATACTCTTTATTAGGTTAGAAAGTTTAAGTTGGGGTTGCGACTTTATGTTGCTCAATAGCAGTCAAATTCAAAGCGTCACAAGGGTTGGTTTCAACTCCATGCTTACACGCAGTGCGCTGCAGTCAGAATCCACTTCTCATTGAGAATTGTCCCCCCGCAGAACAGCCCGGACGGTGGCTCGTGTCCAGATTGGAGGAGGGAGACGATGTAGACCTATTGAAATGAAAAAGAGAAACATTAGATTATAATCTTGACACATTGGTTGAGTCAAATAAATACATTTTTCTAGGTTGTGATGAAAATAATATACAAGGTGTGATAAAAAAATTGGTGAATAATCTTATTAAAAACAAAGTAATATGATATGTAGAAACTGAATGAATCTCCCTCAAATTGCTGTCTTTGTTCAGCGGTGCACTTTCAACGTTGAATCCGTGACTGGCAGCATTTCCAGAAGGCTTCTTTCGGAAGGGCTTTCAGCTGCTGTGCCGTTGCTTTTAGAACGCATTTCACACGTCGCATGGTGCCAAACTGGTGAGAAAGGTAGATGTGAGCGGACAGGCAAATTTTACCCCGCCCAAAACTCGCGAATCCAAAGCAACGTATGGCACGGCGCGTTTATGCGATGAAGAAGGAAGCTATTGGCTCATTTTCTGAGCGTCTCATCTGCAAATTATCAGTTAAAATGCTTTGCACGGACCCGTACATGCTCTCGATTGTCATTCGTCGGTTTGAACGAAAACGTTTTGCTAGTTTTTGGCACTTTCCATCTGATTGTTAAGTCGAAAGACGTCCCGACTGTTGCTCGTCTTCAATCCACTCATTTCCAATTTTAAATCGCCCATACCACTTGTTAAACGTCTTCAGAGTTACTACATAATTGCCAAACACTGATTTCATCATTTCAAGATATTCATTTGCACTTTTTTTATGCAGCTTAAATAAAACGTAATGCTAATGCTTCGTTTGCAATCCATGATGCGCGACAGACAGCTGACTGACGAGGGCGCGTCGCATTCAAACTTGACGTTGGCCGTCTCAACAAATCAGGCTATCGGACATACGAGGTCAAATGGATGTAGCGGTAGGAGTTGCTATAAAAATGATTCTTTTTCTTATCACACTTCGTATGTTTTGACACAACTGAATTACCCAAAAGATCTTCACTTGTTCATAATATGTTTTGATAGGAATAATTCTGGGACACAGTATAATTCCCATACATACTGACCAATAAGCGAGATGGAAGTAAATACTCAGAACCTGTTCAGAATGATGTGTTAGAACACATTTTTAATATCATTGTATGGCAATTTGGGCATTGTTGCCAGCAATGTTACTTTGTCGTTGCGGTTATATCCGATATGTCCTCTGTGTGAACTCGTCATTGATAATGTGAATTTCTCTTTGAATGAATACATCACTAACAGATACTAATTTATTTACATAATCGCTTCTAATTTTTTAACATAGAATGTTTTCACGATTGAAACGTGATAGAATCGTGACAGATTGCAGATTTTTTTTCATCATATGCAATGTATTTGAAGCAGAGATGTTCCAATGCTATAAGACAAAATCATGATTATATCTTTGTCTTGTTGGATATTAAGGTATTCGAACCGATGTTGATATCACGGAGGTGAAGCATAGCGTGAAGGTGAACCAGAGAAGTAAATTGCCTTCGAGTATTGTACCAATAATAGGGTTTTAATGAGTTAATTGCATTGTTGAAAAATAAATGAAAAATATTTCATGTATTGCGTGAGGCAGAACGTTCAAATAATTTCGAAAGAAAAGTTACACACGATGTAATTAAAAATATATATCGTTTTCTGTTAGAGATACTTAAATTTTAGAAGAGAGGGGTATTGCAAATGAGAGGGGGCAGTCGCCTGGGTGTCCATCTTCGAGGGCGAAAGTGCCTTCAATGTTTGAACACTTCACTTCACAGTTAAGACAACTTTTATCCATAAGAGACCTGTTGGTGTATATTCACAATTTTTCTGATACTTCGTGGATTTACAGGAGATATGTTGTAGCAGTTTCTCCTGTGCTGGGGCCTGTGGCGTAGTTATTGGGATCCAGCTTTTGCTTATCGCTTTCCATCCTAACATATCAGGATTCAGATCATTCCCATTTCATTGCCTATAAACCCCTCAGACTATGAGGATGGTCTACAACTTCTGAGAAGGGGAGATCGAGACAATATTTGCAGTAAGCTTATATGCTGATGTCAAGTAGTGCTTGTACCTCAGCATAAAACGGTAAGTTTTGAGAGTGAGAGGTGACTCAGTGAATCAACTAATGTCACTGCAGTACCTTTGCCCGGAAGGTCCTAGGTTCGAGTCCCAACAGTGGCAAGATTTTTGACACTAGCTTGCCAGCAAGGTCGAATTCTGCCGCTGTCTGGAGGAGAATTCTAGAGGCCGGCTGCTCTGATCGGAAGTGGTTTCTCCGATCAACACCAGGTGATTGCCAGAACAGTACCCTAACAAACGGATCGCACGGGATCTTTCCTTCCTCTTCCTTGTCCTGTCTTCCGCCCTGAACATGCACTACACTACCAAACATGACGGAAGACCGGTCGGGAACTTACCCCTTGCCCCGGCTCAGGCGGTGCCCTGCTGGTGGGAGATACCTGGTTGGGGAAAACCCCGCTATCCGACAGTAAGCCAGCGCCGTATCTCACCGTCGAGCGCGGGAAGAACATCGCCACCTCCCGAGGAAAAACACGCACTTTACTTATGGGATTAATTGCCATCAGTAGTTGACGTGCCTGGAGTCACTAACAACCAACCAACCTACCTAAGTTTGATTACCACAGTTCAGGGCAACTAGAAAATATCCTCGATTGGCATTAATTTCCTTCGGATAGGCTGAAGGTTCGGTGAAGCTTTTGGTGTAGGGTACAAGGTAAGGAATTTCATCCTTCCTTGTTTAAGCTGTTCTGAGATGGAGTCTTAACCACTCATCACATGGAGGAACAGCATGTGGTTGGCAAGATCCTGCTCTACTGCATTTCCAGGATGGTACACACTATGGTATGGATTTGAAAGCATCTGATTTGCCAGTGTTTTCTCCATACCTACTTATACTATCCGTTAATCGCTGACACAGATATTTTGTTTCCATGATAGCGATTGGCTAATAATGACATAACTAATTATGGAATCAGTGATGTCCGGCGTTTCGTTGTATTATATTATAATATTTATTTCAACAAGTGAGCATTCTCTCGGTGGCAGTTTTTGTTTTGAAACAATATACTAACAGTAAATAAAATTTAAATATAAAATATAAAGACAATTATTTATTCATATATTTATTTATTTATTTAGTCAAAAACTGTATGTGACGTATGGGGGAGAAATCATTTGCGCACGCTTTCTTGAGTTTCAGAATCCCTTCCCAACAATTTAACTATTAACAGTTGAAAGATGAAAAAAGAATCGTAGTAATAATAATAATAGTAATAATAATAATAATAATAATAATAATAATAATAATAATAATAATAATAAATTTTAAAAAGCGAGAGATTAACATTTCAAAAACTAGATATTTTCGTTGCCGAATTATAGAAAACTTATTTGTAATGGTAAACGAACAAACAGATTTGATTTTTCTCTATTGCTAACAAATAGAAACTCACCCTAAGTTCTACTACCACTACAAACAAGGAAAGCTCAACAAAACGTGCGCATAGTGAAGCTACATTTACGTCCAGAAGCAAATCAAGGGGCCATCTCAGCATTTGCTAAATGGATCAGGGAAACTGGACAAAAACCCGATCGAGATGGGGGTCATTGACCCGGAAGCTGAAGTACATTACTTGTTACAGGCATTTAAGTCTTTTTTAAAAATTATACAATGCAAATGTAAACTAATTCATTATACTATATCATTGTTTTGTTAAAGTAAACATTATTTTTCTTTTTGACGATCAGTATAGTATCTAATTGTATAGAAACAGTTTTCCAGCAGAAAAGATTTTACTTTTACGTAAATTTGTGAACCAATTTTAATTGTTTAATTTGATATAGAAATGCGTTGTAAAGTAACGTACATGTATTGTATGTGGATTTCTTGTAGTGAGCTGTTGATACTGACACTTGATGAACATGATTTCTACGTTGAGTGTTGTAACTATAAATATCAGTATTACATGAAAATATGTTCCCACGAGCTGCGTGTAGGCTGGCAGAATTAGAAAGAATTCTGAATGCATAATATAATGTGTTTAATTCTGTTATATGTACGCTCCATTTGAGGTTTGATTGAATTGTGAGACCTAGAAATTTTGTTACCTTAACATCAGCTAATTGCACATTGTTCATTTTCAGTGGAGAATACGATTGCCGATTTGAAACGCAAAATTGCATTGAGACAGTTTTTCCTTCGTTAACTATTAATTTGTTATTTCAAAACCAATTTGAAACTTCTAATTCAAATTCAAATTGTACTATTGTTTCTTTTTTGCAAAGATCATTCGTGTCATCGGCAAACAGAACTGTTCTTCCATTTTTAATAGATGAGGGCATATCGTTTACGTACAACAGAAAGACGATTGCTCCTAAGATCGAACCTTGTGGGACCCCACGTTCAATTGGCAAAGAATTGGAAAGATAAGTACATAATGTCCTTTTTTGCCAGTACGGTATTGCTACTCTTTGAGATCGATGTTTAAGGTACGAAGGTATCCAATCTAGGGCAATACCAAGAATTCCATAAGAAGATAATTTTCACAGCAAGATGTTATGGTTAATAACGTGAGAAGCTTTCGAAAGATCTAAAAATATCCCAAAGGGTTCTTCATTTTGATCCATTGATGAAGCAACATTTTTAAGGAAAGAAAAAATGGCGGTTTCCATAGATTTCGATTTTCTGAAACCGTGTTGTGAGTCTGAAAATGCTTCGTTTTTCCTCAGAAAAGTTTCCATTCGCGTATCGAAAAGCCTCTCTAATATTTTTGAGAAAACTGACAAAAGAGAAATTGGCCGGTAATTTTGAATTTCATTTTTGTTCCCTTTTTTAAAAAGTGGCTTAATTTTTGCTATTTTGAAAATATCTGGAAATATTCCTGTGCACAAGGAATCATTGAAAATGTGAGTTAATGGGTGTAAATGGCAGGTGCACAAGTTTTTAATAAACAATCCGGAAATTCATCTAAACCAGATGAATATTTATATTTTAGTTTACTGACTATTCTGAAGATTTCGTTGGAAGAAGTTTCGTAAATAAATATCGTGCCGAATTTTTTTTGAGAAGCATATTATGTTGAATTTAGTGGTTTTATTCCCTTCGTGATATCAACCGCAATTCTAGAAAAGTGTTGGTTGAAGATATTTGCAACTTTTTATAGATTACTTGTTTCTCTTTCATTATCCTTTAAAACAACATTCTCTACGAAATATCGTGATGACGTGGTCGTATTTTTTACGATATTCCACATAGCTTTAGTTTTGTTCCTAGCGTTCAAAATATCCTCATTATTTTTGTCTGAACGATTATTTTCCTTAAAATTCTTTTATATTCTCGAAAGTAGACATGGAAACCGGAGTGTGTTTAGATCATTATGAGATAACCAATGTTCGGTAAAGCAAAGAACAACTATTTGATTCAGATCACACAGTAATGCTGCCTCAATAAATTCAGTTTTATTTGGAAGAGATTGCACATTATGATGCATTATTTGAATCTTTTGCATATACCTAAACGGATACTTTTCTGCTGCATCTTAATGTAGTTGCTATTTATTTATCTCATTTTTACCTCTAGTGCATGGTCGAAGGAAGTATCGTGTCCCAGCAGTGTTAGGAGGCGAGGAAGGAGGGGTTACAGATGTAGGGGAATGAATAATGAGAGAGGTAGTACATGGGATAAGGTAATTGGATCCAAGGGATTGCGGAGGATGGAAGAGAACTAGGAGATGTAGATGGGGATGAGTCTTGGATAGGATACTGCTAAGGTGTAAGGATGTGTTTTGCAAGTTCGCTACCGAGTGCATGTTTTACGACAAGGTTCAAGTGAAGACCATGCCGGGTGAAGTGTTTTTCTGAGAGAAAGTTAAGCTCAAATAATTTAACATGTGTGCCTCATTACAAGTTGTGTGTATGTGTTACTCATTACAAGTTATGAAGTCATAATATAAATAGTGAATATACAAATACTAATTATTAACTAAGGAAGGACACATACAAAATATATAAATACTTGGTATCACATGCAATTCCATAGACGATTCCGGAAACAACGCAGACTCGAGTGAAAAATGTTTAGTACTGCAGGAGGTATATTGTTCCATTCAGATTTTGTCCTGTTGGTTAAAAAGTATTTTGCTAAGACGGTGTTTTGATTCCTGTATTTAATTTTAAACGGATTTCTTTTATTTTCTTTTCTTAAAGATGTCGCCTCATCATTGGATCAAAACGAGGCACCTATTGGATTATTTTTAGATCTCTCAAAAGCTTTTGACGTCATTGATCATAACATTTTACTTTCCAAATTACCTTCATATGGAATTCGTGGTATTGGTATTCGTGGTATTCGGTGGTATTCGTAGATTGGTTATGTTCGTACCTTAAACAACGATCTCAGAGAGTTGAAATACCTTACTGGAATGATGGAACATTACGTACGCACCTTTCCGACTCTGCCCATTGCATGTGGAGTTCCTCAAGGATCGATTTTAGGCCCTATTCTGTTCCTACTTTACGTAAACGATATGCCCTCGACGATTCAAAACGGAAGAACGGTTCTCTTTGCGGATGATACGAACATCCTTTGCAATAAAGAAACAGTAAATAGTACAATATCAGATGTTTCAAATTGGTTCCAAAATAACAAATTAATAGTAAACGAAAAGAAAACGGTTGTAATGCAGTTTTCCATTTCAAATAAACAATTCTGTGCTCCATTGAAAATGAACAGTGTACCATTGACTGATGTTAAGGCAACAAAATTTTTAGGTCTCTCAATTCAGTCAAACCTTAAATGGAACGTCCATTTAAATGAATTGAACACAAAATTAAGTTCATTATGCTACGCGTTCAGAATTCTTGCAAATTCAGTCAGCCTTCATACTGCTCGTTGTGTATACTTCGCGAATGTTCATTCCCGCCTGAGATATGGCATAATATTCTGGGGAAATACATCTTATAGCTCCCAGACTTTTCGATTACAAAAACGAATTGTACGAATAATAACCAAATCCCACCCACGTGATTCATGTAAGCCTCTCTTCATTAATCTAGGAATTCTACCATTACCGTGTCTTTTTATTTACGAATCATTGGTTTTTGTAAAAAATGACTTGCTCAAGGGCGGGAATATTTTTTCAGAAAATGCCGAAGTCTATTACTATAACACTCGACGTAGAAATCATATTCATCAGGTGACAGTATCAACAGCCCATTACAAAAAATTCACATACAATACATGTACATTATTTTACAACACTTTGCCAGATGACATTAAATTAAAATACAATTAGAGACTATACTGAGCATCACAAGAAAAGTAACATTCATTTTAACAATGATACATAATGCATTATTTACCATTTGGACTGTATAAATGAGTATAAACAAGCTGTAACAACTATTGTACTACAGCTTCCGGGTCAATGACCCCCATCTCGATCAGGTTTTTCGTCCAGTTTCCCTGATCCATTGAGCAAATGCTGAGATGACCCCTGGTTTTGCTTCTGGACGTAAATGTAACTTCATTTTCTGTGCACGTCTTCTAGAATTCAGTGGAAATACAATTATTCAAATTATCGTTTCCATGTTGTCGCGGCAGGAAGTAATAAGAGCCAAAATTTATTGCTTATTTATCTTTGAAAATAGATTTTATTACATGGGAGTTTTTTTTTCTCCCTTTGAAAATTCAAAATTTATTGCTTATTTATGAAAATAGATTTTATTACATGGGAGTTTTTTTGTTTTTTTTTCTCCCTTTCAAAATTCAAAATTTATTGCTTGTTTATCCTTGAAAATAGATTTTATTACATGGGAGTTTTTGTTTTCCCCCTTTCAAAAATTCAAAATTTAAGTAGTATATGACTTAGTGTAGGGATCACAGAATTTTGAAAATGTGCACACAATTAACTTTTCCCCATAGCACGTCATACGCAGTTTTTAACTGTTTTTTGACGTAAAATAAATAAATAAATAAAAAAATAAATAGATAATCCCCTCTTCCAAAATGTTGTGGATGCCATATCCTAGTTTGAATGTAGCTTTACATCCACTATACGCTTTGAAAATATTTTACTAGCCAGCGTAGAAATTTGCCCAACCCCGTACGGTTAACACGCGGAACTGAATTCCACTACCGGACGTACAAGGGAAGTATACGCTAAGCGTTTTTTGTTCGCATTTCCTTTGTTTAAGAGCATCATTTCAAAATGGAGTGATTTCCAAACTTGACGTGCAGCGTGTTTGATGTGGTCAGAAGGAGTTCATATCGTTTCGAATATCAACCCTCAAATACTTGAAGATACTGACGCCAGGCACCGGTTGATCTGCAAGAATATTTAAGTGGTATTTTCTCACGTTTCCCACTGAAGATGCTTGCAAAACCTGCTGATCACGTGCTTCTTGAATTCTTCTGTATTATTATATAATGGTGTTTTATTGCTAATTGATCTAAAGTGTACATTTAGAAATAGTATTTACGAAATTACCTGGTTCAATATTTTTTCTTTCCTAAAATTTTTTATTTTTATTATACGTTATAATTTGTTAGGTGGTAAACATAAAAATGCGAAGTCACTACCGCCAAAAACAAGAACTGTTGCGAAAAAACTTTTGAGTTTGTTTCCTGGGTCAGATTCCTAGTGACTGAATTGTGAGTGCATTCAGTGGAATGCAACGAGTGGTCCCGTGCCCGGAAAAGGCGAGTCGTGAAGCAGAAAACATTGTTCTCCTCATGGCACTCGAAGTCTTGAACTTACATTCATCTTGTGAAACTCCGCGAGAAGGGCTAACCAACTGAGGTGTCATCCACATTAATTAATATGAAGACAGATTAAGAGTGATTTAAATATACGTCGTGAATTTCAAGACATCGAATGATGAAAATCAAATGCTATGTAATATTAAAATAAATAACGGATGGGAATATAAATTATAAGTGCAATGCATTTGGTGCAGAAAAAAAACGAAATTGTTATGACGGGAACCGAAAGAAACAGAACAACGAAAAGAAAGACGAACGTTATCCGAAAAATCGAAAGTTCCATAAAATGTTAAAAAAATTACTAATATTATTATTTTGTTGTAAGTTAATGTGACATTGATTGCAATGGTGTTTGCAGTGAAGAGTTAGGAGACGCGTCTCCCCATCTTCCACAAATTGTGATCAAGTGGTGCTAGTGGCGTATTGGCTCCATACGAACGCATCTTGCTCTCGCTTTGTTTGCCTCCGCGGCGAGGGCCCTCCATCCGAGAGCGCGGGCGGGGGAGGGGGAGCTGGGACCTCGCAGCCTCCCCCTCCCAGACAGGCGACCGCAGCGGCCTCCCGCCGCGCGGTGGCTTGAAAGGGGATAGAAAGCACGAGAGAGACGAATGGGAAGGGCGAGAATGGGTAGTGGGGACGCGTGGTGCTGTGAGATGACTCGAACCCCCAACCTTCGGACCGGGAGCGGTAGCTCAGTGTATTAACTGATGCCACTGCAGTGCCTTTGACCGGGAGGTCCTAGGCTCGAGTTCTGACGGCGGCAGAATTTTCGACACTAGCTTTTAAGCTAGGTCGAATTCAGTCACTGCCTGGAGGAGAATTCTAGCGACCAGTTGCTCTGATCGGTAGTTTTCCGTGGTTTCTCCGATCAACACCTGGCGAATGCCGGAGCAGTACCCTACCAAACGGACCACGGATCGCGCGCGATCTGTCCTTCCTCTTCCTTGTCCTGTCCTCTCCCCTTACACACACACACTAACCTGCACTACACTACCACATGCCGGGAGACCGGTCGGGAACTTAGACTTTGTCCCGACTGGGGCGGTGCCCTGCTGGAGGGAGAGTCCCGGTTAGTGGGAAACCCCACTAGCCGACGACAGGTCGGCGCCGGATCTCGCCATCCAGCGGGTGAAGATCACCGCCATCTCCCGAGAAAAAAGCATGCACTATAATAACGGGACTATTGACCAAAGCAGTTGACGCGCCCGGAAACACACAAAAAAAAACCAAACCTTTGGCTCAGCAAGCGGGGGCGGTCCGACGCCCCCGCGCGTCTGGCGCTGTCAGAAACGCAATCAGGCCACTCTAAAGCTGCTTTGTACTGCAGTTATAACGGGTAACAAGTTATAATGGGTAACTCTAAATCGTCATGGTTTAAGTGTCGCGTCAACTACTATGGTCATTAGCATCGTAAGTATAGTGCGTGTTTTTATTCGGGAGGTGGCGGTGATCTTCCCCCGCTGGATGGCGAGATCCGGTGCCGACCTACCGTCGGCTAGCAGGGTTTTCCCAAACAGGTATCTCCCACCAGCTGGGCACCGCCCCAGCCGGGACAAACTCTAAGCCCCCGACCGCTCTCCCAGCATCTGGTAGTGTAGTGCATGTTAGTGTGTGTGTGTGTGTGTGTGTGTGTGTGTGTGTGTGTAAGGGTTGAGGATAGGACAAGGAAGAGGAAGGAAAGATCGCGCGCGGTCCGTGGCCTGTTTGTTAGGGAGCTGCTCCGGCATTCGTCAGGTGTTCATCGGAGAAACCACGCAAAGCTATCGATCAGAGCAGCCGGCCGCTAGAATTCTACAGACAGCGACTGATTTCGACCTAGATGAAAAGCCAGTGTAGAAAATCCTGTCGCTGCCGGGACTCGAACCTTGAATCCTCTGGGTCAGAGGTGCTACGAGTACAGTGACGTCAGTTGATGGACTGTGCCACCGTTCCCGGTCTCTACATCGTCATAGCCTATTATTTTGAATACTAGGGAAACGTAACATTCATTTTCATTATAAACTCGAGCACGATGTCACTCATTGTGAGTTGATATAAAAATTCAGCTCTTAAACTCAGGATTGGGGAGCGCGGGGGGGGGGGGCGTGGAGGGAGCCCAGACGCGCGGCGCCGCGCCGTCCGAAGGTCATTGGAAGTGGCCGCGGCGGAACGCGGAAGAGGAGCCCAGGGAAGCAAAGCAACCGATTGGGCCTATTTCGGGAGGTCGTCTGCGATACGCGTTTAACACGGTACTGGCACTTCCTTATGAGATATACGGAATGGCAGAAGTGGTTGAACTGAACAAATATTTTCAAAAAAGTAATATTTTGTATATATTCTGAAACGAAGCCATTCTAGTACATAATTCGTTCTAATTGTTTTTAATATACTTTCATTTTACATGTGTTGGCTGTTTGTAATTTCACTTGGACTCTAGGGCAGCGGTGAACTGTGGTTCACTACAGGACTTCATATTATTTCTAATCCCCTACACTTTGTACAGGATTTTTTTCTACCTGAATAGGAAGTTTCGGTCCATGTCAATGATTCAATAGCTTTCCGACATCAGACGAAAAATTAAGTCTCAATTTTTGGTTTTACTAGAAGTGGAAGGAATCCTACAATTTAGACGAATCATTCTCTTGAAAGGGTCTCAAATACCTCCTCACGCATATGTGTCACGCATCTCAAGGAAACTTCCTCGTTAAGAATACAATGAATAATAAATTTAGGTAACACCGTAAAATAAGGTAATCTGCTGAAATGGAATTCAAACGGGAGGATAGTTCTTGCCAAGTACGATAGTATTTAATGCACGAGTGAAATGCTGGTGGACCGTGTCGGGAATTCTGAAATCAGCATGTCAAATATTTTTTCGAACAAGATGCGTCCTTTATTTCTCAATACAAAAATCACAGAAACGATTAAATCCGTAATGTTAAGATCATTCTCACTATGTGAGTAGGCACCCGTGTTGATTTATATCCCCCCAGTGTTTTGTTTACGTTCCTGAAACCGGTTCTTGTCCGCCTGCTTGTCGCAAAGAATGCCTTGCGCGCGTACCTGCGAGGGGAACTCGTGCGCGGAGGCGTTGACGCCGCCGAAGATGCGCGCGTGCGTGGGCAGGCGGAACACGGCGGCGTCGCTCAGCGCGCCTCGGCCCCGCGCCTGCGCCCCGGGCGCCCACAGCGACTGCCGCCTCCGCCGGCGCCCCCCGCGGCCCCCCCCCGCCAGACGCGCCCGCGCGCACGCACGTCGCGGCGGCGTGGCCGGTTTAATGCGCGCATTGTTCTCTTCCCAGGCCCAGCACCAGACTCCTCGACACTTCCTTTCAAGCCCCACCACACCACGGCTTTGCTGCCAGGCCCACCGGGAGCGGTAGCTCAGTGCATCAGTCACTGCAGCGCCTCTGACCGGGAGGTCCTAGGTTCCCACTCCCCACGGCGGCAGGGTTTTAGACACTAGCTTTCCAGCTAGGTCGAATACAGTCGCTGTCTGGAGGAGGATTCTAGCGGCCGGCTGCTCTGATCGGTAGTTTTCCGTGGTTTCTCCGATCAACACCAGGCGAATGCCGGAGCAGTACCCTAACAAACGGGCCACGGACCGCGCGCGATCTGTCCTTACTCTTCCTTGTCTTATCCTCTCTCCTTACACACACACTTTCACTAACATGCACTACACTAGCACATATCTCGGGAGACCGGTCGGGAGCTTAGAGCTTGTCCCGGCTGGGGCGGTGCCCCGCTGGTGGGAGAGTCCTGGTTAGGGGGAAACCCCACTAGCCGACGGTAGGTCGGCGCCGGATCTCTCCATCCAGCGGGAGAAGATCACCGCCACCTCCCGAGAAAAAACATGCACTACAGTAACGGGACTAATGATCAGAGCAGTCGACGCGCCCGGAAACATGAAAAAAATCAATCAATCAATCAATCAAAGCTTCCAGGCGCTGATCACGCGTTCACGAAGCCGAGAGCCACGATGAAAAGGCACATGAAATTAGACCCATGGGTGCACGTTTAAACAAGTGTTTTCGTGATTTCATGTTGAAATGTTCATAAGCTCACCAGCGTTAGCCTGCATATAGCTAGGTACTCGAGCCACGGGGTTTTTTAATGGGTAGTATAGATTAACTGAATAGCAAATCCTACATTTAGAGAAAGTTCACAGTTACAATATTTTAACACAACCTTACCTTATTATTAAGATAACCAATGAAATTGAATGATATAAAATTATATTATATATATATATATATATATATATTATATAGTACTCTGGGAAAAATATGTTTATTATGATGAAAAAATATACATACTACTTTTGACCTGTCTTAATAATAGAAAACTGTCACTAGTCCTATTCTTTCTTTTGCTTTTCTCGTTCTGGAGTTTATTTTACCTTCATGAGCAGCTATAGTTGATTTAGGTATTTTCTCATTGTGATGCATGCCGCACTAGAGGAGCCGATGAGGGAGCAGGAAGCTGCGAGGCGATTAACGCGCGTCTGTGGAGGGCGTGCGAGGCGCCACGCCCCCGCGGAGCTTCAAGCTCCTTCCCTCCCTCCGCTTCCACTCCACTGGTGGTTAAGAACAGCCTCAGATGCCATGCCAAATAATTCACCGCAAGACACACGTGACGCTTCGTTACATTCGAGAGGTGCAAATCGTGTTTATTACTTCTACCTCATATGCCTACGGAGCATCCATAAATTGTCCTGATTCATCTAATCACAATACAAATTATGGGTATAATTTTGAAATTAGTTATGTTGATGTCATGTTCCATAAATATGACGATTTCAGTCGTCGAGATGATGGTAGTCTTCTGTAGCAGTGTCCACAGGATTTCTGGAAAATCTGTTTCCTTGAGACTTTCATGCAAGGTAGATGGGATGACTACAGTACTCGATTTTAGAAAATTATTGCTTGAAATGCTTTGAAATTTTGAAAAACATTATTTAAAAGTTCACTTTAAGCTTCTGGAACATTTTCAAAATTTTCTCAAAAACATCTGCAAATATTTTCTTTCAATTTCTTGTAAGAATAGAATAAAATACACTTATAATGGTGTCGTAGGTCCGAATTTCAGGGTTAACTCTGAATTTTTGAAAATTGAAAAAGTTGAAGATAAAAAAAAGAATAAAATTGAAGATAGAGATTTTTTCAAATTAAATTTGTTCTCCATATGTAGTTCTTTGAATATGGTCATGTATAATTTTTTAAAACGTTTAGTAGTTTTTGCACAATATTGCGTGCAAACTGTACAATTTAAAAGCAAAAAAAAACAAGATTTTCTCGAAAATGGCTCCAATTTTTTTCTTTTAACTTTAGTTAAATAGTGCTAAATGTACTCTATGAGATGACATAAACGTCATTTTGTTGTTTTGTTTTTTCAACAATTACAAAAATGTATTTTTTACTTGTCTTTCACGTCGTTAATATTTACATTAGTTGCTATTTGTTGACAGTTGTATTCATGAGTTCATGTGCTTTAAGTAATATCATATACCATTTCTCGAAAACGGAACAGTTTTCTGTTAAAATGAGATCAAACTTCCGCATTTTCAGAAACGCTCAAACGCCATTTGCCCAAAAATGGCTCCATTTTTTCAAACTTTTCCAATGAATAGTGCTAGTTGCATCGTTTTTTATGGCATAAAGTTAATTTTAGAGTATCCATTTGTTTTTTCAAAAATGAAGCAAATGTATTTTTTTAATATCTCTCACGCCGTTATCTAGCGATTTGTATACACTATTGCATTTGTGAGTGGAAGTGATTCAAATAACGTCTAATGAAGTTTTTCAAAATCTCAAACATTTCTCATAAAATAAAATCTCAAACGCAGAAATGCAATTTTTGTTATAAACGACTTCAAATTTTTCAATGAAAATTGCTATTTAGGACGAGGTTTTACTCTTCTATGATATTTTTAAATTAATATTTCGGTTCTACAATTAGGAAACCGAAAAATTGAGAAACAGAATGGCTTTGGGCAGCGATGGATGGCAGCTGACAAGAGTATTTGGGCAAGTCTGAATAGCTATCTCAGTCCAAAGAAAATAGAAAAATAATACCAGAAAGTTTGTGCCATTCTGCAGCACCACCGGCTTATATTGTGTACTCGTTTTTCTGTGTAGTTCATATTGATACATTTTACTGAGGCTTAATGTGTTCCATTCATCTCAAATTTCAATTCAAATAAAACATAATACTAAAACTGCAATTTTTATCATTTGTTGTCTTTCTTCAGTTTCATATGACGTTATATGTAAAAACGAATTAACTCACGTCAACGATGGATAGTCCATCTCTGGGAAGTATTGTAGCAATTTTTATATCATAGTCGTGTATCAGATGCCCATAAAGTGGATTTACTGGTAAGCAACAAATAGAAGCTACGTTTTAACTGCCTCCAGAATGCACTTACGTCGTCTCACAGAAGGTAGCACACATTTTATGAGTCATTAAATTATATGTTCCACATCAGCAGTTAAGCGGTATTTTGCAGCCAATTCCTCTTTTACCAGAGGGAGCAGGCGACTACATACAACTAACCCACAGTGCTTATGGGACGAGATAACCTCTGATTCAAGGACAGAAGACTTCAAAAACGAAGTCACCCCGTTTTTCATAATAAAAAAATGCAACAACAAGAATAACTCGTCAGGCAAATTTATCAAGGTAAATGCCTCCGATTTTCGTGTACTTTGTTGTGTATAGTCTTACACGACGCTTCTTTTTATTTGTCAGGGAGGCAATACATTTATTCGAGATGTGTCTGCCCAACGCCATCAACACACGAAAGGAAAAGGCTACGGAGGCGATGTTGATTGGATGGCGGCGCATGACGGGCGCGAGGTAGTGGGTGGAGGGCGGCGAACAGTGGGCGATGGGAGGGTGGGCGGTGTCGGTGGTGTCGGTCGTGAGCGGTGGTGAGTGGAGGGCGGCGGGCAGTGGTGGGTGGGGGGTGGAATGTGGAGGGCGGTGGTGGGTGGGGGGATTGGAGGGCGTGGTGGGGGGGGGAATGTGGAGGGCGGTGGTGGGGGGAATGTGGAGGGCGGGTGGGTGGGGGGTGGAAGTGGAGGGCGGTGGTGGGTGGGGGGTGGAATGTGGAGGGCGGTGGTAGGGATTCCGAGGAATGTGGCGACGGCGGGTGGGCGCGGTGGCTGAGGTCAGATGCCAGTGGAGAACGTGGCAAATGGAAACCTCCTCAACGACCTCGGCGCGGTGGAACCTTTCCGCTCCTCAATTGTTTCTTCACGGTCTTTATCTCGTGGTGATAACATGAAAAAAATATGGTTACTGCGCAGGTCGGTCATTGACGATAACACAGCAAGCATTGAGAAACTGCATGACAGGAATGATCAAAAACGCCGATCCAGAAAATTTTAAAATCTTTCTAGTAAGGTGCCACTATGCTCACAGATCATTCCTAAATTAAAATTAGTAAATCAATATTTATTTGTGCACCAAGGGCATTTTAAGGATTGTAATGATCAAACGGCAAGTAAACGCCTGAGGGCCTTTGGCTCAAGAGCGTTTTGTCGCTCTAGATCATTAGAACCAGTTACTGCCCGTGGTACATGCTAATTTTCTTTTTTTACCTAAATTTATTGATTCTTATTTACTAATAAACCAGATGTTAACTTTACATGGTTTATCTTTTCATATTTCCCTCCCATAATTCCCTCCACAAGAGAACATGTAGCATCATTAAACTGTTTTCATATATCCCTCGTAACCTCTGTCCTCTCGATCCAGGAAAGTTATGCAGGTAAGTTGTCAAACTCCGTATCGAAGGCAATAACGTATCAGTAAAAAATAAAAGTAAATTTTTAAAAGTATTATTGCGCTTGCGTGAATACTTTAATTCAAAGCTTTTTGGGTGTAAACTACATTCTTCCACTTCTTTTAATGTATAACATATACGTTACAATATTTTTTTCAGCTTTTTCCCAGCTGCCGTCTAAATGCGCTTATAAGATCGACCAGGGTTTCTCCTCTCGCTGCTCCTGCCCCTCGCTTGGGGACTGTGACGTCATCGCTTGCAGAACCCATGGACAAGATGGCATTCGTAAAATACAACTTATTTACTACTGAACCGTACCATTCGCTTCCAGTTGTTACCTTCCAACGCTACACGCACATTCTGTCCGACATGAGGCTGGCGCTCATGGCCAACACCTTCGCCTTGTCCCTAAGATCCCTTCGTGCTTACTTTCCTCAGCATGTAAGCAAACGTTGCAGTACTCCTCCGCCTTGAAGTTGGCGATTGGCTGCGTTTTTCGCGCGTGGATCAGACTAAAACACTACCACGTGTCTCAGTCGTGACATATTATTTTCACTACAACTTCTTAAAACCAGCCAAAACATTAAGATAATTTGCTTAAATAACTCCGATATTTTTGCAATGCTTTCGTAAAAAACTTACATTTACGATGAGACCTCGAAAGGTAGTTGTCCAAAGCATTGCCTGAAGAATCTTCATCGCAACTCCAAGAACTGACCTCTTATTAACAATTATTTCTTCTGTGGAAGTGTTACATGCAATGTCTGCCTGCCACATTTCCTTTTCAACTTTGACATGACTAATGGCTGATTGCCAGTTCTTTTGACTAATGTGACGTACTAGAGTCTGAACATCATGTAATGTGTATAGTGTGTTTTCCTTCTGCATACCCTTTCATTTGACTCCATATTAAATCAATGGTATTTAATATCCAATGATTTGGAGTCAATCGTATAATAACATGTTTAGTGATTTGGCATTTCATCATCATCACATTTATTACAGTAGTTGCCGTACTTTTTTGCTAATTCTAAGTTCCACTTGTGCTAAGCTCAAAAGTGAATTATCCACGACTTCATTCATCGATGGCAACTAATCATTTTTTGCTTTCGCCGAGACATATTCGTTATTTCCAAAATTCTTCCAGTATTATATGGAGTACTACCCATCATGATTCATCACGATAGTTTCAGTTTCAACAAAATATTGGTAAACTACTTCTGCAAAACTTATCAAGGTAATCTCTAGATTTCTTCGATTGGAAAAGCAGAAGGCCACCGTCGACAAAACCCTCTTCCTTCCCTGTATTGTTAATGTTTTGCCCTTCCTGACAGGTGCTTTTAATTCAGTCGTTTTTGGTTTGGCAGAAAGCTCAAATTGCTTTCTAATCGAAAGTTTTAGCAACACTCTTAGTTTTAAATGTAAAGCTGTAAAGTAATGCCATTATTTTATTCACATATTTCATGCATTGTTATACTTACGATCTAGTTGCACGTTTTGTAATACATTATTCTTATTTCCTACTAGAAGTGACGTTTAGTACACGTCAGTTATAGGTACTATCAGTACTCAAATGCAAAATGTTCATGTTCATGTTCGTGTATATTAAAAAATACTATAAAAACGTCGACGATAAATATAAATTTCAGAAATGTCCTAATCAGTTGTAATCTGTCGATGCTGATGGTTGCGGTTGCCTATTTCTGCGCCTGCTGGGAGAGGGACGGGTGACGGGTTGGAATAAAATATTTCAAATTAAAACGAAGCGTGATAATGAGCATGCAAATAATACAATGAATAGTTACAGGATATTACAATATTTTAACCTTGCCAGATTAACAATCGAAAAACGACAAAGAAAATGGACTGCTGGGGACAGAGGTGTCGCCGGGATGACTCGGAAGGGCCATCTCCCCTTTTAGTGTTGGCGGCTGAGACCCGACCAGCGGTGGCGTTGCTTGCTGCATTCGCTGTGGCCGCGAGCGGTAGCTCAGTGCATCAACTGATGTCACTGCGGCGCCTCTGACCGGGAGGTCCTACGTTCCCACTCCCCACGGCGGCAGGATTTTCGACATAGCTTTTCAGCTAGGTCGAATTCAGTCGCTCCCTGGAGGAGAATTATAGCGGCCGGCTGCTCTGATCGGTAGTTTTCCGTGGTTTCTCCGGTCAACGTCAGGCGAATGCTGGAGCAGTACCCTACGAAACGGGCCACGGACCGTGCGCGATCTGTCCTTCCTCTTCCTTGTCCTATCATCTCCCCTTACACGCACACTTATACTAACATGCACCACACTACCACATGTTCCGGGAGACCGGTCGTTAGCTTAGAGCTTGTCCCGCTGGTGGGAGAGTCCTGGTTAGGGGGAAACCCCACTAGCCGACGGTAAGTCGGCGCCGGATCTCGCCATCCAGCGAGGGGAAGACCACCGCCATCTCCCGAGAAACAAACATGCAGTACACTAACGGGACTAATGTCCAAAGCAGTTGACGCGGCCCGAAACACATAAAAACCCAACCAAACCACTCGCTGTGTAGCTGCCCCGCGTCCAGGGCAGCTGGGCGTCGAACGCAGCTACTGGCGACGGCTCCCCAGACTGGGCGCCGAGCACGCGGCCTCGGCCCCACCGCCGGGTCGCGTCTTCCTCCCGCCCACCAGCGAGGCGGTGCCCCGAGTGCGATGGGGGGGGGGGGCGTTGGCGCTCGAGGGTCTTCTCTGCTCGGCCCAAAAAGCTGTTTGGGCGGTTGCGCGCTGGCGCTGACCGATCGGCCGTATCGGGAGACAAAACTTCTCTCTTTCTCTGTCCCGTCCGCGCCGCAAAAGTCCTTTGGTTAACAGGTGGCCCTCTGTGGTGACGTCACACACGCCTTCAGCAGATGGCCGCACCGCATCCTCCACCCCCACTGGGTCGCCGGATGGAGCCGTAGCCTCTAACCCGAAAGCACTTCATCAGTCTAGACGGCAAAATCTCTGCCTGCGAGCATATAAGCTACTCCCAGGACACCTCCCCCTTTACATTTCTCTGCGGAATAATGCTGCCCTAGGCAGTTCTGCAGTTGTAGACAAGCAGACGTACTTTCTTTCCTTATAATTCCTTATAATTATCGACGACTTACTGCTCGCCAGCTCTTCGACCGGCAAACTTTGTTACGTGGGTACTCAGGTACCTTTTACGTATACTCCGTTTTCAACCTACTGGCGCCTCAAGGCCACGAGCTGAAGGGAGAGGGGGACACTGCCATCCAATCGGGAGCTTCGTTACAATTAACATTTTTGGTATTGGAGCTACCGATTGGATGACAGTGTCCCCCTGTCCTTTCAGCTCGTGGCCTTGAGACATCAGTAGGTTGAAGACGGAGTATAAGTAAAAGGTAACTGAGTACCCATGTAACAAAGTTTGCCGGTCGAAGAGCTTCATCATTTTAAACACCCTTCATCTATGTTAATTTTCATATTCCTGTTACACTCTATTTGCCTCAAGACATTCAGATTCATAATCAATTTTTGTTTGTATCTTCTGTGTTAACCTTCCGGTGGGCGCGCCTTTAATACTGTTACGTTTCTAGGTGGTGAATTAAAAGTCTCGTATTATTTTAACAAAAACGTTTATTTTGTTTCTTAACACAATCCCTGAAAACACTTGATTATTTATTTACACTACACTTCTCTTTACTTATTTACACTACACTTTTCTTGATTATTTATTTACACTACTCTTCTCTTGATTATTTATTTACACTACTTTTCTCTTACACACTCGCACAGTCCTAAGCCCTGGTCACAGTTCACAGCACTGGTCACAGTTCACGTCACTGACCACAGTACGATGCTCTGACCACGGTTCACGTCACTGAGCACAATCACTGCACTGCTATTCATCGCGATGCACACACTTCCAAGTTCAGCTTCCACTGCAGACTTAAGACTGACTCGCGGTCGCCGGCCGCCGCGTATTTATACTCGGCAAGTGGCTTCGAGAACTTTCCGGACCCCGCGCACGTTCTGGAATAATCCGCCGGTAGATGACGCAATCCGCGCGTACAGGTAGTTCGTGGGGTGGCCGGCCGGTGACGCAATATTTGTTACAATACTTACAAAAGCGAACGCGAAGGAGCACTTCCTGCTGCCTCGAGAAAACAGTCTTTTGCACCCTCAAAACTTCTATTATTTAATTGAAGAAGGAATAATAAAAACTCAAATATTCATCATTACATTTTACAAATCACTCAACTGTGACTAGTTTTAGCTATAGAATAGTAAATAACAGATTGTTTAAGCAAACCTTATAAAAATTTATAAAATAAAACAAAACAAAAAAAATAAAATTAAGTAGAAAAGTATTATTAAATAGAAAATTTAATTACATGAAGTAGTCTACTGTACTTAAAGTTTAGAAAAGCATCGATTGGTTTTCATCAAGCCGTTTCCAGACACTCAAGAAGATGCTTTTGCTTACAATGATTGAAAATACGTACAAACGAACAATCTGAATAAGTAAAATGTTCATTTGGAATACTAAAAATACTTACATGAGTGAGCACGGTAGGACACGGTATGCTGCAGTCAGAACTTACCTTAAAATTTCTTTCTTTCTTTCTTTACAACTGATAGGGAGAAGGCAAAGGATCTGAGATTCCCGCGTTTCGTTTAGAATGTTGCCATGTGAGAATACTGAAGCTCCCTGACATGTCAAATAGCCGTACTCCCTTTGAGCACAATAAATGCACATAGACTGCCGCGCACCTGCCGGAAAGGTAAACCTTTACTAAAAAAATAAGATGTGCAATGCTATTCATATAATTGCACTGTGTTACCTTCAGTCTAAATTCCAGGTTTTTCTCTACCCAACCTCGCCCCGGGAAAGTCATAGCCCGACGTGGAATTAAATTATTTTGTACTGAGGAGGGGCTTGCACAGTCCGCTACCGCAGCCTCTTCCTTTCAAGGTCATTCACCTCCCCCTGTACATTCTCTTCAAACTCTTCTTCATTTCAATCAGTCCATGGAGTTGCAATCCCATCTGAGGCGGGGGGGGGTGGCACCGGGCGCTACTGCCAGCTTCCCACAAAACGAGCCTGTCTGGCTCAGTGCATCAACTGATGTCACTGCAGCGCGTCTGACACTAGCTTTTCAGCTAGGTCGATTTCAGTCGCTGTCTGGATGAGAATTCTCGACGCCGGCTGCTCTGATCGGTAGTTTTTCGTGGTTTCTCCGATCAACACCAGGCGACTGCCAGAGCAGTACCCTACCAAACGGGCCACGGACCGCCCGCGATCTGTCCTTCCTCTTCCTAATACTGCAGTGAAAAACGCTATTTTTCACTGCAGTATTATATAACTTTTTCTATACTATGTATACGACTTGGTGCTCGAGACATTAAAATGCAATTGCTGTGTCAACTGGAAGATTATTTACTGTGCAGGATGCAATGAGCAGTATTAGGAGCTGATAGCAGAAAAGTGGGTTCAGTGTGGGAAGTGTGAGGTGCGGTGGCATAAGGACTGCTCTCTCTTTTGATGGAGGAATTGGACACATTTGTGACTTTCGCTTAATGCTATTCTTATATGCTCTTCCGTGCAGTCTAGGTGCACACGAACACAAGATTGCGAATTTTCAATTTCTATATTTTTTAAAATTCACTTCTTTTGTACTGTAATAAGTGTCCCACAAACCACAGATTGCTGGACTTCTTTATGACGAAAACATTTTAAATTTCAATCCGCGAATTCTTAAGAATTAGACATAAAAACTGGGTTTCAGATGGAAAGAAACATCGCAAAATTATAGTTCAACTGTCAGATACAGTTTCTTTGCGTGTAAAAAATTAACTGAAAATTGTGTACGAACTTTCCCTTGCAAAAGCTGAACTTCGGCAAAGAAGCCAACGAATACTCCTCAATGGTGGTAGATAATAGATAAAATTGTCATGCAATACTGTCACAAACCTCTTCATCTTCCTTCATACTACCTTTCTGATCTGAATCCCATTGAATTCGTTTTTTTAATAACAGTGTTGAACAATGTAAGGATTCGTCTCTAGATTCTAAAGAAGACATGTTGAAATCTGAGAAATATTCTGCTGATCAATTGAAAAATGCCATGGTCATGTACAAAATATCGTAGAAACTTGATGTGAAAAGTGATCCTATTAGGCATAGGAAATAGATGATATTATAACCAACAGAAACTCTCACTCCAAGTGATGGCTATCCACTCCAAGCACCAATCGCATTAACTCAAGGTGTAAACGGCGCCTTGACCGCGGTGGGGATCGTGCGCAAGGCGATTTCTAAAGTGTTGGTCTGCGCAGGCACGTCAATCCGCGCCCGCACAAGCTACTTGCTCGCCTGGGCAGCCAGGCGCCCCTACAGGCATGGTCAACTTCCCCGGACTCGGACTCATTTTCCCTTAAAACCCAGAAAGGGATGTATATGCGCAAGTTGAAGCGGCGCGAGGCGGTAAATAGGGGTTTCATATGAAAATATTGTAGGGTCATAGATTTGACTCCCTGCTCCTGAGTTGCAAGGTATGGGGATGAGGGAGCCAAATATAGGCTCCCGAACAAAGGCCACCCCTCACGGAAATCCCAGACGCCGGGCACAAAATGCGGCGTCGGTGGCACTCGCTTCAAGAGGAGTGCGTGGGGGGAAGATGACGTAGGAGGTCATGTGACTCGGACCTATATTAAGGTGCGTCGCAAAACCATTCGGGGGTAACGTTTCTGGTTTCCTCGCGGCAAAACACCGCAAAACTTGTCCGGCCAAGTCTGGCGCGGAAGTGCTGAAGGCACGAGTACGTGTTCGAGGTTCGGACACGGTGAAGTATGCCTTATACTTCAGGGCAGATGCCGAGGCACAGGAGGTGCCAAGTTGCGAATCGGCCGAGTTGGCTACTCGCTGGCGCGGCCGCAAGGCGCGTGTTGGGAGAGGGGGGCTGCGGCAGGTAGCTCCGACAAACGCCTTAGAGTGAGATTTTAGTTCCTGTACATAATTTAGTATAAATAAATTGTAAATACCGACTCGTGTCTGTTTCTTTGTGGTGTATATCCCTACCCTCGACGTTACAATATATTTGAGAATTGTATTTTATTGATATTCTTCACTACTTATTACTACTTGATGTTTATTTTCTTACTCATTTCTGCCTTATTTAACATCTTTAATAAGTGATCGGAATATGTTTGAATGGCGAAATCTTTCCTTGTTTTCATTTTGTATTGTGATATTAAATCATTTAGTTGTTTATTGTATTTAGCAATAATGTGAAATAAATTAACAAGTTTCCGTAACTTACCAATTCTTGCCTACCGACGGACAGTGCTTTTAACAGACAAAATTATTTATTTAGTAAACCTTCTAACCTGAACGTAGAAAGTTCATGTTTTTTATCATTTTTAGTAAATAGGATTACAAAATTAAGATTCTTTTGAATCACTTAATTTTTTTCTCTCGATTGAGAATTTAAAATCGGACTGATATAATTATTTCATTTTAGTGGATCATTTCTTTACCTTAAAGGGACAATGGGAACTAATGTAACTAAATTTGTGACAATAACTGTCGAGTAAAGTCTCCCAAAGAATGTCATGGGCCAGGTATCCAGTTCCGTACCGCAATTCCGTAGCATTGTACAACCCTTACTTTTAAATCTCTCGCCGATGTGTGTGGACGCAGTGGCCGCGAGCTCTCGTAAGCTTGTTACGGCACGCGACCTTGGCATGCCTGGTGCACAGCGCACATCGTTGCGTTTCGAGTGCCTCTGCAATGAATTATCGAGGGCCGCTTCCAACTGGCGGAGGCTGCACAAAATGAAATAGTTGCCCCTCCGCCCCGGACGTTTCCCTGATTACAGCCAATAACATTTCCTTCCCTCTCCCTATTCGCTCTTTGGCTCAACCGCCTGGCCTCCAGCGTTGCCACATGCTCAGCTAATGTATTCTGAAATGACTATAATTCCAGAAACGTTAGTAGGTGTTCATCTTTGTTTACAGGCAGAAAATTATAAACCTTACACACAACATTTACAGTCGACTCCAGTTATAGTGAACTCGGATATAATGAACCCTTGGATATAGTGAACTTAAGTCACTGGTCCCGTTTCACTTACAAATAAGCATGAGAAGACTCGGACCTGAAGTGGACCTGAACCTCGGTTATAGTGAACTTTGGAAATTCAACGTCCTGGAAATTAATTCCCTCTTGGAAAAGAATATATCACCTCAGTGCCACAAATTCCAACACAAGGAAACTTGAAAAAAATATCGTCGCCCAAAGGTCATTGTCGAAGAAGTCTCCCCTGAGGTGAAGGTAGCGGACGCGGTATGGAGAATTTACTGATGACCTGTACCACTTAGTTTGACGGCGAAAATAAATGGCCGTGTCCGGCGTGGGCTACAACTGGGGCGGTGACGTGCGATTGCTTGCTTCAGTTTTAATCTTGGTGTTACTTGCTATTCCGCGGGACGAAGCGCATTGAGTTCTACGTAGGCGACAGGAAGCACGCGACTGCCACAGTCTCGCGATATCCGCCGTACCGCGCGGAAAAGCTATCAATTTCATTAGCCGCTTGCGCCATTCCGCTACCGAAAGCATCTCGTGTATTATTAGACGAATAAAAGGACCTTCAGAGAGTGGGACGATATTCCAACAGAGCAAGAGACATAACGATAATTTGACACAGAGGACAAAGCAGAATCAATTATGGAGGCAGCACGAACTATAGAGAAATATCTAGAGAAATTACTGATGAAAGAGTACGAAGCAAACAATTGAAAAGAAATTGATTTTTTTAAATGAATTCTCCTGTATCTCTATATTAATAACATCAATCGGTATGAAGAAATTCTCTTTAATTTTGATGTTATCGGGTAGAGTGAACCTCGGATATAGTGAACCAAAAATGTTAGTCCCCAGAAGTTTACTATAACCGGAGTCGACTGTATATAGGTTTTGCCACCAGCTGGCCGAAACGAATATTCAAGAAAAACTCTAAATGCTTCTTGGTGCATTTAAATCGCGCAGATCCAAAAATAATTAAATAAACCTTCATTACGCGATCGTATAACATAAATACTCAGTTATCTCCACCAAAATTTACTCCTTTCCTTATTCGGTAATCTTTTGAAAATGTTCACTCACACACCATTTCATCCTAGAATAAAGAAGATTCAAACCACTGAAATATCTAGAAACTGCCCTTTGTCTTGATCTTCAAGGGACACTTCAACATTGCTACATTTGACTTGAATTTAAATTTTTAAAAGGAAATGCAAATTCCTCGATTAAATTCATTGCTTATGAGAGGCCAATCTCAGAATTCTACAAGTTGTAAATATAGGGTGGCGCAGAAAAACGGGAAAATTTGAAGTTGATGTTGGCAGCCCTGTGTATGTGCAATAAGTGGGGAGGTGACGGCAAACTGTCGGGTAGTAACGGACATTTAGTTGCAATGGAGCAGTGGAGTGGTGTGGAGCGTGCGGTCACCTGAGAGCGTACTACCGACATGGTGACAGTGTGACCGCTGCCCAAAGAGTGTTTCGGCGCCACTATGGAATCCCGCCCCGTGGTCAAATTCCTTCTTCACACGCAATCAAAACGTGGGTTCGTAACTTTGAAGAGACAGGTTCGACCTTGAAAAAAAAATGCCTTGTGGACTTGTATTGTCTGTACGTACCCCAGAAAACGTTGATGCTGTGCAAGCTGCAGTGATGAGGAGTCCTCGTCGTTCGGTGCGAAAAATTGCCTCGTCATTAAGGCTCGGGCGTCGGAGCGTGCAAAGAATACTCCACGCCCTTAAATTTCATCCTTGCAAGCTTCAGATTGTTCAAGAACTTAAACCTAATGATTCTGTATTGCGCCAACAATTTTGTGAAAAACTGTTGGCTAAAATCAATGAGGATGCAAACTTTATTGAAAATCTTTGGATGTCATATGAAGCCCATTTTCATCTAAGTGGATACGTCAATAAGCAGAACATATGTTACTGGGCACAAACAAATCCTGCTCAGCTTCACCAGCGACCATTACACAGTGACTACTGTGTAACGTCATATGTACATACAGTACACACTGTACTGTACATACAGTACTGTACTGTTCATACTGTACATACAGTACATACTGTACTGTATGGTGTGCTGTGTCGTGTCGTGGGGTGATAGCCCCTTACTTTTTTGAAGATGAAGAGGGCTCCGCTGTCTCTGTGACGTCTCAACGTTATGTCAACATGCTAGAGACATTTTTGACCCCAAGGCTTCATTCTCTTCCAAATCTTGACATTCAGCACACCTGGTTTCAACAGGATGGAGCCACCTCACTCACTGCTCGGCAGTCTATGGCAGCAGTAAGACGTTTTTTGGGGATAGGATTATTTCAAAGAATGCTAACTTGGCCGCCGCGGTTTCCAGACCTCTCAGTTTGTGACTACTTTTTATGGGGACATCTGAAGAGCGTTGTGTATCAGACTAGACCAACAAATCTTACCCAGCTGAAGACTCAAATTGAAGAAACCATCGCTAACATCCCGGAGGACACATTGCGCCGGGCTGGGCAAAAGCTTCAGCATCGACTGACTGAATGTGTACGGCGAAGTGGACAACACCTAAGTGATGTAATTTTCAAAAAGTGATGAATAAATAAATTTCCATTCTTGTAAAACATATTATTAGCATAAATTAAAGTTTTGTAAGTTTCCTTCATTTTTTTCTAAATTTTCCTGTTTCTCTGCGCCTTCCTGCATTTGCAATTCACTTTCTTGAAGGACAATGTTCTCGAACAAAACATAAATGTCCGTATAAAATACTGTGTGTTTTAAGTTTTTCATTCATTATCGATCAAAGTTTCATTTTCATTTTGTCATCCTGCACCTCACATCTTCACCCGCTAAACTACTCTAAAGCAGCACAGTCATTGCGATGCCCTTCGCTTTCGGGACTAAACCATTCCAGATGTCCTCAAGAATCTGACCCACAAAGCAGAAAAAGGAGTGCAAGTCGAGGTCTTCGCAATCGCAAGGCTTTGGCAGATGCAGACTCGGCTTACCTCACGCGTAAGCTGCAGGCCGTTGTTAAGTTGGCAGACATGTTTCGTGGTGTTCAACCCAGGACTGCGGTGACTCACGCTGCCGCTGTACATCCCACAATTCTCGCAGCATAAGACTCTCTCTTAGGTAGTTAGTTAATCCCTTATTTCACGTGGCGAGACTCGGGCCATCAGGCCTGCTCTTCCGTCTAAACACGCAAATTTCGCTACGCTCCTTTCACCACCTAGCGGAGAAAGGAGGTATTTTGTTGGGCGTCGAAACAGGCGGAAGTCAATTTTGCTCAGAGGCTTCATTTAGGCTTGAGGATCTTTTACATGCAGTAAATCTACTACATGGGACAGCCGGCTTTACTTCCCCTCCGAAGGAAGGGGATTTTTTCGCCCTTAAAAATTCACGGCTTCTATCGGGTTTGAACCCACAAACTCGGGTACAACGGTCCGGTACGCTGACCGTTACACCACCGAATCCGCACTAGGCTTCAGACTCCCACCCAACGTAGTACGTAGTAGTACGTAGGGACATAAAATCGGACTGGATGTTCAATTTGCATTAAAACAACGGTGAGCCCCTGTCATAATTTTAGTAACGCCATTCAGCAGGAGTTGCGTGTATCTTTCTGCATCCATTGCGTTCGTACCGAGGTCAAAGCGCCTTCACATTTTACATTTCACGGGTCTCTCAAAATGAACGCCAAGCAAAGCCCGTCCACAAATCCAAGTTTTTTGCTTGGCGCGAAGGCCATCGGGGCGATAGGCTCCTCACTGTCCCGCGCCGCGCCCCGTGAAGGAAAGACACGGCTGAGCCACTGCGCATCGTCTCCGACTCCAGCCAATGAGCTTCAGGCTCCAGTTTGCGTCACGATACTAGCGGGAATTTTAAACGCAACCAGATACCGAAATTATCACCTCGTTACAAGTCATTAGAAAACGATATATGAAGCATTTCTTTTAAATATTGCATCTTGTAGACTGTGATGGAAGTTATTTTTGATTGGTCTCCGTTGAAAATTCTCACTTTATGCCACTTTCAAAATGTCCCACAACACTACTCGCTCTCCATGCAACATGGCGGTCAGCGTCTGGTCTGCCTTTTCAAACGAAGTGTCCGTGCTGGGGACACGTGGTTCGTGACGCAAACTGGTGCTGCGCAGAAGGAGCAAAACTCGGTGCGCCAGAGTAGCTCACCACGAGAGCTCCTCACTGACGCCGCGCCCTCGTGTGGCAAGCGGCGCTCGCGGAATGGCGCGGCCATCTAAAGCTAAACAATCTCAACCAAACTATATCTAACATTTTAGGCTCATTAAATGCTGTATTTCCGCTTTATTGTACGCTCTTCTGGATTTTCCAAAATCATGGACGCTGTTAGCTTTTGTCTAAAGCCTTAGCCTTAAATTTTGGGTAGATTTTTAGATGTTTTCTGAGGTTTTTTGATTTTGGTGTTTATTCACCCATAAGAATCAATGTTAATTGTTTCTCTTTGTACAGCCCTGATTTTTGGAATATAAAAGCCGGATTTTTTTTCCTTAAGCCTCAAATTAGCCTTAAATTTTGCGTGTGGTTTCATATTTTTGAATTCATTTGAGATGGATTTTCTGGGTGGGCGCGCAGCTTTAGACAAAAGTTAGCAGTCCCACGATTTTGGGAAATCCAGAAGAGCCTAAAATTCGGAAAGAGCATTTAATTAGCCTAGAATTAGCTTAAAATTTTGGATATGGTTTGGTTGAGATTGATTTTTGGACGCTGCTAGCTTTAGATGACTGACGCGCATGCGCAGAAGACGTCGCCCCCTCCGCCACGTCCCGCGGGCTCGTAAATAAAAACATTGACTTTTGTTGACCGTATCCAAGACTTGTGACCACATTAGAACGTTACGACTGTGTTTGGCAAGAAAAACGAGTAGCATTTCTTCATGCAATAAAATGTTGGGAATGGAAAAGCGTTTCTCTTCAGAATATTTCGCAGTAAAATCCATTCGATCGCCTGAATCATGGTCGGTGCAATTGGGTCATTGTCATTTCGACTCGGATAATTCAACAGATGATGGAACTTCTATGCCGTGACATAACGCGCTTTAAGGTTCAAGGTTTGGTCAAACATTAGAAATTTTTCTTCGTAGCTTAAGAGATTATTCTAATAAATATAAAATGTTTGCTAAAAAAATCACTGATAAACGTTAATTTCCTCTTTTTCCGTTTGCGAAAATTGTAGAATTATTTACAGCCTTAAATGTAAATGCTCCACAATAAAAATATGTTCTAAATATTATATAAAATATTGCCCGCCAGGGAAGTCTCTCCGCAGACCGAAGACTCGTTACTATTATCTGCAGCTAGAGAAATTAAGGTATAATTATTAATCCCTTCCTTTAACATAGATTTCAAGTCTCCCATTACCAGCTCTAATGAATGTTTGCAGCAAACACTGAAACGCAATATGCGGTAGAATTACTGTTTGTGTGTGGAAATTATTTTCTTATACGTGAATTTGTGTGTTCCTTAATTTACAAAATCATCCTTGCTGCTTAATGGAGCGGTGTAGCCGTTCAGACCGCCTGTAATGGCTTTGTGGACCGCAGTGTAATTTTGATTCAGAATTCTTTAGTTTGTATACGTATTTTCTTTCCAATACTGTCTGCAGCGGAAAATATTTGAACATGGCTCTTTTCTGGTTGTACTCTGTGCAAGGTAGACAAAAAATGGTTGATTTTCGAATTAGAAGATAAAACAAGAAATAAAACTTGATGACGTGTGGTTATGACTCCATATCAGTCTCCCTGAGAAAAATATTTCTTCGACTTTGATTATGATTTGCGCTATTGAACTAGAGGTAATCATCTGTGAACGCGTTAGTCAAAATCAACAGTGAAAGATAGCTGATTAAAGATACGGTAAATGGGATTTATAAAATTAATTCTTTTCCATCTTATTTTATATTTTTCGCAACTGCTTGACTTTCTACTTGAAGCGACTCAATCGCTGTCGTTCGGCGCGATAACGAGGAGCAACGTTGGGGGCGGCATCTACACGCTGCAGGGGCACCGTGGACCCCCGGGAAAATTTGAAAGTAGCCCTGCGTTATAAAGCATTTTATTTCCGTAATTACGATCAATTCCTGAGGTTTGCCTTTTAATAAGACAATTTTGGAAACTGATATTTGGGGGCATTTGGAGAAAAGGCTCTCCCAACAATCTGGCAATTCTCTAAATGACTCAACATTGTTTGAATATTGAAATTTATTAATTGTCTCTTACATTATTTTGGTATTGTATTTTATTTACATTGTAGTGAAATATGCCATATGGCCGAGAGCGGTAGCTCAGTGCATCAACTGATGTCACTGCAGCGCCTCTGACCGGGAGGTCCTAGGTTCGAGTCCTGACGGCGGCAGGATTTTCGACATTAGCTTTTCAGCTAGGTCGAATTCAGTCAGTGTCTGGAGGAGAATTCTAGCGGCCGGCTGCTCTGATCGGTAGTTTTCCGTGGTTTCTCCGATCAACACCAGGCGAATGCCGGAGCAGTACCCTACCAAACGGGCCACGAACCGCGTGCGATCTTTCCTTCCACTCCCTTGTCCCATCCTCTCCCCTTACATACACACTTACACTAACATGCATTACACTACCACATATTCCGGGAGACCGGTCGGGAGCTTAGAGCTTGTCCCGGCTGGGGCGGTGCCTCCCTGGTGGGAGAGTCCTGGTTAGGGGAAAACCCCACTAGCTGACGGTAGGTCGGCGCCGGATCTCGCCATCCAATGGGGAAGATCACCGCCTTCTCCGGAGAAAAAAGCATGCACTAAACTAACGGGACTAATGACCAAAGCAGTTGACGCGCCCGGAAACACGAAAAAATCAATCAATCAATATGCCATATGGAAGTAAAATGTGTAATGGACAAGGGAGCCCTCCCTGCGAGACGCCTCCTCAATCGGGGGGGGGGGCAGGGGGCGCCTGATCTGCTGCTCTTTCGCTGCGCCACGCAGAAGGGGGATCTGGACGCCCCTCGAGGGCCCTCGCCCCCTAATCCTGAAGGGCCTCGCTGGGCTGCATAGCACTCAGCAGAGCGCTCGAAGTCAGAGTTATTTTAATCCAATAAATAATACTTATTATTTGAAATAGTGGGTTAAAATACTGATGGTAATTAACTACCATTAAATCAAGCAGGCACAGTGTAGTTAATAATAGATATTATTACTTTAGTTCGACGTTTAAAACTACTGTGCAAGGTACATACGTTTTCCAATCGCAAATTGAATATTATTTGGGTTTTCGCCGTGTATATTATTAGGTAACTTTAGCCCTGTATACAAATGCAGTACAGAACTACAGTAGAGACTGTGCCTGTGTGTGAATGTATGTGTGTAAGCGAGATACATAAAAAAGGAGGGAAATATTACAAAGTAGTGAATTATAGTAAAACGAATGAAGACAGAGAGAACACATGTTTCAGGAGGCTCATTCCAGAAATGCTACACATCCAAAATTCCCTCCTTACAATTAATTTACACTAGGAAACCGAGCAGAGTTGTAGCCTGATTTTTGGCTTAGGGTTTGTAACCCAAGATGTGAGATAATAATTTAATACTCCTAAATATTTCTCATTCACCAATACCATAATTGACACTTAGGTCAATTAGAGCACACAAATAATTTTTACCATTCAACTAAAAACAGGTCCATCGAAAGTAATAATTGTTCACGTACTTCAAGTACTGGTTGAAAGTTAGAAAAAGTTGACTAAAGTTCAGGACCTAGCAAAATGTAAATGTGTGCTCTCATACTTTAATGATATGAGCACTCTCACACTCAATTATTTTCAAAATTGTCCAATCATTACAGATCCATTAGAATTGGCTTAATTTATTACATGGAAAGCATAATCTATTATAAAAAACACTAGAGAAGAAAAAATCAATTTACAGTCATGTAACGAAAAACAAATAAAAGTTGTTCCATGCTGCTTAAATCAGGGGTTTAATCTAGTGACAAGGAGACAAAAGAGGCTTTAGAAATTTCATTTTTAATTTCACGGGTCATTACGATGTTCACACTTAAATGTTACCACGCTCACTATCATTCTGAATATCTGGCGAAGTTGCACGGTGGAATCTTCCACATGATCCTTGGGCTTTATCATATTTCCTTATTTACGTATATATTCTTTGAAATTTCCTCTATTTGATGATCCTCTACTCTCATCATAGCCAGAAATTGCAAGCCATTGTCTCCCGAAAAATCATACACATTGAACGAAGTGTGACAGAATTTCCTTATTTCTTCTTACAACACTGTTGTATTGCTCAACAAAGTCTGTTAATTAAATAAAACTTAATCCTCTCAGATTTTCCAATAATTTTTAATTGTTTCTCACATGCTATGTGACTGTATGAGTACTTGCGTGTCTTGATAGCCTTATAAATATTAATACTCTACGTTTTCAAAATTTTCTCAAAAATGGCTCCAAATTTTTTCTTTAAATTTTTGATAGGTATACTGCCAAATGTGCGCTATACGATGACATAAACGACATACAGCCCTATTGTTTATTTTCCCAAAAATATCAAAAATGCAATTTTTAAAACTTGTCTCCCGTCGGTAATACTTACATTAGAGACGATTACCTCGTATTATTACATTTATCAGTGCATGTGCTTTGAATAATGTCAAGTAAAGTTTCTGGAAAACTCAACAGTTTTCTGTGAAAATGACCTTAAAATTTTGCATTTTCAGAAACGCTCAAATGCCATTTACTCAAAAATGTTTCTTCTGGGTGACAATAGATGACAACTGGAGCAAGACTTTAAGCCAAAGACCTTAAAGCCAACCACACCAAGGAAATTAGAAAAATGTTCTACGTGAAAGTCTGTGCCATTCTGAAGCACCTCTGGTTTACTTTCTCGTGTACAACGTCATTTTCTCAAAAATGGCTCCAAATGTTTTCTTCAAATTTTTCGACAAATTTTTCGAAGGAATGGTGGTAATTTTATTGTTTAATAAAGTTCATTTACTTAAGTTTAGTAAAGTTCATTTTAGTGTATTATTTTGTTTTTTCAAAAATTACACAAAATTTAATTTCTTTGAAATATCTCTCATGCCAGTAATATGCACATTTCAATGGCTTTGTATACATTATTGAATTTGTGAGTGGAAGTTCTTTAAATTACTTCAAATGAAACTTTTCCAAAACTCAATAGATTCCTATAAAAAAGAGCTTATATTTCGCATTTACAGTAAAGCTTAACGCTATTTTCTTAAAAACTGCTGCAAATTTTTCAATGAAAATTGCTATCTAGGACTAGTTTTAGCCTTATTTAATAAACTTAAATTAATTTTCGGTTCCACTATTTGGAAACCGAAAAGTTGGAAAAATGTCAAAACAATGTATTTTGTGTGGTGATAGCTGCTGGCAAGAGGATGAGGCAAGACCATGAAGCAATTCACACCAAGGAAATTAGAAAAAATTGTTACGAGAAAGTATGTGCCATTCTGTTGCACGTCTAGTTTAATTTGCCCACAGGCCAACAAAACGATTCCATAATTGTATAGTCACCGATTTGAATCGCGATGTGCACGCCATTTCACGTCGCAGATGTACACAGGGGACGGGCCTATATCCTTCTACATTGAACCAGGACATTCCCTAACCTACGTTGGCTACAAATATATTAGTTGCTAAATGCGTTAAAATAAGGTAATAAAGTTAAACAAAATTACAATGCTCGTAAATCAATCTTCTTCTCTTACAAGCACCGAAGAAAACACGATAGTTTCGTTACACGATAGCTATTTTATAAGCGCGCAGAATGTAATAACTTAGGTAATGCGGCATTTCAGAGTGAGTCGTCCATCAATAATAGAATCCGCAACAGCGTCATGTTTGAAATATAGACGGAATAAAAGGTGTAATACGAAAATAAAATAACAAATGGAGAATTTACAATTTAAAATAATAACAGCTGATATTGTCAGGGTATGTAACGCAAGTCGACGTGAAGGTCGGCGACGAATCTCACCATCCAGCGAGGGTAGCACATCACTACCTCCGTTGATAAAAACATGCTCTTCACGTGCGGGACTAATGACCATAGTACAAGAAGAAAATAATTGTACCTAGTACAAGTTTTTGAAGCCCGAAAACACGAAATAGACAATAAACCAAACAATGATTAGACTAAAAATAACCATAGTCCATAGTAGTCCCTTTGATATCCTTCGGTAGTTTCACTATCCTTCCGTAAGGCTCGCTCGTGGCTCATAGCAAAGTTGCTTACCTTTCACCACTGAGGTTCGGTTTCCATTCTCACCGATTCCCGTGGAATCTCATGTGAAATTTGTTCCAACAAAACGAGTTTGGCTGCTTCAGGAGGGCTAATCCAACCCCTGTGAAGTGTCCTAAACCCTGCCCTTATCCTTATTTCTGGCCGCTGGGTAGTGACGCAGGAGACGCGTACGCGGAGATTCTACCTGGCGGTCCTCTTGACAACCGACAGACGAAACCACACATACGTAAAATACGCTACGTTAATGGTGGATTACTCCACGCTCAACACTCGACAAGAGGCGAAGAGACGAGTTGCGTCGATATTGTTGATATATGTGATAAGATTAAGGACGCAACAAATTTTTAAAAAATCGTGTTTGTGTCTGTATATCACTTAATACATACGGGCTCTACTGTAGTTCTGCACTGCAAATGTTGTGTACAAAGGTCAAACTAACCTAATGTAATACATTTTAATCTTTATTTACAATTGAAAAATGTCTGTTCCACACATAGACGTAACATTTCCACTGTATTTCACGAATGGTCTAGATCTCCTGATCTTCCACCTGTTTTCGATTCTAAATTACCATGATAGATTCAATTATCAAACATCTCGATGTATGAAGTCATTTACTCTTTGTTCCATCCGATCAATCAATCAATGGATGCTCAGCCGGTCCCTTACGATTCACTTCACTATCTTTTCTTCCCTAACAATTTTGAAAAATGTAAAATGAACACCTTTCTTTGGGTTGATAAATAATATTTAAAGTGTTATTGTGTATGCAACACACATAAAACTATGTATAATTTGGTTAGTATTAGGTTAATCCTGGCGAAGACCACAATCCATGGCCGAAACGTCAAACCACGGTAATAATAAAGATTATTCTTAACTGAACAATTTTTGATTTAATTATCATATCATCACTATTTTAAATGTGAGGTTTATTTCTATTTAAACATTGTCGCCCGATGTATAAAGAATTCATTTACTTACAATGAGGACAAATTAAAGTACCACTAGGCTTTGCTTTTTTCATTCATTGTAAGGTTTTTACACTGTCTCTAAAAGACTAAGTGCACTTGATTCACTCAATATTCGCATGTGCCAAGATTCATCTTTTTTCAAGAAAGGGGAGAAAATGACTTTTATAATCTTCCGCTCTGAAATGAGACTGTTGCCCATGCGTGTGGCAATTAAAGGCAGACAGATGAACAGCGAATGTGGTCGCCCGAAAGAGAAAATAAATACAGTTTATTTATTTTTCAAGATTCAAAAATTTTTATAACCCCTAATTTCTCAAACTCTGATCCTCTAAAAAATCTTATTTTTCAAATCTTTACTCTTATAAAGCTCTTTCGAGAATTCGAATGGCCTTTTCCCAAAAATAAGCTATTTTAAGGCTACAAAATAGTTGTCAGTTTTGGGAGAGCAGTGAGGTGAAATTTACTCCGCCGCGTGTTGAAAAAATTAACCTCTGTAGTGACAACGATTCTGATTCCTGGACCGGGAGCGGTAGCTCGGTGTATCAACTGATGTATAACTGGTGCATCAACTGATTCCACTGCAGCGCCTCTGACCGGGAGGTCCTAGGTTCGATTCCTGACGGCGGCAGGATTTTCGACACTAGCTTTTCAGCTAGGTCGAATTCAGTCGCTGTCTGGAGGAGAATTCTAGCGGCCGGCTGCTCTGATCGGTAGTTTTCAGTCGTGTCTCCGATCAACACCAGGCGAATGCCGAAGCAGTACACTACCAAACGGACCACGGACAGCGCGCGATCTGTCCTTCCCCTTCCTTGTCCTAACCTCTCCCCTTACACACTCACTTACACTAACATGCACTACACTACCACATATTCCGGGAGACCGGTCGGAAGCTTAGAGCTTGTGGGGCGGTGCCCCGCTGGTGGGAGAGTTCTAGTTAGGGGGAAACCCCACTAGCCGACGGTAGGTTGGCGCCGGATCTCGCCATCCAGTAGGGGAATATCACAGCCATCTCCCGAGAAAAAACATGCACTACACTAACGGGACTAATGACCAACGCAGTTGACGCGCCCGGAAACACGAAAAAAATCAATCAATCGATGAACGATTACGAACTCAAAGTGCCTTAAGGGAGGCCAAAGTACAGAAAACGGAAAACAAGCTCCAACTAATCCTAACCAATAAATTTTATTGTACAGGATCTATCATTTATTGAGAGGCCACATTTATACAATAACAATTAAAAAATTGTAAGTCCTGAGAATGTGGAAGCAAAGCAAACGATAGAGATTTCCGTCATCCAGAAGCGAATCACATTTGAAAAAGAGACTAACAATTTTCCTCCCAAGCCTAGCAAACTTAAGTGTTTTACAAGACTGAGCAGCAGCGGTCGCGACAAATCGGAGGTTCTTCTTGACAGCTGCGTGCTGTAAGGATACTTGAGATACCAGATGGTGGACGTCCAGCGGATTATCGATTTCAGGTTAGATGCCTTCTGAGTATTTGTCGTGACCGGCCGCACACAGTCCAAGCAGCCGCCACCGAGTGACGTCACGGAGCGTTGCCGCCCCTGGCGAGAGAAGGAGGCAACCGGTGCGAGGAGACAAGAAGATGAAAGGAACTTACGTGTTTTATAATGATCCTGTGTGTGTCTGTGGGCGTGTTGGGAGGAGAGAGGTGATCAGGAGGTTTACTGATGAGACTTGAAGTTTGACAATCACAGTTCTGACTCCACAAAGAGAATCACTCCGACATGATTGTTTTCAAAGTTAACCCAATTTCGACGTCCCGTGGCAAAGTATTCAAGAAACCCACCAGCCGAGTTTGTTAATCCTAATTACATTAAGAAGAGTGGTTATCATTTGATATACCAGGAAAGAAGAACCATGGGCGTCCATGGGATAGAAATGGTGACCAAACGAATTGTGCATTGAGAAAGCATAAAATAATAATTCAGATCAGTATATTGTTGTTTGTCCTTTTAATGGAGAAGCTTCAAACACTGCTGATGCTGAGTGGCTCGAGTAGACCTGAGACACCGGGAACGCCGACTCCCGCAGCACAGACGCTTCTGTGCCGCCTGAGAGAAACCAGGATTCTTTCAGAATTTATTTCCCGATTAATAGAAGAAAATTTCGTATCTCAGTCAGAGAGTGAGCCGTATCTCCGGGGTAATACTTTTTAACAAGTTGACCGGGAGCGGTAGCTCAGTGCATCAACTGATGTCACTGCTGCGCCTCTGACCGGGAGGTCCCAGGTTCGAGTCCTGATGGCGGCAGGATTTTCGACACTAGCTTTTCAGCTAGGTCGAATTCAGTCGCTGTCTGGAGGAGAATTCTAGCGGCCGGCTGCTCTGATAGGTAGTTTTCCGTGGTTTCTCCGATCAACATCAGGCGAAAGCCGGAGCAGCATCCTACGAAACGGGCCACGGACCGCGGGCGATCTGTCCTTCCTCTTACTTGACCTATCCTCTCTCCTTACACACTCACTTACACTAACATGCATTACACTACGACATATTCCGGGAGGCCGGTCGGGAGCTTAGAGCTTGTCCTGGTTGGGGCGGTGCCCCGCTGGTGGGAGAGTCCTGGTTAGGGGGAAACCCAACTAGCCGACGGTAGGTCGGCGCCGGATCTCGCCATCCAGCGGGGAAAGATCACCGCGCGTATCCCGAGAAAAAAACATGCACTACACGAACGGGACTAATTATCAAAGCAGTTGACGTGCCCGGAAACACGAAAATATCAAATCAAATTTAACATGTGAAACAAAGGCTTCCTCCTCAACACAAAGCTGAGTTGAGAATGGTATGCAAAAGCAGTAGTGATTCTACATTACTACTGTCGGCAACACCAGGTTGAGAATTATACTGGGATGTAGGCTAGAGCATCCCCTCTGGACCTTGAATCCAAATATTCATAGCCATACTCCTAGCCGTAACTACCCTTGATGTGAGATCTGCAGGGTTTTCTTTAGAAACCGTATAACCAATCCTCCTCCTGGAAACACTGCCTGATTACTGTAAGTCTATTAGAAATAAAGCAATCTGATTTATGTTCACTAAGTCTTATTCAATGTAATTCCACAGCACTGTGTGGAAATAAATGCGTAGATGTGATATTACAAAATAGACACACACCATTATCAATTTGCATTTGAAATTATGCGCCAAAATTTAAAATGATGCAAATATAGAATGTGATAACATTATACTATTTTCAAATTTATTTCACTATTTACACTAAATATTATACCACTCTTTTTATTGTATTATATTATATTATATTATAGTATATTATACTGTATTATTTTAATCTTTCGCCAAGCGAGGTGCTAAAACAGCCACCGGAATCTCACAAGAACCAAGGCGCCTTTGCGTGGAAACTGTGCCGGTCACGTTATTTCAAGCTATAACATTTCATTCAACACGTGATTTTGAGTTAAACTTCCTCACGATACGTGCAGCGCTCAGGAGAATAATTATTTACATTACCTAAATGAGTCAGTTTTTTAGGCTAAACGTTGCAAGATGAAAGTAGTTCTTCAGAGATCAGTCCCTGTCAAGATATTACTACAGGAACTTCATCAACATACACCAGTCGCCACATGTCACTCATATCAACAGGCAAACCTTGGTATTTCCAATACCAACCGATACACCTCCGCACTGTATGCGACTGTATTGTTTTTTTAAAGCATTACCAATGATATTATCACTGTCAGCTTTGTCAACAATAATCCCCTTCCGTGAAATCTTGTTGACCGATATTATGACTGTTGTGTTGGCCTCGACCCTGCGATCTGCGCTGACCGCAACATTCTAAACTTGAGTACAGAACTGAATCCGGTTTGAATTTTTAATGTGGATCCATTTTTAGTACCATGTCTAAATGTGTAGCCAGAGGCTCATGAACAACAGTAGCAACGGCGTTGTACCATCTTTGGTATTCCCTTTGAGCCTATGCAGAGCGTCAACCCATAGTGTGTTGCGGTGTTTCGCCAGGTTAAATGCAGAGGTGGCAGCGGTTCTTTACTCTCGTATACTCTATAACACGTCTTTGGTCGTTATGAGTGGGAGTTTGGCGTGGATGGAAATGACGAAGCCATCTGTCTCAGGAAAGATGATGTTCGCCAGGGGACTGACGACGCCATGTTCCCAGCGCTCCCTTTGAGCTGAACCTGAAAGCGGCCGCGCATCACTTCTGGATTTATTAGCCCACCCTGTGTGCGTTGGTGACGCCTCGAACCCTCAAAGTGCCCTTGATTGAGCTTCAGCAGGGCAAATCACGCCCGAGGCACAAATTGCCTCGCGCCTACCTTTCGTTTCTTGAAGGAAGTATTTGCGAAGATTGTTGATTTGTTTCGCGCAAGGCGTCTCAAAATCTAGAAAACCTCCACCCCGTCGTTCGGAGGTTAGTCTTATTATTACAATGCGCGAGAGCCGCTGCCTGGGCTGGGCGCGGGCGGGGGCCGTGTTTATTTTGGCAGCTCAGCGCCTGCGGGCGACACGTGAATGCGGGCGCGTCGCCCCGCCCCGCCCCGCCCCGCCCCGCCCCGCCTGGCGTCGCCCGGTGTGTTTTCGTTGGCCGCCCAAACAGGCGCGCCCGCCCGCGATCGCTTCAGCGTCTCTGTATCGCGCGCAGCCGAGAATATAAATATTATTCAAAACGTCAGCTGCAAATTATCCCAGACGCGGGGGGCGCAACAAAGGCTGCGGACGGAGACTTTTTTGTTGTGCGGCCGCGGACGTGAAGCAACAACAGTCAGGTGGAGGAGGGAACGCCCCCGGCAAAGGGGCGTGGCTCCCGCGCCCGACACCTTTTCCTAATTTTATTTAATTTATTCAAAACAGTTTCCACTTATTCAACGCATTCTATTTCAAAGGTGGACTCCCATCTAGCCCGAGCATTGGAGATATTTGAAGAAGTTCACATTCTCAAAATAAAGTCATATCTTTAGATTTACCTTCCGGACCCGCTCCGGAATGAGAGAAATAAAGTTTCATAAAGCCATTTCACTCCCAGCGAGCGGCAATGCGTTTCACTGCCAGACTCAGTGAGGTTGACGCGAACGGCCGAACAGCAGACGCGAACGGCCGAACAGCCGAAAATTGACTTCTCATGCTGAGGTAGAAGTTTCCACTTCCAAAAGATAATGTCTAATTGACAATGCTGCTGCTCAGTGGGTTATACAAGTCAGATTAACATATACTATTTTTTAAAATTTAATTCAAAGGTGAGCCCTGAACATTTATAACGTGTACGAATTTGTTATAATTTTTAGATGATTGCTTTAAGTAAATATATATTGATATTAATAAGATTAAAACGAATAATTCCACTATTACAGGAACCGTTATTTATTTATTTAGTCAAAAACTGTATGTGACGTTTCATCTGACGTGAAAATCATCTGCACTTTCTTGAGTTTCAGAACCCCTTCGCAACTATTTAACTATTAATAGTTGAAAGATGAAAAAATAATAGTAATAAATAATAATAATAATAATAATAATAATAATAATAATAATAATAATAATAAATTTTAAAAAGCGAGAGATTAACATTTCAAAAACTAGATATTTTCGTTTCCGAATTATAGAAAACATATTTGTTACGGTAAACGAACGGATATGATTTTTCTATATTGCTAACAAAATAGAAACTCATCCTAAGCTCTACTACTACTACTACTACTACAAGCAAAAGGAAAGCTCAACAAAACGTGCGCATTGTGAAGCTACATTTATGTCCAGAAGCAAATCAAGGGGCCATCTCAGCATTTGCTCAATGGATCAGGGAAACTGGACAATAACCCGATCGAGATGGAGGTCATTGACCTGAAGATGGGATAACATTTATTCCCGAAACGTTGTTAAACACACTACTAAAAAGGACTTGAGGTAAAATAATTTAAGTGTAAATGAAAAATTGTATGCAATATAAAGTTATTGCTCTTTTGTCAACATACTAATTGCCTGTAAACAATTGATGGTCATAAAAATCATTACAATTACTAAAATGTAAAGGCCAAATGTCGTATAAAATTGACGCTCAATTACACTTTAAGAGCTTTTAATTTTATTGGAGTACGCATTTTAGGGTCTTTGAAAAATAGTGGTTTGAAATTAGTCGTAAAGGCATATGACATTTCACTTATGTTTCCTTTAAAAAACAAATTTATTAGAGTTTGCCAATTACTAAAACTAGTATATGTCTTGTTTACAAACTAATCTTGAAACTGTCCTTCTGATTCATTGAATGTTGCTTCCAAACTGCTTTTATCCTCCAAATGGCCTAATTGCTCGTCATGAAATAATTTAATTTTTTTTTAGCCGCCTCTTGTTTCTGATGCTTAATTTCATCTTTTTCATCCATATTAATATTACAATTTCCTATTGATAATTTCTCTGAATATCTTTGAATTCCTGATTTTTGCCACATAACTTACAATAAAATCTTCAAGCTCAGAAACCTTTTGATTTACGTTTACATCCAATTCTTCATATTTTTTTTCCATTTGTTCTAATTTTTTTATAATATATATATCGATATAATCGATATATATCGCGGGAATTCTGATCTATTTTTAGGAATTTAGCTGATGGGAATCCTGAATAGAGGCTGCCTTATATTATTGTCAACATTTTAACACTATTGAGAATGTATTGAAAGAACTTAATGAAAATATAGCATAATGCATTATTGAAGCGAATATTGCTATATGTAGAGATGAAATAAAGGAGAACTTATTTAAGACACGCTTCAACTGCATTTCCATAACCATCAGAGTGCTCGAACGAAATGACGTGCCACTGATCACAAATATAAAATTAATAGAAAGTCCCTTACTAGAGCTTAAATCTACGCCAGGAAAAAACAAAGGTTGTAGTAGAAAACCTTACATACATACTAGGAAAATTTCACTGTTACCGTACGTTACAACATATTGCCAATATCATGGTCGGTAAAACGGAAAGCAAGTTGTCAGACATTGAAGAAACATTGTCGCTGGAAGAAATAGCGAACTTTAAATGTGCGCCAATGACATCTGTGGTTTCTGAATGTTGTTTTCCTCAGTACACATTAATTCGGATGAAAATTTTTTTAAGACTGTTATACACTGCAATGGGAAAAATTAAGTGACCTTCAGCAAGAGTTCCAGTTCATAATTCCGGTAAGTTTTGTTATAATTTGCATTTTTTGGTATACTATATGTTACTCAGATCATCAATGATAAATTTAACGTATGCAGAACAAAATGATAATTGCATAATTTTTATGTTTTGTGTAGTACATAATTTCTGCGTTGTTAATGCATATACGTACTTGTATGCCTGTTTTAAATCTCATAATTACATACATATTTTATGTTTTAATGCATAACTATCCGCGCCCTAGTCACTACCATTTTACTTACTGGCACCTGATTCTTATTTAATCATCACATCTTTCCCTAATTACAATATCATGTTAATTTCTATCAGTACTACAATTTTCTACTAAGTTAAGATTACTCACCGCTTTAATATTACTATCTGTTCTCTCAAAATCCCCATCAGATAAACGCTTCATAACTTCGGACTTTCGCCAGCCTGTCTTGCCATCGATCTACTTCTGTTGTCCATTATGCATTTTTTTATTCAACGTAATTTCAGTAAGATTATATAGTTTAGTTTAATTTTCAATTATTTTCAATAATGTACGGCTGATAATTCACACATTGTACTTCGTTAGTTCAAACGATAATCATACTGATACAATTGAATAAAAACAAATTCAAAATTAGATTCAACCAAAAACATTTATTGACAAAAATATATAAAATAAAACTTAACAAATAACTGTGCCTTAACATCTAGTATATTCTTATTCTATTTCTTTTATTCTTAATGGAGTTAAAAGGGACTATTAAATTCTTCAAGTCAGTGACTTGAAGTTTTTTTTATTTAAAATACTCGTTTATAGCTTTTAAATGTAGGGAGTTTAATTGACTCTGTGTAATACCTTTCCATTCATTCGTTCTTGTACTTTCAATCTCCCTTTATTATTTTAAACTTTACCAAGCATACTTTTGAATTGTCTTATTAGGCTTAACTTCCCCGTAAACATACCGAAATAATTCATGTCTGTTCTGAAAAAACGCTCAAATAATTTCGCATTTGCGTCTAATCACCAAGACATTATGACTAATTATTTCTTTGCGTCTAAACACAACGACGTTCCGTTGATTTCCTACTATAACTGCAATATTTCCATCATCATAGAATCCGTCCAATGTTTCCCACATACTTCTCCTCCTCTCGGGCTTTGGAGATGTCTGATAAGTTTACCATGCTTAGTTTTGTAAGTTCTGCACGTATACCTTAATGGATTGATTCCAGCATATACGTTCGTATAAGAGAAAATAAAAACTTACAGAATCATTCATAAGATGAACATTGTGTATTAGACAATTGAATGTAAAATAAACAAACAGTCTTCTCCTATCCGACAGACGCGCAGTCTTGTGCGTGGATGAACCCATTTATTGCACACAGTCGTTGACATAATTTGGTGCAGCTGGTTAGTACGAGCAGAGCCTAGACTGGAGAGAAATAAATAATAAATCAATAAAATAACAATAATTAAGTTAGTCATTAAGTTAGTTAGTTATGTTAGGTTAGTAAACAGTACAAAACAATGTTATAAGTTGTAGTCAATTGTTAAGTATAAGTAGATAAATAAGTCAATAAAAATAAATAAATTAACTTAAAATAATTAAAATAAGTTAAATAAATTTAAATTAAATTAATTAAAATAAGTTAAATAAATTAGAATTAAATTAAAATAAAATAAAAGGAAATGGCTAAAATAAAACACATTAGTGGGCGAAGGGAAGTGGGAATCGGAAATGTTAGGGCAGAGGCGTTGGTGCGGACGATTTTCTGTGGTGCTGTTTGTTTTCAGGTGCGGAGGAGGCGAAACACTGGAAGGGGAATGCCTGACGCCCGCGCCAAATAAATAAATAGTTTAAAAACCGGATAGATTAGCATGAACTCGGCTTCTGACGGCAGGTTTTTCCCCCTTCAGGGGTTTTTTCCTCAGCCGTACCTTATGGTCTCTTTTCCGCGGCGGCTTTGATGCGAAGGAGAGACCATTTGCGGTGAATACCAGATTTCGAAAGGTTAGAACGCGGTAGAATGTAGGTATTGTAATGGCTTAAAGGCCTTCGGCCTAGCCACATTGCATCAAGTTTTTTCATTTGTCTGTAATAATTACCTATTAAATAATAAATAAAAATAATTTGGTGCAGCGTAACTAAACTTATTGAATTGATGAATTTCATGATCGGGGATGTGATACTCTGTCAAAAAGTTGAGAAAAATCATTTACTTTGTCAATATATGAAAGTTTATAGCTGTACATCAGAGCCGTAAATACTCTTGACTATCAAACGAAGATAAAACAAAAGGTTAAGGCTTCGAAACATATTACAGGAATATTTTTGTATTAGTTGTGGTAATGCACTTAGCATGACTCGGAGGCGGTTGCGTATTGGTGCAATGACATCCTCCACATCCTCCATCCTCCACTCATAAACGATTCGCCTTCCTGGAATACATCAAGAGTGTTATCAGCATATGCAAGCGTCATAGCCTTGCTATAAACACTAAGTACGTGAACAAAGAGCTTAAATGTCACTTATTTTTGTTTATTTATATATGTTTGTTCAATTCCCCCGTGCAGACAACTTCAATGCTAGCTCTTTTGCCACAGATGTAGATGCAAGGTGTTTACACAGTGTCGCGGGCTCAACGACGCTTCCTTTTCAACGACGCTCTGAGTTATGTATGCGATGACAAAAGAGGAACTCTTGACACCAGGTGAAACGTTTTTCCGACGGTCACTTTCAACGATTCACTATGATCCTTAGTCAGTTATAGATCCTTAGTTATTCAAATTATCGTTTCCATATTGTTGCGGCAAGAAGTGTTATTCCTTGACGAAGGACATCATGGATAAGAGCCCAAAATTTATTGCTTATTTATCCTTGAAAATAGATTTTATTACATGAGAGCTTTTTTTTTTAATTTTCAAAATTTATGTAGTATATGACTCAGTGTAGGGATCACAGAATTTTGAAAATGTGCACAGAATTCACTTCTCCCCATAGCACATCATACGCAATTTCAACTGTTTTTTGACGTAAAATAAATAAATAAATCCTCACTGCGAATAACTCCTTGCAGGATACGCTGCCGTTTTTCAAGAAATCGAGGCGTCCATGCAGAGTTCCGCATCATGGCGTCTCAATGCTTGACGTGGTCAGTGCTGCGTCCTATGAGCGGAGTGATGAAGTAGGTATTCCGTTAATTTAAGTGCAATTGCCCATGATGCTTTTATCTTTGACCTTCGCGATTGTCAGACGCGGTTAACTCAAAAATGCACGAGCTTAGACTGGATTTGTCACAAGAAGGGCTTATAGTTGTGCATAGTATTATCGATATTTTGTTCAGTATTGTGTGTATATTAGTGTTTTCCGACGCGTCAACAAATGACATTAAGGCCTTAAGTTTAGTGCATGTTTTTAGAGCGAGAGGTTGCGGTTATCTTCCCCCGCTGGATGGCGAGATCCGGCGCTGACCTACACTGGTTTGCGCGGATTTACAAACTCTTTAAAAATGAACAAATTTTGAAAAAACAACAACAACAAGCATTTGTGCTTGAAATGTATACAAAGTCTAATCAAGCCCAAGTTTTTTCTTTAAATTTTCTCCTCGTGTGTATCAATGGTAAAAATGCTGTTCTTGTCCCGTTTCCGACGAACTCTCCAGTGCCATTAATTGTGGCCCGCGAAACGTTATAACTCAGAAGTGAAAGTTCATTTCATCCTCGTCGGGCGAGAACATTGTGTGTCTAGCGCACGCGGCCTGCCGGAATCAACGTTCCCTCTAATGAAAAAATGAGTCAAGTTTAGATTTAAGGATTTTTTTCTAGTAAATTCAGCAGTACAAAATCATCCTAGGATGTTTCACTGCGTTATGCATGATATGCTCTGATATCATGCATAGTACAACCTCCTGTTTCAGAGTAACCGTGCAAAGTATTGATATCAACAATACGGGACCGGGAGTGGTAGCTCAGTGCATGAACTGATGCCACTGCAGCGCTTCTGACCAGGAGGTCATAGGTTCGAGTCCTGACAGCGGCAGGATTTTCGACACTAGCTATTCAGCTAGGTCGAATTCAGTCGCTGCCTGGAAGATAATTCTAGCGGCCGGCTGCTCTGATCGGTAGTTTTTCGTGGTTTCTCCGATCAACACCAGGCGAATGCCGGAGCAGTACCCTACCAAACGGGCCACGGACCGCGCGCGATCTGTCCTTCCTCTTTCTTGTCCTATCCTCTCCCCTTACACACACACTTACACTAACATGCACTACACTACCACATATTCCGGGAGACCGGTCGGAGGTTAGAGCTTGTCCCAGCTGGAGCGGTGCCCCGCTGGTGGGAGAGTCCTGGTTAGGGGGAAACCCCACTAGCAGACGGTAGGTCGGCGCCGGATCTCGCCATCAAGCGGGGGAAGATCACCGCCATCTCCCGAGAAAACACCGTACGGAGAAAACACGTACACTACAGTAACGGGACTAATGACCAAAGCAGTTGACGCGCCCGGAAACACGAAAAAAACAAACCAAACAATACGGGAAGTCAGGTGCGGATCACGAGTAATAGAAATATGGCCCGCAACCCTACTGAAGGTTTCAGTTGTGGCGCTTGAGACCTTGAAAGTTGGACACCCCTGCCCTAGAGCTGGCCTCAGAGGCCGCTCCTCCCGCGTTGGGGTCCTGCGTGGGCGGAGGCGGCAGTCGCGCTCAGCGCTGACGAGGCGTTTCGGAGTCGAATCAAAACAGCCCCGCCCCCGCCCCCGCAGGGCAGCGCCGGGCAGCTCCGCGTAGGGGCGGAGACTTGAATGCCCCTGACCGGCGCAGCGGCGTCATGAGACTTAACAATAGGAGCCTTCTAGTGGCTTCTCTTGAGCTACATTGGAACACTAATCAAACAATCATTTTCCTCCTTTCCGATGCCACAATAGCGTAGTTCGCTTCTTTGCCTCACGGCATCTGTGTTGTTGCAGAAATGCCAGTCTTTTGCGCTTTTCAAATAAATCCATTCATTCGTAACAAGAAAGTTATCTCATAATGAATTATGTCGTGCAATTAGCATCACAGACACGCAACAGAGAAAGAATTCCTGACGTCAAAAAAATATTTCACACATTAACGAACTTTTCTAAATTTTACTGTGTATGATCTGGGCTGTCCGCGGGCTGTATCGCGGTCCTCTTCAGGGCAGTACAGCCCTGAAGAGGACCGCGATATGTCGGTCGAAACGTCGGCACCCCTGCCTTCGACGCGGCGTCACCCGGACAGCCCAGATCATGACTCGGGCCGCGGAAGCCTACGATACCATGTTACTGTGTACTTCGTATCAACGCGGCTCCACATATTCATTATTCGACGAGTAGCGAACAACCGCTCGCCGAATCCAGAGTTGTGTGGATGAGTTGCGCCCTATTTACCTAGCGACGAACATACGGCGTTCGCCCTACCCACCGCGAGTCGGTCTTTTGTGCACGTCAAAGAAAGCGAACATTCGCGGAACACATCAGCTGCGGGATTGGGCGAATAGTCGTTTGCTACTTGGCGAATGCAGAATGTGTGGAGCCGCACTGACTTTGCAATCGGGAGGCCCGGGTTTAATCCCCGGGCAAGCAATCCTGATCGAGGTTTTCGTGGCTTCCCTCGGTCGTGCAGGCGAATGCTGGGATGGTTCTATTGAAAAGCCACGACCGCGAAACTTAGTGTTTAGTGTTTCCGAGCGCGTCAACAGCAGAGGTCATTAGTCCAGTAAGTATTGTGCACGCTTCCATTGCGGAAGGTAGCGGTGATGTTCTCCCACTGAATGGAGAGATTCGGCGCCGACCTACACGTTGACTTGTGGAGTTTTCCCAAACCAGGTATATCCCAACAGCGCGGCACCGCCCAAGTCAAGACGAGCTCCTCATTGGTCTCCCGATATGTATGGTAGTATAGTGCGTGTAAGTGTGGCTGTAAGTAAGGGGTGAGGATAGGACAAGGAAAGGTGAAGGAAAGGTCGCGCCCGGATTTGGCCGGTTTGTTAGGGTACTGCTCCGGCATTTACCAAGTGTGGAAAAATACTGATCAGAGCAGCCGGCCGCTAAAATTGTCTTTTCGACAGCAGCTGAATTCGACCTAGTTCACTAATCAGGCATGTTTCTCGTAAATTATATTCAGAGAAGAGTTGGACCTACTACCGGCATAAAATACGATGTTTTTTCATAGTTTAATTATTTCAGTAGACAGCATGATATTTCTAATATGTTGATTTAACAAATATTTTTGCTACAAATATTATTGCATAATAGCATACGTTATGTGTAGAGCCATGAATGCAGAGTATATTCTGTAATAATGCTTCGTTTATTTTTCATATCCCCCGCCTATTATCCGCTCGTGAAGCAAATGTTTCCTTTTCCTTTTGTGGCTGAAGTGCTCAGTGAACCGCCGCAACGCGAGTGGCGCAACGGATCCCCCTCGAGGTCTCTCATAAAAGGTTTGCGGAGCGCAGCGACACCTGCCCTTTGTGCCCCGCCCCTCGCGCGGCAAATGAGGCGCGTAGGGCAGGGCAGGGCAGGGCATTGAAGCGCGCCGAGGGCCCTCCAGCCGCGCCGCGCGTTGATGGGGAAACGCTTCAGCCCCCTGCCCCTCAAGAAACCGCTATCAAAACACGACATTCCTCTGGATCGCGGCGCCTCTCAGCCTGGCCCGCAGCGCGCCGCGTCGCTTGCGATTCCCCGGCCTCTGAACCGTTGGCTATTACACTTCCTCAGGGCAAATGCTTTCCTAATGTCAGGGGATGCCGGCCTGGATGGCCGAGGTGGCTAAGAGCGAGTACCGACTCAACGCTTCGGTCCGAAGGGTCGCGGGTTCGAGTCCCGCCTTGAGCATGGTTGTTTGTCCCTTATCTTTGTATGTATGTGTTGTCGCGGAGGGCCTCGCTGACCCCAGATCAGAGGAGCCCGCAAGTGTGTTGGTGTCTAGTGTATGGTCGAATATGCGTCCCATCGGGACGCAAAGGGTAACCGGCTGTCCGCTGGATAAAAACCCTAGAACGAAAGAAAGAAGAAGAATGTCAGGGGATACATCTGCGATTTGCTCGATGAAGGAAGTCGGTGGCAGCTACATTCAGAAGAAATGATGGCGTTCCTTGAAAACACCAGAGTTGATTGCAAAATATGGAGATGCGGAGAAATATGTTTTATAACAAATGTTCACTTCAAATTTCCTTAGGCGATTCTACTTCATTATTTTCTCGATCGTAAAAAGGTAGATTTAATCCTCTTCTACTGCGCAGTTTCCTTTCACATTAACAGCAGCGTAGTCTCTGTTTGCTACTACAATTTCCAGCATTTCCATAGAAACACTTTTTTGTTGGAAAGCTGTGTAATCTTAGTTATGAATTACACATAATAAACGATACAATGTTTTACGTTCAATGTGTTGTTCAATTGTTAAAAGAAAGATTCAATAGGTTTATTATATATTTGTCAATGATATGATAATGAATTTCTTATTATTCATAATTAGGACAGTAGAGTTGCCCAAATTTAAACTTCTTATATTTACAGTTTTTATTTATTTTTATCTCTTGGCGAGGCTCTGCTGCTAAGCGGGTCCGCAAGGTGGTGGATAGAGCAACGGTCTGCAGATATGAAGACCAGGGATAATGATGGCATGACCGGAGTCCCCCCGAACCAGGGCGACTAGATAATCAGAGTGTGGGAGGGTAGTTCGTGGCGGAACTACACTTATTAAAAACTTCCAGTGCTCGATGACAACCTAGTGACATGGCGAGTACACACCGCCAGTAAATAAGTGCTGCCCCCGCTGCCTTGCGGGTAGGAATTAGCCTGAAGGCTAAGGGAAGGAAACACCGACAGAAAACCTTGAGCGGAGTCGGCTCTGAAAGGTGAAGCCAACCTATCTAGGGGAGTAAACCAAACACACATCTCCGTCCTCCGGATTGGGGGTTGGAGTGGAGAGGGCCAGTAACCCAACCACCGTAAAAAACACATTTACTTTCAGTGACCACACAATCAGCCTCGGAAACGGAAATACGACGACTATGGCAAAGAAAACGTAATCGGATAACAGATTATTTGAAAGTAGCCACCTGGAATGTAAAAGGGATTGTAAATAAGGAGTTGGAATTGGCAATATCTCTTGAAATGGAACATATAAACATAACAGTAATAACTGAAACTAAGAAAAAGCAAATAGATTCTAAATATATTGAGAATTACGCCATGTTTTATAGTGGGGTAGCGAAAACTGCGAGAGTGGCGAAAGGTGTTGCTATCTACGAAGATAAAAAGAGGATTCAAGAATGCACATATGTAAACGAAAGAATAATTACATTAAAATTTAAACATATTACTGTAAATATATATATATATATATATATATATATATATATACACTATATAATACATATTGTTGTAATAGGCGTATATACTTAAGAAGCATATGCATGTATCGAAGAGTTCTACGATACACTACAGAAAATATTGGATCAAGTTAATGAGAAATATGAGGTACTTCTTCTTGGAGATATGAATGCAAGAGTGGGGAATAAGCAAATTCCAAATGTCGGGAAGTGGAGAGAACGTAAACCAAAATGGAGAAATTTTAAGAGAATTTGCAACATTTAATGAACTCCGACTAGCAAACACCTTTTTAAGAAGAGATATCTGAAAATTTACGTGGGCGGCAAGGGGGTGTAGATCCTTAATTGATTACGTAATTGCTTGTAAAAGAACAGCTGGTAAAATTGTAGATACAACAGTGAAGAGAGGAAACTCTATAGGACCTGACTAATACCTGGTAGTTTCGCTCACAAAGCTATGAGCTAGATGGAAGAAAATGAAAACGAAAGAACCAAGAAGGAATGAAGAGGTTTTAAAAGTGTGTCTTTTAGAAAATATATCAAAACAGTATTAATATTCAACTTCAGAGTATTTCTACAAGTGATAAAGAAATAGAATGGCAAAACACAAAAACTATTTTGAGTCAGGCATCAATGGAAGAAGTGCGGTTAAAAACAGATTTAGGAAAAAGAAAGGTCTTCGGATATGGTCTGAAGACATTAAGAAGCCAGTAGACTTCAAACAAGAAAAATTCAAAACGTATCTCAAAACTCCAACATTAAGAAACCTAGAAGAATACAAGAGGGCCAGAAATGCTGCAAAATCCATTTTAAGAACTGGGAATCAAGAGTCATGGTTTATAGGGAACATTGAACATGACGTACATGGTCGTCAGTTTCTGGCATATAAAATAATGAAAACCTTAAACTGAGAGGAAAAAGGCAGTATCCATATAGACGAAAGTATTTGGACAAACATTACAAAAAGCCATGAAAAGAAGAAAATATAAATAAAACTAGTAACAATGAACTACCTACAGAAACAGACAGTCTGCCTTTAGGAGAGTTGCAAGAAGCCCTGAAAAACATTAAATATCGAAAAGCACCAGGATTGAACAGCGTAAACCCTAAAAGTTCGAATTATGCTGGAATTGTATTCCATTTCCGCCTTTTACATTTGTATAATATGTGTTGGAAAAAACATGAAGTTCCTCAGGAATGGCTACAAGAAAAATTAATATCACTCTTTAAAAATGAAAATCACTCTGAAACCAATAATTATCAAGCAATAAGCTTCATAGATACTACGTATAAACGTATTGTGAGATACCGATATGTCACGTTAAAATAAACTAACATTTATTTGTAGACAATATGGTGGAACATGCATTACGAAATATGACGAGAGCTAGAGCTTAGCAACGACCGTGAATAAACAATGTAGTTTTTGTTTTTTCTAAATGCATTAAGAGATGGCTTGGTGCCGAAAGTAGAAAATTTGGGATTGGGCGAAGAAGTTTAGACGATCAAAAGGTCAGCTACACCAAAATATAACAAACGTATGGATTGGCTGGGTGAGAGAAGGACGGTCAAATGTTATGAAAAAAATGAAGGTAGTTTAATTCGAGGTCTTCGAGGGATGAATCATGCAGGAAGATTTCATTCTGCTCGGAAACGCGCTTCTGAACTGATCGTAGGTTCGTGAGAGGGAACGAGTACAATCTAGATAGAATTGGGTTATCAGTGAAATTTTAAGGACAGTGAATGATATTGCAGATATTTTCATGTGAAAGCAATATTGATGTATAAATTGGAACATTGTCGGGAGTGGTAATCGAGTTCGGGACTATGTCATAGGACGTAATCGGGACTGATAATTTTGATAGTTTGAGACCAGCTTGGATAGGGGCAGAAGAGGATTTCGTGGAACTTTGGACTACGGCAAGCTCGCAAGATATTTCGACTGAGAAGTCTACGAGGACATCAACGAAGAAAAGATAAGTTAACCGCGGTATAAATTGTAAATTGAAAGATATCTTGATCAAAGGCCTAAAAATTGTAAATTCACTAAATTGTTTGCTAAAAGCGTAAAAATAAACTTTGTTGAATTTTGTTCTTTAGAAAAGAAAGTGATTTTTCATTTAGTCAATCCAAACAGAAATGAATTAGGAATAGAATCATTCTATTTCAGATTCCCAGCTGCGCTGTATAGTCGGCGGATCCTATAATCCATTATAGAGGTAATAAGGATTATAATATATCGTGACCCATTGACCCAGCAAGCCGGACGCTAAGATCTTTAGCAGATATAAATGTAGAGAGAGGAAAATTTTGTATATCTCAGTATGCTCGAATATTAAACAATCGTTTGAAAGCCATAGCAGACTCGCTTATGTCTGAAGAACAAGTTGGTTTCAGAAAAGCGCGACCTTGTACAGATGCCCTACTCACAATCAAAAGAATAATTGAACAAAGAAGGGAGTTTAACTGCGAAACACATATGGCATTCATAGGTCTGGAGAAGGCTTTTGATAATGTAAACAGAATATTGCTTTGGAGAATTCTTAAAAAACGGGATACCCAAATCTCCCAATAGGAGGTATTAAATCCCTGTACACGGGAACCACAGTGTGCTTAGATAGAAACGGTAAATTAACGATGGAGATTCCCACAAATAAGGGAGTGAGACAAGGTTGCACCGTCTCGCCAAACATTTTTATTATTTATATATGATATGTTCTGAGCATGGAAAGTATAGGTAGATAAAAGAATTTATCTAGGAAAAAATGTTTATTTACACTCCTTGTGCTATGCTGACGACTAAGTTATCTTGCAAGATAGTAAAGATAAGCTACAACACGCGGTGCATATTTTAAATAATATTACAAAAATATACAATATTAAAATTTCGCCAACAAAAAAAAAAAATTAAAGATCATTTGGAAAGAGATAAAAGTAGAATTCAGGCGGCAGTAATGAAATTTTTGAGAAGTACTCTAGGATACCCCCTCGTAGATAAGATGGGGAATGTGGATATAAGAAATGAGTTAAATGTCACACCTGTGTTAGATAAAATACATACTAATAAGAAGAAATGGTGCAAACATTTGGAAAGAATGTCGAATGAGAGATACCGGCATTAACTCTTCAATACATTCCACAAGGAAGAATAGATGTAGGCAGGCCAAAGAAAAAGTGGACACCGGAACAGGTAATCCTTGTTGGTAGAAGAAGAAAAATATTTATTTTTATTTATTTAACTTCAAAACCACTTAAATCTGCGAACAACGTACTATGGGAAGAAGAATGGAGAGTCAGTGCAAATTTTCTTACATTCTGAGAACCCTACACTAACTCCCACAAAAGTTGAATTCTGGATGCAGCTGCACTGAAAGAAAGGTTACCATAAATCCCAACAAGGTTTCAATAGTTACACAAAACCTTCGTATGCGAAACAGTGACATTGTTGCTTTACTCCCTTTCCTGGTTACCACAGCATCTAAGATTGCTGACCTTGATGGACCAACCGGCCTGTGATTTCTGAGAGGTTGATGTTGCTTCATAAACGGACCTGTCGGCCTCATCAAGCCTAATCATGTTGCAAAGCATTAGCTGGCCACAGCAGACAGGTACCTTGTCAGATTAATTACGTATTGAAGAAAATATACATTGAAAATTATTCAACATCTGTTAAACACACACATATATGTGTGTATATATATATATATATATATATATATATATATATATATATGGGGGGTCAGGAATTTGCGCGCGCGCGCCAAAGCTTGCTGCAACCTGACCGCAACGCAATATTATCCGTTCATTGTAAGAAAAATCCTGATGTAAAGTACAAATGTAAGTTCACTACATAATTTGAGCCATCGGTTGTTAAATTAACATTGCATCAAAACTACTACAAACGAAGAAGGAGACCAATGCGAACTGCATGCGTGTTGCTGGGCGATAAGGACCTGATATCAGCTGAGGATTGACGAGGAAGCTTGGGACGCGGCTCGTTGGACCTCAACATCGCTCCGCCGAAGGGCCTGAGAGGACATACTATTCAGTTCATTTTGGAAGGGCTAAGAGAGACTGGTCCTTCAGAAAAAATTCTTCTAAGTAGCGAAAAGTGCATTGTTGTGAAAGTTTTCAATTTGTTATTGTAGAAAACTACGTCGTTGGCAAAGCAAATCGTTGAACTATGAGTTCACTGGTAAGTACCGTATTGAAACTTATCGTGCTACATCAGTGTGAATTATAATTTAAAGGATATTGGTGGATATCTTTTAATAGGCGCCAGACTACAGAGTCTAAATTACGTCTTTGAAGTGAAAATCTTATTTCATTGGAAGTAAACGGGGGAATGAAGTTCGAAAGAAAATGATACCTTCATTTACACCGCCTATTTGAAATCAATCAAGAATTGTCAACCAAGATTAAAAGAGAATGGTGGAATGGAATTGCAACTTTTAGGTACGTATATATTTCTATCATGAGCTGTAATAATAGAAAGGCATATATTAGTTTCTGTGCATTTCTATTGGACATAACGTACAAAACTTGGCCATTAATCCAGCTCAAAGTTATTTTAATGTAAATTGTAAAATTCCTCTAAAAGCTTATGTCGAACAAGATAAACAATTATTTCGTTTTACATCATCGGTTTGAATCCTTTCAATTCAAATTCTAATGTTGTTAAGTGGATATAGAGGGGTTGGCTTCCAAACTCATTATTTTGCATTCATTTGTGCTTTTTTTAATAATCAAAAAAGTACCTATTAAAAAAAGTTTAATATAGTCTTGAAGCGTCATTAATGGCAATTAGAAATTGTAGAATTAATTGTTGTGTAGTGTTTCCATGTGTTATAAATGTACAGAATTTCGATTACTGTATTTAAATTGAGACTAAAACCTATCATGTTCTGTAAATAATTGAACAAAATAATAATGCATTCCTAATAAAAACTACTGTAAAACACTTTCTATTTTTTTCAATAATTATCACTTTAATTATATTTTCAAATACTATTGTATTAATTTTATTTTTCAGGTAGTTTTTGGCACAAGTGATGGAAATTGGTCATTGAAACAAGTGGTGTTTCATTGATGCAGATATTCATGGATATTGTTATGACAAGATCATGAACATGTATTTGAAGGTGATGCCAATATACATTTTGCTAATTTTGCTAGCATCATGGACTTTTGTGATTTCATTCGTATTTAACATTCACAAAATTGATACATTAATGATTCAATTTTTTAGTGTGTATATTTTTGACCAGGCAAGTTATTTTAAAATTCTCATTAGGTAATATAACTTGTGTTATAATTCTGTTATAGTTTCAATGTGTACTATGTAGTAGTGCTCTCAGAATGACTACAAATGAATATGAGTAATATAAAAAATTCACATTCCCACTATAAAAGTGTCATTAACTTCAAAATGCTGGTTTTTTAGGACATTGTTTTACAACTAGAGTTCTGAATCAAGTTCATGGAGCGTGACAATTTATAATTTTCTTTTGAAGGATTATTAATTTTTACTTTGGTTTCCAAGGAAAAAAGCTTTTAAGTTTTTCATAATTTTGGGTTCTCCACAGTGTGCTTTTGGTGGCATATAGTATAGATAACACTGCATTCTCAAACATGCAATGATTTTGGCTATTATTATTCTTCAAAATTACCAGAGAAAAATATCTCAGATTGTGTTAATGATTCTTGGGCAAAGAAATGTCATTACTGTCATTATTGTAATAGTGTTGACCTTGATAATTTTCTGAAACATTTCCCTTGCCAAGTGAACAAAATACTTTCCTCTAGAAATAAAACAATTCAATATTACTAGATATGATTCTCGTGCCCTTTAAAATGCTAAAACCTGCATACATTTGCCAGATAAAATTTGACAAAACATGCATAATCAAATTTTAGCTCGGTATTTTTTCATTGTCTTTTGAAACAGGAACACTAAACAATTTTTCAAAATTTTACTCAGTCAAATTCATCCTTTTGTGAAAAATGAATCTTTTTGAACATTCTACTATATCACCAGATGTAATTGGAGCTTATTTGTAAGATGAAATCTGAGCCAATGTGAGGTCAAATTCTGCATTTTCTGCTCTTGATTCACAATTTTTTTCTTTAAATTTCATAGAAGTTTCAAATCAAATTTGAATTTATTGGTTTATATACTTTTTCCTTGGTAGTCACACTTGCATGTCCATACCTAATTTCAAAGACATTGTAATATCTTCAACAATATTTAATGACTTCAATAGAGGTAATCCTGCTGTTTTCAATTTATGAATTGGTATAGGCAATTTTAAATAATTTAAAAAATATGCATTTTTATTTTACTTTTTTATATAATTACATGGTTTTATAACATTTTTTTTGCATGCAAGCAGACTAAGAGTCTTCACCTAATTATTTTCCCTTCCCTTGTATCACTGTCAGTTACCAGTGATACTGAGTAATGATCTGTGTGTGTGTGTGTGTGTGTGTGTGTGTGAAATTAATGAATAGTATTCGAAGAATATAATCCTAAATTTTGAAGCAATGCAGAAAAGTATGCATTTAACAAAATAACTTGCCAAATTTAAAAGTCACTTCAGAACTGGTTATTAATTTGCTAAGAAAACTTATTATTTGACTCATCCAATAAAATGAAGGCCAATCGTTTCGTCCCACGCTAAAGTGATGAGTCTTCTCCCACCTTACACAATACTAAAATTATGATTTATCCCGACCTCTCACTATATTTATTCGCTGTTATTGAGTGCGGCTGGCCCTTCAACCAGTATAGCTGTGCAAGCCGACACGGAAGACCGGCTCCTTCTATCAGTTTCGTCCGGATGCGTCATGACGGTAGGCTGGATCCTCCAACCTGTGTTGCTCGCTTACGCCGAGCAGATAGCCAACTCTTCCAACAAGGTTTCTTGGGCACGGCAGCTTCTAGCCGTGCCCTTCTGACAAGGTGAATTCAGAGGAAAGTAATAAGGGACTCTGTACGATGCAACTTTTCGTTCCAACTATCTCTGTCACTAAACAGCAACAGTGAACCTGGTAGGGCCTATATTATCATGCGTTCCCTTGATACAGTATAATGAATCCGGTATACTGCAACTGTTCTTTTTTCTCCTTGTGGAAACGAACGGTTTTGGCAAGAATAGATAAAATATGTCTATGTCCCTACTTGACATCCTGCGATTTTGAAAAGAATTCATTGCATTTTGGGACGTTGATGAGCGTTTGAACTTTGAATAAAGAGGCGTAGGTCCCATATTCAGTATTAACTTTGAATTTGGAAATTTTTCTTTGTTCAAATTGTTTGACTCCCTAGTAACACTACATTATTGATGATAAAATGTTTTGTTTAATGAAATTTATTCTCCACAATGTGTTCTTTAACTAATGTCATTTTCCAAGCAATTTTTAGTAAAATATGGCAATTATTAAAAAATTTCAATACAAAATATTTTCCAAACGACTTCAATAGTTTTCATTAAACTTTTCTTGTACCGCAAAATTTACTGAACAATATGATATTGATGCCATGTAATTCAGTACATTTATTTTTGTTTTATTCTTTTGAGATTCAAAAATTACACAAATGTATTTTTTAAATATCACATCAATAATAGTTTTGTTTTTTGGGAATTTTTGATACATTATTGCATTTGGAAGGATCAGCGCCTCAAACGATTTCTTATGAATGTTTTTGAAATCTTCGAAATTTGTGTTGTGAAAATCAGGTCAAAATTGCGCATTTTCAAAAACGCTGAAACTACTCACTTTTCGCCTCTCGCCTTACACCTTTTCACTTTTGCCTATCGTCACTTCCCTTTTCACTTTCGTCTCTCCCCACTCGCCTCTTGCCTTTCATTTTTCGCCTCTTCAATTTCGCGCCCCTTGAATTTCTTTTCACGCCACTCGGCTCTCATTTCTCGCCTCTCGCCATTCCCCTCTTACTTCACACCTCTTGCCTTACGTCTCTCATCTTTGGCCTCTCTCCCCTCACCTCCAGCTCTTTACCTGTCGCCTCTCGCCTTTCGTCATTCAACTGTCACCTCTGGCCTGTCGTCTCGCGTCCTCTGTGGTTGCGCGGCGTGTGGCGCGGCGTGTGGCGCGCGTGTGGCGCGGCGTGTGGCGCCGCGTGTGCGCGCCTTTGATGTGGCGCGCGCGAACGCTCCGCGCAAACCTCTTCCGGCGCTGCGGGCGGCGTCAAAGCGTCGTCAGGGAATTTGCGCACAACACTTCAATTAGGCGGCAAACGCCCCGCCCCCTCGCCGCTCGCGCCTCCCGGCCTCAGCGACTCACGCCCCCGCAACCCCGCTGCGCTGCCCTGTGGATGGCCGCGCTATTTCACCCACCTTGTTTGGAAATAAGAACTCTTGCATTTTTTTCGAGAACCATTGAGCCAGTGAGTGGTTTGAGCGAGATATGCCCAAGAGACTGTTCATGTTACCATCATAAATAATTATTTACGAGCCATGTTGTTCCGTGCGACCTGTAGAAACAAAATAGTCACATGTAGGGGTCTATTTAATTACAAGAATTAATTTTCATTTCAGATGTGGAAAATAAAATAGTGTAATACAGCATAAAGACTAGTTTCCGTTCCAGTACCAACAGATCGCGTGGTCAGGGAAGGAACAATTTAGGCATAAGATGAAGTAGAGTCGTAGGCTTCCGCCGCCGGAGTCGTTGAATTTTTGGCTGTCCGGGATTAGCCGCGTCATGGTCGATGGAGCTGACGTTTCGGCCATCTTGCTTTGGACTTCTTCAGAGCTATACTGCAGCATAGCTCAGCAAGTATAGCTCTGAAGAAGGCCACAGCAAGATGGCCGAAACGTCAGCTCCATCGACCATGACGCGGCTAACCCCGGACAGCCAAGAATTCATAAGATGAAGTCTTTACGAATTCTAAACATTCTCAGAGTGAGTCAAATTTTTAAAAAAGTAACATAGACATTTACTGACGATATTTTTACAATGAGTGGTAATAACTGCTAAATCTTGCTGGTCTGAGTAGTGTGAAAACGCGAAACTGATATGTCCGTGACAGTGGCATTTCTGCTCAACACTCAAGGTGCCTCTTGGATATCCGCTTTGAATATTGTTCTATAAGTTTCGTCGCGTTATGAAAATTACGTTACCAAAACGTTAGTCATTTTCGTTACGAAAATTATTAACGCTTGTGGTAAAATGAAATGCATCGTTAAATTCTTAAAGAGATATCATTGACGCTCTCAATATTAAAATTATAACATTTTCGGAAATAAAATCTTCCAGAGTGTATGAAAGAATGTTACCAGGTCTTTTTTCTTTCTTTGTCTCAGGGGAATTGTAACACCAAACGTAAAAGGTTTTAATATTTTGAAAATAATACATTTGTTGATTATTAGAGCCATTCAAAATGCATGTGTTCAGTGTATGTAATATGTTAGACAACATAAAAAATGTAAAAAATGAGTTACTATTAAAATATTAATGTTATTAAAAACGGAATTGTTCATTCCTCTTACAATTTGAATTACTTATACTCAGGAATGTAGATAGTGTTAGGGTATTTTTACTTTCTCCCTGCGGAGCGGAGATTTATGTAACTAAATTTAGAAAAAATCCTCAGTTTATCCAGAATCCATGTTTCGTGGGTCCTTGATACCAAAAATTCGAATGATGGCAAAACATCTCTGTCCGTTCGTTTGTCCCTGCGTCCGTCTCTGAACGCGAGCGGCTAAACCATTCAACCGATTTTCTCCAAAATTGATATTTCCCAATCGATCAGGCTGATGTCGCGGCCCCTTGAATTGGAAATCGATATTTTAATTTTGGGGGACTTCACATGAAGACCCTGGGACCTTTTCAAAATTTTCGAAAAAATTTCACCACCATTTTTTATTAAATTTTGTTGCTGTATAATCTGAAGAACATTTTAGAGAATGGTTCAGGTCTCATTTTCGTTGAAAACCCGGATTTTTCAATAATTGCAAAAGTTCAAATTTTTTAGACGTCTTCTTACAACTACAGTTATGAAGATAGAGATTTTTCCTGCAATGAAATCTGTTCCTTAAAGATAGATTTTGTAATGTCATGTCCAATTTTTCGAAAATTTCAGTATTTTTCGCGTACAAATACGGGCGAGCAAGTATGAGATGTTTTAGCACCACTGGTTCATTTAAATATATACTTAATTTCTTATCTACAAATATTACATGTTTAGTTTAACATTGCTTCAATCAAATAATATTTATACTTCGATTTATTTACTGCTGCCTGTGACAGATATCAGCTGTTACGATATCATCCAATCTGGAGCTTGCACGTCACAATGGTGGCGTTCAACCTTCGGATTGTATGACACCGTAACAGCTGATACCTGCCAGACGCAGTAAATAAATCGCAATATAAATATTAACTTTTAGTATAGTAGATTATTTGATTACCTATTGCTTTCAGAAAAAAATATTTTAAGATATTTCTATTAGAATATTTAAATAAATATCTGGGGCTTTATGGATTGGGATCCTTATGCATTTCTTATTTTGCTTGTAGGGAAATGTATCTCTGCATTTACTTTGAATGGTTGATTTTAAGACCAACAAAAACGCACGTCCTTTATATATTCTACCCATGTGAATTCACTACCTTTCGGCATTGAATGCTCACCCCAGTAGCTCAACTGATGTGGGTGCTGATCATTGCTGAGGGTTGCTGATTTGAGTCCATTGAAAGGTATCTACTGTAGTGAGGAAGGCAGTGACAATACACTTTGTTTATCGTTTAAGAGAATAGAGAATATGAATAATTGCCCAGTCAAATTCTTGCCAGTGTTTTACCTGAATAACGTCTAAGTTCTTTTTAGCTTTCGAGAATCACTGTGTTGTTGAGAACTGCCTGAAGTAATGGTGAAGGTATTATTCATATTTGCATTTGAAGCTGATGAAATATTCGGAATAAAATTAATATTATTTTGTTGAGATGGAGGAAGTTGGGACAATTGAGCATCACAGGCTGAGTCATGTTGCATACTTGAGAGAGGAATAACTTGATTTTGTTGAAAAGTTGATTCATTCGACGAATTATCTTGATGCAGTGGAGTTGCATTTATATTATTTGTGTCCATATCCACATTAGATGAAGATAGGGCAATGTTTGGATCATACATTACTAGTGAACTGAACCAATACCACCTAGATATACAGTATCTAGGATATATAGATATAGTATGTAGCTGGTGTTGACTGACCCCACCCGTCGGTGGAAAATTAATATGGTCATTTTTTTACAGTTTTGGAGATCCGAAGCACTTGAATTATAAATAAATAGAACAAAATTGCTGTGTTCATTTTTGTAGTTTTGAAATGTTAACTTTTCGCAATTTTGTAAAATAGATAGAGTTTGCCGAAAATGGAACTAACATCTTTTTTTTTACAGTCCCTTGATACATATGACGTGAAAATTTTTAGAATAATTTTTTAAAGAAATTGTATCAATTTCAAACACAAATTACGCAAAATCTACTGTTTTGTTTTAAAGAAATTGTACATGACCTTTTTTAATAAGCCGATTTTCAGAGCAGTCTTTGGCTGAGGTAAACATTTTTATCTTCAATTTTGTAATTTTGATGTGTTAAAATTTTGCAGTGTTTGAAAAAACGAAGAGTTCGGCAAGCGGGACTAATATCAAATTTTTTGTACCTTGGTACATACGAAGAGAAAATTTAAAGTAAAAATTTGGAATACTTTTTGAGAAAAAGCATTAAAAAACTGCCTATATTTCGCCCTAATAGACACGAATACTCTATCACATATTCGAAAAATTAAATATGACCTTACTTCAAGACTTGTCTTTAAGGAACAGATTACATTAAGGAAAATGTCTATCTTCAATATTGTAGTTGTAGCAAGAGGCTCTCAAAAAACTGCACTTTTGCAGTTTCCGAAAAATCAGAAATTTCAACGAACATGAGATCTGCGACATTTGCAGTGTCTTTTAAGCTATCCGAGGACAAAGTTTAGCATAACCATGACCATAATGAACAAGGTTTTACAGCTCTTTTGAAACAGTAAAATATTCCGACCCTTGATCATTATTAAAAGATACAGAAAGTACACAAAGAAAGCTGTTACAACGGTAATAGTGATTTAGTTCCAAGGTTCCGCGAACGCGCGCAGTAAATATGTCTAAAAACGACGGCTACACTCCTATCGCTTATCTTGCAAACTAGCGTTTGTCCAAAATTTTATACTAGCTTAGAGTGATAGTTACGACACCCTAAAAGATCTGTTTTGCACGGAGAGCCTTGCATTCCTGTTCTCCCTGCCAACTGTAATTGGGATCCTTCGAGACTTTTTTTACAACTCTGTTATTCCTAAACTTTTACATGTCAAATGTGAAGAAAAAAATTATGGAAATATTGGATATTAATCCATCCCGAAATTCGAAATAAATAATGAAAACGTCCGATCTTTAGTAGATCAAAATCAAATAATGAAATTGGAAAACGTTTTGGACAACTAAATAGTCGCAAGCAAGATGTCTATAGACTTATCGGCTTTGATGTTCAGTGGAATCAATATGAGTCTCTTAAGGTTCAGGGTGACCAGCGCTCTGGGTTTTTCTAATTCAAGGCTTTTTCCCGGTTTCCCAGGTATGAGATTATAAAATTTCCAGGTCCTGTTTCGCACATTACAACACATTTTTGCTGTTTATTACTAACCGTTCTATGTTACTCATGCACTTTTCTTACGCAGCCGATTATTAGAATGTAGAATTTTGTACGAAAAGAGCTTTAAAGAAAACCCGCTCTTTTCAAGGAAGAATGTGTAACTATCTTTTTCAGCCAGGAAGTCAATCTCGGAGCTGATGCCAACGTAGGGTTTGAAGTACCGTATTCCTTAGATCAGTTTCGGAAAATATGGGTCCTACCGTGAATTACATGCAAGAAGGACAAACTTTTCTAAATGGCCTAATAGTAAGTTCTCATAAATTTAGAGCATAATTGTAGATTACATAACATACCTGAAAAGTTCGCTTAATAACATTGTAATATTTTCATTTTTAATAATACTTTTAAAGTTTCGGAATGAATAAATCATCATATTCAAACATCTCCGATCATTAATTTTTGTAATTTTGTAATTACATAATCGATTTTCCAACAACAATATGAAAGTTTTTAGACTGTATAAAAACGGTCAAAGGGACAATGAAATCCTTATATTAGAACGTGCTGGCAGACAGGCAAATCAGATATCCCATTAGCAAATTGTATATTATAAACCAACGTTAAATTGAAAATATTGTAGACCGATATCAAGAATATGCCGAAAATAATAATATAGATTTATATTTGCATTAGCTATAGAATGAAATTGTACAACACTGAAGAGAACGATGAAGAAGTATCAACTATTTAATTGTATAATATTTTCACTCAATAAAATATGTATTTCTTTTACAATGAACTGTAATTATTGTGGAGTAAAAATTTATAAAATGGACACGATGTTAGGGCACATTTCAAGGTGATGGACGTCAATGCTCAGTGGTCCATTCTTATAAGTGGGTATTGAAAAAGTGGACGAAATTTTCATGGGCATCCCAGAATTCTGGACTAAAATTCGAAATGGGCGTAAATAATGTGGACGAAATGTTTCTGAACAATGTGTCTGGGAATCTTTTCTTGCCTCTCCTCTATCTGGCCAATCATGAGCTCCGACTCATGTGTCATAGGAGGCGGTATGCATCAACCGATTTGTGCAATAAACTGCGTATGTATTCTATAACCTCTTTGATTTTAATATCGCTTTCAGTTATTTTCAATAATAACAACATGGCGAGATTCTGCGTCTGACGACCAAATCAATAAAATAATTCACGATGCTCCAGAAAACACAGAGACGAATATAAAGTAGAATTAACATTAATATTTAGATACGATTTTTGTTAAGTAATCCTTCGTATTTGTAAAGTAAAAGTGCAGTTCGTCACGTCTCCATGAAATTTTTCCTTTAGAGACATCATTTAAAAGATTTGTTGCGTGTGAGAGCCGCAAAAAGTATGTATGTGTTACGTAGTGGTTTGTTCCTGCCTAGCAACGTGAGACGTTGTTGAAGAACATGAAAATAAATAACCTGACTTCTTTGAGACGTCGAGGTAAGCAGACCTGCTTGACATATCCACGAGGCTGTGGCTGTGGCTCTAAGTTATGTATTGGAGCACAAATAATAAAAGCTGTTGTCCTGAAGGATATTTCATTTCTGGAAAAGAGTTGACTGATAGTCAGCTGGTCTATGACTGACCTTGTCTTCGCTAAGGATAGCGACGCTACAATACTCTACTGAAATAATATAGGAAACGATGATACTACACCATCACTGAAGCCCTTCCTGAAAATCAATTAGAAACGCCATTCGGTATTCATAAATGAGGACAGTTCATCGTCAAACACATGTGTTTCAATATCCAACACGATTGTGAATGAAAATAAGTTCCTTGAACATTTAATTTTAAAACGTGCCTGATTAATAAATGTATTTTCAACTGAAAGAATACATTTCTCTTGCTTTACGTGTTTGTTACATCTAAAGTTTGTTACTTTTAAGCAAAATAAACATACATTTCATGTCATCGACATTTATCTCTATTTTGATTACGTATCAATTTTTATGCGTTTACCTTTGCCCATCTACTGCATTAGAAGATGGCCATGGTATTCTAGCAAAATATGAAAGATAAGTGATTGAACTACATTAATATTATTATTTGACACATTTTGAAACTCTGTTAGACGTAATTTTATTTGTGGAATAGTCATATTTAATACCAGTTGTGCTTTGAAAATTCTCAGATAATCTTTAATCTTCATGGTATATGCTTTGAGAAAGAGAAATGAAATGTTTTAGATCTGATACGGTATAAAAACGGTATCATAATTATTGTATTATATTTTGAGTAATTAATGTATTTGTAAAAGATTTCACAAAAGGTTTTCCAAATATTCAGCTCTTTCCATATCTGTTATAGATATAATCTTATTCGATTTTAATGTAGTTATATCTATTATCTTTTGTGATGGTATTTACGGCTGATCAGAGTGCAGTTGAAGTTTGTAATTGTGAGGCGAATCTATACTACACGAATTGTGAGGCGATTTTATTCTATACTGTTCAAGTTTTGCATTCACCCGCCGAATGAAATTCTCGGAATAACTTCTCAAAATTCCATATTGTTGTATTGTGTGACAACACGGCGAGAAAGATTATATTAAGTATTTTCTGACAAATAAGCAATGCTATAACTAATTATTTAAGTACAAAACAATAATAAATTTATTGTAATAAACTTTTCTTTCATATTACATTTAAATCGTATTTTTAAGACATTAGATAATATGTCTAATTGGGCTAATTTCAATTAAGGTTTGTGGATTGGTTGAAAGAAATTACACCAAAGCAGAGAGAAGACGACTTGTAGAATTCATATTTGGATTAATAGTAAATTATAATTAATATAACATTAATAATTTTGCATATCCTTTTGATGAATCCTGTTCTCCGAGTATTTTACTCGTGTCACAAAGTTGATGAGACATTTCATTAATTTCAAGCAGAAATTAGGCAAAAATACTATTTTTCTTTCAAAAATTACGCATGACCTTTTTTAATGAGCTGGTTTTGTAGAGGAGATTTTAAGGCTAAAATCTGTCTTCAATTTTATAATTTTTAAATGTTAAAATTTTACAATTTTCAAAAATTTGGGGAGTTCAACGAAAATAATACCTGCACCGTACTTTGATGCATTCCTTTTTTTAATTAGTTTATTTTTGGTCGCATCAACTACAATGCTCATTAGCGACCGCACCAATTATAATTTATAATACACAGTTTACATTTAGATTTCTAATACAAAATTACATTGTTTTAATAATTACATTGTTCTTGTGTTCATAATTGGTAAGTTGCTATTATTAACCATACTTTGTTCTTCTATCTGGTTCAGGGTGTGTTGTGGCATTTGTGTTATCATTGCCTCCATTTCTTGACTCTGTTTTGGAATGGCATTATTATTAGTTTTCGATGGGCAGTTTTCATCTTCAGCTTGAGAGGAAGATTCAGATGTTAAAGTTCTTTTAATCATAATTGGTAAGTTCCTATTATTAACCATACTATGCTGTTCTATTTTCTTCAGGGTAAGTTGTGGCACTTCTTGTGTTATCATTGACTCCTGTTCTTGACTTTCATTTAATTCTTGGTTAACAGGGTGAGCATTTAAGGTGGTGGTCCTGGTAGGGTATTGATTGGCAAGATGACCAGCTTGTCTACAAATAAATCATGTCATGGTTTCACTTGTAGAGTAAATCTTATATGTTGTATTGTCATAAAATATGGTCATTGAATCTGGTACCTTGTTAATGTCCTCTGAGTCAATAAAAACCTGTCTCCTAAAACTCATAATTTGTGAGAAACCAGGTTCTGTAACTCCTGCTTTGATGAAAGAAATTTGAGAGTGATTTTGTATGTTTCTCGTGTTTAGCTCCCTTTCAATTACATCATGAGGTATGATAGGACAGACATTTGATATGATAATTCTTTTTTCTTTACTTTTTCGGGGTCTGATTGTTAACAAGTGGTTTTGGGTAATAATATTACTATGATTATCAGTAATATGGTCGGCTATTTCCTTACTGCTTAAGAAAACACAGACTATGTTGTTATAAATCCTAGATATAAACTAGATTCGTAGGGTCAACAATTTGGCTAGCTTATTTAAATAGTAAGTCCTTCTTTTGTTTGATTCTTGTTAGGGAATACATCACTTGTGGCTGCGCTTGCATACGACTTCTTACATTTAGAGTTGTTCGTCATTTTGGCAGATTCTTTGGTTATGTTGTTGTCAACATTTGGCATAATAGGACCAGTCATCTGCAAACGCAGCCGACTTGAACGTATTCTTGTAGTTTGTTCAGTAGATATTCCAAATAACTAGAGCACTTAACACTTTATACTTTTACAATCGTATCACAGACTTCCGTGCGGACACGCAGCTACAACGATGTTGACACTACGGAATCCGCGAGTCGACCAAAGCATTCCTTGTTCTCTCCGTGGAAGAAGAAAAAAATTGGAGCAGTGTTTTAAAATAATTTTTTTTAAGTTGCATATATTTCAAGTGCAAATTACGCCAAAAATACTAGTTTTTCAAAATATTGGAGATGACCCTGTCTAAAGGTAAAACAGATCTGTTTTAAAGCAACAATTTCTCTCGAATTTTTTTTATTTTTAAATGTTAATATTATTCAATTTTCGAAAATACAGACTAGTACCACCTTTTATACCGTCCTTTGATACATACTAGGAGAAAATTTAGGGAAACAATTTTGTCGTATTAAAAAAAAAAACACATTCAATTATTGGGCTGTTATGTTTCTTCTTAAATGACATAGATCAAGAACAAAAGTTATACAAATTTCAACTATTTGTGGAACCATTAAAAGGATTTTAAAAAACAAAGTAAGAAGAGTAACAATGTTAAGACTTATAATTCCATGGCAGATCCAGTCTTGATGTCTGGTAGAGAACTTGGCATTGAACAGAGCCGAGAAACGGAGAATAGAATCTCCAGAAATGCGCTTCCGGAGAAGTGTAGCTGGATATTCCCTGGCAGACCACCTTCCATGTGTGGAGATAAGGTCCACTCTAAAAATGTTCAACTTTAATGACAAAATTAGACTGCATATGCCAATGGCCGAACCATATCAATATAATGGAAATATCAAGATTAACGCAAATGATATATAACTACAAACCCTTCGGATATCGGAATGTAGAACGCCCAAGATGACCTCTGAGTTGGAACAGGCCTTCAGTGGCTTATCATGAAGCAGAAGAACTTCTGTGTTTAGAATAATGTTTGAAAATAAATTTATATTATACACTTTTTATTACAATATAAACTGAAGATTTATATAAATAAATGTTATCTTCTGCTCTCTATATTTTTGTTTAACGCATATTCTGAGTTTTAAACACGTATATTGGTTATTTTAAGTCCATTGTGATAAGCCAAGAACCCCTGATTTAATTTGAATGCTAGAATCGACAAGTCATATTTTTGAAAAATTTAACGACATTATGTTTAGACCCATTTCATTAAGGAAAAAATATTTATCTCCATAGTTGTAGCACTAGGAAGAAGTACTTGCATTTTTTCAGTTTTCAAAAAATTAGGGTTTTCAACGAACATGAGACCTGCACCATTCTCTTAAACGTCCTCACTATTCAATAACAAAGTTTACTAAAAAATATTGGAGCTACTTTTTTTAAACTGTTCCAGGGGCTTCATGTAAAGTACCCCCAAAATGAAAATATCAGTTTTCAACTCAAGAGGCTGGAACATCAGTCAGATCGATTGGGGAATATCAATTTCCGAGAAAATCGGTTTAGCCGCTAGCGTTGTTCACAGACGGACGGACAGACGTTTTGCCTTCATTCGATTTTTCGGTACCAGGGACCCACAAAACATGTAACATGGATTGTGGTTACATCATATGTTAGAGAATTTTTTCTAAATTAAACATATGAATTTATCCACTTTTTCATTGCCAGTGCCGTGTAATAAGAGTTTTTCTGCAGAAAATTCAGGTTTTTTTTCGCGCAGCATTACATAACTTTCTACGGCGGTAGCGGTTGCGAGAAAGTAAATATTGTACATGATCTTATTTCAATATATGTTTTTGAGTAACAGATTTTAATAAGAAAAATCTTTATCTTCAATACTGTAGTGAAAAGACGTCGAAAATTCTTGAACATTTGCATTTCCCGAATAATCTGGGATTTCAACTAATGTTACGCTCTCTACTTTTTAAAAGTTATTTACGCTCTGCGAGAAAATCGTTTTATCAAAACATCTGGAGCCCCATTTCTGAGGAAATTTCGAAATTGTTGAGACGTCATGCAAAGTAGTCATAAAAATCAAAATACCCGTTTCAAACTGAAAGGAGCTCGAGTTGTTTGAAATCGATTGGGAAATATCAGTTTTGGCGATGATCGATGTAGACGCTAGCGTTTAACACAATTGAACAGTCGAACAGACATTTTGCTTTCAATTGTTTTTTCGGTATCAAGGGCAGACTAAACATGGATTTATAATACACAACGTGACAGTAGTAGTAATTTACTTCATTATACGATGATGATTTATGCCCTTTTTTCGTCACCAGAGCCCTGCAAGAAGAGCTTTTCTGACCACAGGCTGTGTCCGACGCCCAAGGGGTCGAAGGCATCTTAATAAAAGAGGCAATGGGCGCAGTGGTGCCGTCGGTGGCGCAAGTGCTGGCGGGCGCTGGCTGTCGCAGCTCCACCTGGCGGCGGCAGCGCTGGGCGCGGTGCGGTAATCGATAGCTGCCGATGCGGCTGAGTGGTGGGGAGTGGAGGGGCGGGGCAGCAGGTGGCGGAGGGCGCGCGCCGCGCGTCTCCCCCCCGCTGCCAGCGGGCGCGCCGCGGCCCAAGGTGCCAGCGGCGACGTCGCTAATCCGCCCCGCCCCTCCCGCGGGGCGCACTTTGTGTCAATATTGTGGCGGGCGAGTAAATGGCTCCTCGTTTTGCTCCCGGGGCGGCGCCCTGCGCCTCGAGATGTGCCGCCCCGCGCGTGCGCCGCTCGGCCGCCGCCCGCGGCTCACCCACACTCGCTGCCTCGGAGCGCCAACCGCGCCCGCCCTCCGTCAGCGCCAGCGAAGCTAACGCATTCGCAGTAAGAACAATCTCTAATGACACATTCATCATAAGTCTCTCACTGTAATGAGCGGTCACCCTAATATATCGTAATCGATCGAGAATTGTTTACTGACGAGGCACAGAAGCACGAAAAGTAAGTGCTCTACAACACTCCATGTGGAATGTTTTATTACGTTGAATATTAAGAGATTGAACGAAAATTTCGATGATCGCAAGTTTGCTCAAAAAGTTCATAAAGACTGCCACTTTAATATTCGATTTCCTAGGGAAGTAATTTGTTACTAGTCTTATCTTAGCCGAAAGATTTAAGAGATGTTGCGGATGCACATCGCTTGACATTGTAGCTTAAATGTTCGAGTCACTTCCTCTTATGCAGTGAAAGTACTATTACGGGTCGAAAAGAACGAATTCTTCGACCGGTGATAACTTGTGTTCAATCATGAAAAGGGCTATTCTACAAGAGAAATTGGGAAAATGCTCCATCTGCCACAAAGTACTGTCCACGACATCATTAGACGATACGAATAAGAGGATAGAATAGAACACATGTCGCAGAAACGTCGTCCACAAAGTCTTATTGTAAGAGAAGTATGCCTACTTGTGAGGAAGGTAAGGAAGAATCTTGAATTAAGTGCGCCGAAAATTACTGCTGAGTTGGAAGAATTGTGAAAGAAAGGTCACACCGAAACCGTGAGGAAAGTGCTATAAAACGAAATCATTGAGTAGGGGTGCATGTCTTAAGATTTATGTAGTCATAAAACAATAAATACTGTATGTGACGTATGGGGGAGAAGAGCTGCCCAAGTTTTCTTGAGTTCCAGAATCCCTTTCCAACATTTAAGTATAAATTGTTGAGAGATCAATAAATGTTTAAAAAAAAATTTTTTTAACGCGAGATTATCAACATTGGAAAAACTAGACATTTTCGTTCCCGAGTTATAGAAAACTTATTTGCATTGGTAAATGAACTCCAGATTTGATTTTTCTGCATTGCTAACTAAACAGTACTACTCTTAGCTCTACTACCACTACAAGCAAAAGCAGAGCTCAACAAAACGTGCGGACAGTGAATCTTGATTTATCTTCGTCTTCTTCTGCATTTGGAGAATTGCGGTTTGTATAAGAAATAATGACGAAGAATTTTTGTTATCTCCGTATTTTCCAGGAATGTTTGTACCAAAGTGCGGAGGCTCGCGAAATAGAGAATACCTATAACTTTTACTAGGATAGAGATCCAAAAACATAAAAGTCTACATTGTGCGCAACTGACTTCTCTACAACTGATCCACGGTCTTGAAATCACCTCCGCAGTGTTCATACCTTAACCCAATGGAGCATTTGTGATGTAATATGAAAGCCTAATTACAAAAAAGTCTACAAGAGAGAAATGGAAGAGTAAATACATTATACACAATTCGTACATCAAAAAAATTACTGCCAGTATGCTGAATTGGTTGGCAGAAGTGATTTCACAGAAAGTTTATCCTACCAATTCTGATTTAATAACATCAATTGTTAATTTAAGAAAGTGACCAAATATTAAAATAGTTTTAATATTTGAGATTGTTGTTTTACGGTTTGTTACATTCATGTTAATATGATTTTCTTTTTCATTTTGAACTGCAATGATGCAAACGTCGTGTTGATATTATTTTAGTTTTTCTTTACGTTTTTTTTAACCCAACCATAAATTTGGAGGTATCCTAAATCCCACATCTTATCTTAAACTCCAAGACATTACTTTTACCTCTATTAGCTGAGTACCACCAAAAATTCAAACATTATGAGTAAAAGTACACAGATGGCTCAAAACATCCAAACATTGTTATGTTCTCTGACTCCATGTCCACATTGAAAGCTATAAAAAGGATATATCTAAATAACGTCTTTATCCAGAAATTTCAAGAGCTTCTATTTAATCAGCAAACCAGAATTGCCAGTCAAATCATGTTGGAATGAATACCTTCACGCAAGGAAATTCAGGGCAAGGAACAAGTAGATGTAGCAAGTAGATGCAACATGATTGTCCAGCGTTGAAGAGTGCATATTGTTCGCTACAAGACATTAAAAAAACTCTTTTTCACCAGTATTATGAACTACTAGGACATATTATGGAATTCAATCCCATCGAAACTCCAGCTTGTCAGAAAATAGTAAAAGTAAAACGGTCCTTACCTGAACAGCAAATTAGTAGGAGCAATCAAGTCATTCTTACCAGACTGAGACAATCGACCGCTTTAAACAAAGTCATGGTACCTAAGTAAAAAAGCTACCTAGAGCCTTGTTCCCGGAGCACATGTGTCAACATCCAATAATGTTTTTTCTTGAGTATTTGAACTTAATACGTGATTACTAGGAATCAACACCAAATTACCTGATATATTCAAATCAGAAGATGGATGTGATAAAATTATAAAACTTTTGAAAGCAGCTGAGTTTGAATTGCTAAAATAAATTTTAATTTTTTCCGGTTACTGCTACTCAAACATTGTAAATATCGGTAGTGAATAGTAAAATTGTGTAAATATCAGTTGTCGTTCATAACCTAAGCTGTTTTATAACGAACTAAAAATAAATATTTTTTTAATCTCTATCTGTAATATTTTAGTTGTAGGAAGATTACAAAAATTGAACTTTTGAAACTTTCAAAAAATTCAGGGTTTTCAACGATCATGAAACCTTCACCATTCTCTCAAACATCCTTTACACTATCCAACAACAAAATTTAATCAAAAACGGTTGGAGCAATTGTTTTGAAAATTGGTAAAATATATCAGAGGCTTCATGTAAAGTACCCCCAAAATTAAAATATGGATTTCAAATTCAAAGAGCAGCGATATCAGACAGATCGATTGTGGAATATCAATTTTGGAAGAAAACGGCTGAATTTAATCAAAAACGGTTGGAGCAATTGTTTTGAAAATTGGTAAAATATATCAGAGGCTTCATGTAAAGTACCCCCAAAATTAAAATATGGATTTCAAATTCAAAGAGCAGCGATATCAGACAGATCGATTGTGGAATATCAATTTTGGAAGAAAACGGCTGAACGGTTTAGCCTCTAGAGATACAGACTTTTGCCGTTATTCGATTTTTCGGCATCAAGGACCCACAAAACATGGATTCTGTCTACAACACGTTTTCTAAATTTAACATCTGGATTTATCGACATTTTCGTTACCAGGCCCCTTAAATAAGAATTTTTCTGCCAAAAAATAACTCTCTACTTTGTAGCGAGAAAGTAAAATAGAAATAAACAAACTCCTGAAAGCCAGAATTGCCGAAAAAGAAAGACAAATTTTAAAAATATTAACTTTTCTATACAAATTTTGAATTTTAAACGTTGAAAGTAAATAACATTCTCTGTAAGGATGAGCGGCACTCCACAATGGAGATCGGATGTCCTACTTAGAATTTTTATAAGTTTAAACATACTAGTTTTATTATAACAAAAGTTAAAGAACTAAGAAAAAATTATTCATGATTGAAAAATGTAATGATACTTAAAACTCAAACATTTAACTGTTTAAAAAAAAGGATCTATAAAATCCTGGGAAAAATCACATGCACAATTCATTCTTTGTATATGAAATACGTCTGTGACTCTTAACGAATTATATTCCACATAATTTTCTACAAAAACCTCACTTAAATTTCCACATTTTAATGTCATTTCGAAAAATTTGTTGGACTTAAAGTACATATGCAGAGGACCTAGTTAGTTCTCTCTAATATTCAGACTTCATTTACGCACCACACCACACAAAATTTCATCATTCAAGATGATTGTATCAATGGTTAACCCAACCTGCTTTGTATACAAATGTATAACTGAACAATCCGTTACATATGTATGCTCTTTCAGTTTCAATCTGCTGTACAAATCACTCATTTACATATACTACTTAATGTGTATCCAAATAACTACACAATCGTATGAATAATACAATAATCCACAACCCGAAAGTTAAAGAAATCCGACATGTTTTTTCAAACTTTCCATCCTTACTTATGTCCTATTGAATGTTCCAGACACTCGATATCTGGTGGGAAGCACAATTCCACTATGCTCCATTAGTTGAAAGCCGTGTAAAAATACCACGAATTCAGGCGATGGCAGTGATTTATTATTCTAAATACCTTCACAGCGCTCCAGATAAAATGACAGCGAATTTCTCTTGGAATCGAATTATTTTTATTGTCCGTATACATATTCCATCGCGTCATTCTCCACATTCAAATGACGTCCTTGCGTCCGCCAGCCGCGCAACCATTTTTGGGGCTGACTGTCGCCGACTGTGGAAATGCGGCGGAGGCCGCGTTATTAATAATTCCGGGCGCGCTCAAATGCATCTGCGTAATTTGTATTTGGCCGACTGGAGCCGCTGAACAAGTTGTGTAAACGCGCCAAAAAAAACATATAATCCCTCCGCTCGCTCGGGCAATATGCATACCGGTCCGTCGCATAGCAACAAATACATATTATTCAACTTGCATATTTGATTACTCAAACATTAAGGACAAAAGAGCAGCAGTTATTACCGCCATTTGGGGCGGGGGGGGCGGTTGCCGCGTGGTTGAGGGACAAAGCGAGCGAGGCCGAATCGGAAAAGCGAATTGAGAGACAAACCGAAATCAGAAAAATTTCTTTTTTCGAAATGGGAGAGATGTGATATTTCTAAATTTTCTATTCAGTTATTAATATTCTCATACATTATTCGAAAAGAAAGAAACTATTTCAAATTTGCATTCATAAGCTCATATGATATTATTGAAATAGCTATTATTGAAGTGTTATAAAATGAAATGAACTGTGAGCAAATTTAAATAAATATGTATGCAATGAAAGTTATGTGATGGTTGCGTACTCTCTCCAAATGTCTGATTTTCTCTTTTCAGTTCAAGTGCCATACGTCGTCAGCTTTTTAACGTTCTGAATTTATACAACGCCATCAGTAGTTATAAAAGATGTTTGAACAAAAATTAATAATTATGAAATGATCCAAAAATTTGCTTCCTAGCGAAGAGAAAGTTACAAATAATTGCTGAATATGTTATTAATTGACAAATTTAAAGAGTAAAATAATATATCGAGCCGACCCGGGTGGCCGAGGTGGCTAAGAGCGAGGACCGACCCAGCGCTTCGGTCCGAAGGGTCGCGGGTTCGAGTCCCGCCTTGGGCATGGTTGTTTGTCCCTTGTCTTTGTATGTATGTGTTGCCGCGGAGGACCTCGCGTTCTGCTGACCCCAGATCAGAGGAGCCCGCAAGTGTGTTGGTGTCTAGTGTATGGTCGAATATGCGTCCCATCGGGACGCAAAGGGTAACCGGCTGTCGGCTGGATAAAAACCCTAGAAAGAAAGAAAATAATATGTCGATAGTAATAAGATGTTCCTGAATATAATAATTGAAATTAAAAACCTATCGGGTTGTCATTTGCATTGTTCGTCTTTTTCTGTAGCTCAAAGTAATTATCATCCAGGTGGGAAAGTTGACTTACGAAACGTTATTTGGTACGTACTACTTTCTAGAGTATGAGCACTTGCCATCTTAAAGTTTCTGGATTTATTTGTAATGTTCTTTGAATATTGTGCGAAATATGATATTTCATTGCTCGCCAAACTTTCGCATTCCAACTAGTGACGCTGCAGAATGCACAGCTGCGTTATCTCTTTACTCTGTGCTATTTTTTCAATTTTTCCCCACACTTTTCTCAGCTGCCATCTGTTGGCGCCTGAAAGACGTTAATTGAATATATCCCTAATAATATTATAGAAAAATAAATTCTGGTCCAATATGCGAAATTTTATTGAAAAATTTAGAGCTGTTTTTAAAAAAATGTTGTTTCAGCTAATCTGAAATTGGGCAAATTGAATTCCATTTTTGCCCAGACCCTTGGAGTTTTCGAGAAACCTCATAAAACAATTGTTTAAAGCAATTGTACTCACAAATGCGTTAAGATATAAGAAATGGAAATATTACTTACTAAAATACCACTACTTTACTTACCACTACCTTACTTACTAAAAACTTTAAAAAATTCATTTGTATTTTTTTGAAAAAAACAAAAGAATAGTCAGTCGCAAACCAGGAAAGAAATCATAATGGACCATTCTGTGGAATTACAACCTTATTTTTGAAGGTTATTTGAAACATATTGCCTGCTAAATGATTAGGCGCGGCGCGGTCCTCCTCAGCTTGCAGCGTTCTGCTGTGAGGTCGCGCTGCAACCTCCGAGGACGACCGCTACAAAAAGATCTTAAGTTTAAATAAATATTTCATACCGCATAACATCTTTTTTAATTTTAGATATTTATGTCACGAGTCCTCTAAACGAGTCTTTAAGGACGCAGCCGGAAGGTTAACTGCGAGGCGGAGCGATAGCGATGCCGAGTTGGTTGGTGGTACTGGATGCTTTGTTTGTGATCAGACAGTTGAATGTTTTTTCTACTAATGCAAGCAGAATCTAAACCCGAGAGTCTATAGTGTTCATAGCAACGGCTGCTAAAATGATCGAGAGTTTATTAAAAATATTTTAGCGGCCGTTGCTATGGACGCGCTCTTAAAGCAGTATTTAGATGGTTAGTTGCTAAGGGGCTAAGTGCGTGTTTACTAACGTAAATAACAAAAAAAATTATTAAAAGGTAACCTCGCCAGCGACCTTATTAATTTTAAATATTACCTGTTGTTAATATAGGAACTTGCCCAGATGAAGTTGTAGAACGCATAAAGATATCAGTGATTTTAAGGTACGTCTAATAGTTCCAACTAACAGAAAACGTGAAACCCATTGCTATAGTCTTCCCAACTGTCTTTTGGATGTGGTTGAGGGGAAAATTAAACCTAATAGTATTAGGGTATTTATTTTACCGACAGCTCTTCGCGAAGTGGTCGAAATACACTATTTATTAATCACAGATACTCCCAAACATCTGAACATATAAGATGAGTTTTATTCGCGTAAGAGGTCAATTTTAGCAACGAAAAATATAAAATGAAAGAATGTAATGCGAAAATCCTTGAAAAATCCCTAGAGACATAATATGTTCAAGTAGGCTCTTGCTGGCCCGACAGTCCCGTCAAATGGTGCTCAAAGAGGGCAAATAGCGGAACCTTTTGGTGTAGTTTTGATATTCGGTTCCTATATATTTTTTGAGTCGCTGATAACAAATATCATGTTTACCAAAAAAACCTATTGCCCCTAAACACGTTTTTAAACCATAAATGTGGAAAAATCACGCCTTCTTTCCGTTTGTTCAAAATAACACAAAAGCCATCCATTTTTTGTAATTAATGCTTCCTACATGTAGAAAAGAAAATATAATTACCTACATTTAATGTCAGTAAGCCTTCTGTCTTCAATTTACGGTTTAGCCGTGAGAGCATCGCGAAATTTGATGATATAAGCGAAACACATGAAAACCGGCAATTTTGCCAATTTATATCAATTTAACTTAGAAAGTATCCATTTTTCGTAAATATTAACCCTACGTGAAATGAAAGAAGACAAAATTGTCTACATTTTATTCAGTTTACATATTTTGGGTACAAGGTTTTCTTCTGGAATCAATGATCTCCCCGTTAGTGAGCAAAATATACCTGGATGTTACTGTGAAAACGGCACTTCACTTAACATCCCTCACTCACTAACTCAATGTAATTTACAATCAATGAAGTTGTGTACAAATAAATTCGGTGCTTTGTTAATCAGTTTACATTTAAATTGAAAAAAGGAAAGTAGGTGAAAAGGAAAATAACGTGAAAAAGAAAATTAATATTTTGGAAGTCGATCTTGTCTTACCTGACGCATAAGTTTTCTGCGGTTCGGTTTTTATAGACATCTTCCACATACGAATGGCATTCTTTTATTGGGCGGCTCATAAGTTAATTTGAAAAATCTGAAAAATGTCCTGGTTTTTACAAGCTCTAATGTCGCGGCATATGTGGTAGTGTAGTGCCTAAGTATGGGGTAAGGTTAGGACAAGGAAGAGGAAGGAACAATCGCGCGTGATCCGTAGCCCATTTGTTAGGATACTTCTCCGGCGTTTTCCTGGTGTTGGTCGGAGAAACCACGGAAAATTACCAATCAAAGCAGCCAGCCGCTAGAATTCTCGTCCAGGCAGCGACTGAATTCGACCTAGCTGACAAGCCAGTGTCGAAAACCCTACTACTGTCGGGACAAGAGCACTAAGACCCCCCGGTCAGAGGCATTGCAGTCGTTGACAATCGACTTCAGTAGATGCCCTGAGCCACCTAAACTGATAATATTTGTTAGTGTTTGATCCAAAATTAAAGTTAATTTTGTATGGTTAGTATTTCGATGTTTCTCGGTGTGTATGTTGAATAATGTGCGTGATCATGTGTAACCATTGTTTAATACTTTAACTGTTTACGCGCCGTTTATATTCAATTGCGGAATTGTGCTTAACCTTACTTTTCCGTTTCGAAATTCCAATGTGCCAGGCAGCAAGAGCTATCATTATGGCTATAGCAAGGTTAATTCGTTTGGTTTTCAAAAGACACTGAGAAAAGAAAACTGCGGTCAACTGTGATTCATTGGAGTGACATAAACTATAGCTGTGTGCATAAGCATTTTGAAGTGAGCATGCCATCACTGTAGATTTTGTGAAACGAGATGATGGATGTTGTGAAAGGCTTTGACTGATGATGCATATCCATCATTTTTCCCAAATCAATAACCCTACCAAACAAAAGTACTTTCTCCTGAACGAAAACCTGCTCAAAGTAGTACTGAAATGGAACAAAGGTAAGGAAAATTTGAATTTAGAACATTGTGTGAGAAAGGTAAAATTCTACTTTTGCTCTTTTTATTGAACATTTGAACATCTAACATTTTTCACAACTTTTGTATTGTGTAGAAAAGAGCAATGTTTTGATTGAAAAGTAAACCCAGCGTATACGTGCCCTCATGCAGCTTAAACATTTCCAAACATCTTCTAAAATAGGTTTTTCACCATAAGAATATTGTTTATAATGAAGCGTTTGAATAAGCTACTAATATAATAATCTGAAATGCATTAAATGGAACATATTTGATTGTTTGATATCGCATCACGTTTACATTCTTTTTCAGAAGAAAATCTAAATTAAATAGAAAATAATCTAAATACAATTACAAAAATGATTAAACAAATTTCATGTAAATTATTTCCAATATGCTGATCTTTCCAGACAGTAAATCAATCATTATTAGGAAATTACAGTTTTTAAAAAGGCTTCTTGAACTCCTCTCAACGCCAAACCACTAATCTAAATAATCACTAAACATGTTTGTTTTATCTGCCTGAGTATTTTTCAAATTTTAGTATCTTATAAACACGTTTAAAGATAAAGATTTAAACATTGAAAAGTTCATTTTCTCCCTGGAACAACGTGTGACATGAAGTCAGCCATAACAAATCGTTTATTTTTCACCGGGTGTACAATTTTACAAAATGGTGATGGTTGTATTAGTTGTAACAGCAAGTTAATACAAATTTGGTGTTTTCTTAAATTGTGAAAGCAAAAGCAAAGGGCGTGTACCGATTCAGCGCTTCGTTCCGAAGGATCGCGGGATCGAGTCCCGTCGTGGGCAGGTTGTTTGTCCTTTGTCTCTCGTGTATGTGTTGTCGCAGAAGGCCTCGCGTTCTGCTGACCCCAGGACAGAGGAGCCTGCAAGGGTCTAGTGTATGGTCAAATATGCGTACCATTGGGATGTAAAACATAACTGGCTGTTTGCTGGATAAGAGCCCTAGAGAAAGAAAAAAAGAAAAAGTGTAAATTTTGTATCATGTGCAACGCTATTTGTAACGACTCCGACTCGAAAGATAAGGTCTCCTAATTCCAGGTGTTTTGCCAATATCTCAAGACTGCCTTGCACTAGCCTCGAGGTACAGTATTGTTAGGCGAAACTGCGTTAGTTATCGTGAACAGGTTAAAAGTTATGGGGGTGGCCCACCGTATGAATTGAATGAATATCGACATACCTAAAAGCGCAGTCTGTAAATACACAATACACCCCGTTGTAGTGACGCCGGCTGCCACAAATTACGTTGCAGCACCCACGCGTTGCCAACGACGACCTGCTCTCGGCCCCATGCGGCTTGGCCGTGCGGCTTGGGAACTGCTCACTTCAGTTACAAAGATTTGATCCATCACTAGTTGCAAATTCACCTACTATTATGTACACACCGGATAATGTTAAGCTTCTCTTCATCTGACGAAGATCAAAATCAATAAAACCAAATTCTATATTGCTATCACCTGCTGAGGGAATATTTAGTCACGTTTCACATAATATCTTGATGTTTTTGGTTGTTTTTATTTTTTTCTCTTCTTAAACTTCACTTTTGAAAGTGCATAAACAATTTTCAAATGCCGCATTGAATACACAGTAGTTTATAGAATTCAACGGTAAGTATAGGTTGTTCGTAAGTACTACTTTCTATCTTCCTGCTTGGCATTTATTTTAAAATTTAGTGTCAAAAATTATGCTTTGGATTTAATTTTTTTCCTATAAAGTCTAGGTTCATTAAAGAAAGGTACGTCGGATGGAATGAGATTCGAACGGATGAGCGGGAATAGTTGTATTATGCATTACTAAGTTGTTCTGGTCTGGAATTATATTTTACGTAAGAAATAAAATTGACTGTAAGAACGTAACAAAATTCGTGTAAAAATTTTAATTGAGTTCGGCTCAGCCAGGCTGCTGTAGCAGTTTGTCATATCCAACCGTTGTAGCGGTTTCAAAATCTAACTGTACATTTTATACACCCATGTGTCCAGCAATGAAGAATGGCAGACACAAAGAAAAGCTTTAATAACATGAATGAGAAGTAATACAAAAGTGTTTGACATCACAAAAATTTGTTTGAATTGGTTATTAACACTACTGTAATTATTAAGAAGTATTTTTTTCTGTAATTGAAATATTAATAGCGCTGATTAACTAAAAATAATTTAGTTATGTGTCTCAATGAATAACTAATGGTTTTATTTATTATCAGAGACGTGTCTAGATATTAAGGCTCCCCTGGCAAGCATAAAATTTGCACCCCTGTCAAGATACTTCAAGTTAGGGTCGTTGTTATTTGTTTTAGCGGGTATTCTCTAAATAGCGTCCCTTGTGAGTGGCGCCCATGGCACATGCCATGTCTGCTACACCATAGATACACCTCTGCTTATTATTCACATATTTTAAGGAACCAAAAACTAACAGTAGTTAGATATTATTTATAAATCCTTTTTGCCCAATGCAGGATTGAAATTGTTCTGAAGAGAGGTCGCAGCTTGTCGGGAGAGCAGTGGTGAATGGGAGGTATCCTTCCGCCTCGCGTCAGTGCAGTTCGTTTCCGAACGACCAGTCAGTCGCCAGACCTGCGCAAAAGAAGCGGAGAATGACCGTTTAAGTTCGTGGATAAAATTTTCGTTTTCCTGAACCCCGGTAGTGCATTCGTATTTTTGTTACCGGCGAATTGTGGTGTGTGTGTGTGTGTGTGTGTGTGTGTGTAACGCTGGTGATAATTGGGAAAAACATTTAACTAGAAACAATTTGAAGAATTCATCCGAATAAATTCACCCGTGTATGAAGGTAAGATCACAAATAATTGCCGCAATAAAGAGATTTTGCTTTTAATATGTGTGTTGAAGGAGTGGTTTTATCATCGCTGTAAGTTTTAATTATTTACATACAGGTGAATCAATAACGTGTGATTGGTATTTACACAAAGTCGTTCAATCACTTACTTGGGAATGCGTTTTTATAAATCTTTAATCTTGAAGCATGTTTATTGGGAAGTAAAAATTGTTAACATGAATGAAAACGTGGACGAGCTCCTTACTGTCGCGCGCTGCGTGGGGTTGTCCGTCATCGCAAACCAGCGCGTCGGCGACTAACGGGCGGGCGCTGAGGAACGACGTGCCCGAAATAACTCCGTATCGAATAAATTGGGGCCTTTCGCCTCTGCCGCCCAACTTTCCGCCGCGCGCCCGGCGCTGAGGTCGGCTCGGCCGGCGGCGGCGGCGGCGGCGGCGGCGGCGAGGGCCTGTGCGCGGGGGAAGGAGATTGCGGAGCGGCCCCGCACCGCACTGCTGCCGCGGGGCGCGCAGCCTCCAGCGAACGACGGGGGCGGGGCGGGGGGGGGGGGGCCCGGGGCCGCGGGGCGGGGGCCGGGCGGGGCGCGGGGAACGAGGGGGGGCGGGTGGGGTGGGCAGCGGGGCGGGGAGCGGAGCGAGGAGCGAGGCAAGGCAGGGCGGGCGGGGATGGGTGCGGGGCGGGACCGGGGCGGGACCGGGGCGGGGCGGGGCAGGGCGGGCAGGGCGGGGCGGGGCGGGGCGCGGGGCAGGGCAGGGCAGGGCAGGGAAGAGCGGGGAGCGGGGAGCGGGGAGGTGGGGAAGAGCGGGGGCGGGGCAGGACGGGTCGCGGGGAGGGGAGGGGAGCTGTGAGAAGTAGGCTCTTCCGGGGGAGCGCCACTTACAATGGCGTCTGACGAGGCTGCTGAAAGCGCCTCAACACACGCAGGCGGCCCCCGCCGCGTCTCCGCCGCCGCCGTCGCGCAAATCGTTGGCAAATTATTTAGAAATCCAAAAGCCAAATAGCGTCGCGAGGAAGAAGAAAGGGCCCGCGCCAGACGGCGAGGGGGCGAGCAGTGGCGAGGTGACAACCGTTTTGGCTCCACTGAGTGATTTTCCTTTCGCCACGAAAACTGTTCCGCCGATGCTCTGTGGCGGCTAAAAGCCGATGATGGCTGCCAAAGCGATTTGCTTTGGAGAAGTTGGTGGCGCGGGGCGGGGGGCGGGAGAAGGAGGCGGAGAGATCTCCCGAAATGCCTCCTGCCTGCTGAGTGCTGCCCAGGGCGGCCGCGGGAAGGCGAGCGCGCGCGAACAAGACCTGCCGAGGCCGCGGGCGCGGGAGGGCGTGGGGCTTCTTCGCCGTCTTGCGATGGCGTTTGCGGCGCTGCGAAACCCCGGCCCGCCTCGCCACGCCCCCCTCCCCATCCCCCGCATTTGCGCGACCGCCGGCGACGGCTTCCGGAAGAAGCCCGGGCCGCCGGCGCAGCGCCCCTCATTGCCGGCCTCCCTCGCCCCTCCCCAGTGCCACCCAAAGGCACACACGTTCTCCTACCTTCCTATTATTTGCGGCGTCTCTCAGAAAATACATGTTCTCACACTTTCTCAGTTTTTCTATCCCTAAGAGTGGAATTGAAATATGACTTTAAGAACATATTAGACCAACCTGATGCAGATTTGTTAGTTAGTTCGTTAATGTCTTATTTTACGTGGCGAGACTCGGGCCATCAGATCCGCTCTTCCGTCTAACCACGCAAATTTCGATACGCTCCTTTCACCACCTAGCGGAGAAAGGAGGTATTATCTTGGGCGACGAAACAGGCGGATCTCAATTTTGCTCAGAGGCTTCTTTTAGGCTTGAGGATCTTTTACGTGCAGTAAATCTACTACATGGGACAGCCGGCTTTACTTCCCATCCGAAGGAAGGCGTACGAAGGATTTTTTCGACCGTAAAATTCCACGGATTCGATCGGGTAGCGATTTGTAGTGTTAAGTATCGAGCAGTTTTTCATAAAATATCCTTACAGCATTTTTGTAACTACACAATTTTAGCATTTTTGCAGAAAAGTTTTGGGTTTTCGAGAAACTTAATCAGAAATCACCCAAAGCACTTGGACTCACAAATGCAATATGGCGTATAAAATCGACCGCAATGTAACAATGAAGGACGTGAGAGTTACTTCAAAAGCATTACATTTGTGTAAGTTGTGCCGAATTTTAATTAAGGTAGTTTTTAATATTATCCTATTTACACTCAAAATTGTGCGAAAACTTCTAGTTTTCTTAAAAACACACAACCTTACTTAAAGAACTAACAGTGAAAAACGAACTTCATTTGAATACAATACCTCCTTCTTCTACAATGTAGTTGTACAAGGGTGTCTAAAAATTTCCAAACTATGGCAGTTTTTGAAAACTCAGGGACAGCTGAATTGAAACGTGTTTGAAAGTGTTTGTGTGTGTGTGTGTGTCTAAATGTACACATCGGCAACAAGATCGTGCTATAGTACCCTGATTCCGAAAATGTGGGTAAGGCATATAGCAATACTATGTAGTAAATTTCTTTCTCTAATATTTGTGTGGTCTGAATCCACGTTTTATGGATTCTTAATCCTTGATGGTTGATAAAAATAGCTTTATTACAAAACCTTAACCACCTGTCACAAACACTCGCTGCCAAACTGTAAGCAGAATTTTCACCAAATTGATTTTCCCCTACCAACGTGGCTGATATCGCGGTCTCTTTTGTTTGTTATTAATTTTTTTTACTTTTTTGGGGTAATTTACTTGACACCTCAGGGACAATTCCAACAAGAACAGTGGAGTACCTTTCATAAGATGGAATTTCCTATACCATCTTTTTATTTTATTAATATGTCGAATTTTCATTTCTGTCGATTCAGCTCTTCTCATTTGATCTTTAGAGTCCAGCATTCTCTTTCATATAGCAAACCGATAAGACCTTTGTTTTATATAGTTTAATTATTGCATTTTTTCTAACTTTATTTTTCAATGTACGTGCTATTACGCTTCAAAAATGTCTGTATTTATTTAATTTTACTTCTAGGTCACCATTTTTTGAGTACGTTATTTTGTATTCCAGGTAATTGAATGTGTTAACATATTGTATTGTATTAATGACAAGGACTATTTTCGTGTTTAGTGGTTCTTAGTCTAGTCATTCGTCATTAATAGTTCATATCGTTTTAAAGACATGATTTTTGTTTTATCTATGATTTAAATATTACAAAAAATATGTCTTAGCTTTATACCTCAATTTATGTAATTGCGATTCTAATATCCTAGAGGTAACTTCCTGACAGATCTGCATTCAAATTTTCTTCATTCATGATAAGTATTAATTTTCATCCTTCCGGTATTGTGGCAGTTAATTTTGTTGTCCCACTCAAAGAATGTGTACCAGCAATGTTGTATGATGTACAGAGGGAACAAACATACGTAAGATTTCTTTTTCATATCTTGTGATTCCTTTCATTTCCTGTTTTCCTTCGTCAGAACAGAAGTGCATTTTTTGTCTTTTACCCTCACGGAAACTGTTCGTAATACGCAAATTTAATTTGGCATCAAGTGAAGAAGATGGAAATCTTATTGCCTCGCCAACTAGGTCAGAAAGACGTTTTAAACACGAGAAAATAATTTGCAGTGGAAGCTTCTTAAGCCTCTCCGTGAATGCGCCCGCGAGTAATTTTCCTGGGGAGATTTGAGCGGGGGATTTGAGCTGGGAGGCACAAGCCGGCGGCGCACCTCGGGAGCTGCTCCGCCTCTTCCGCCCCCGCCACCCCACCCTGCCGTCCCCCCGCCGCCCCCCGCCGCCCCCCGCCGCCCCGCCGCCCTCGCCGCCCCATCCACAGTCCGCCCAGAAAATATAGCAGCTTCTAACTCGCCTGCGAAGGCGGCTTGACCTTCACTTCATGCAATGATGTCCTTTAAAATAATAATAATAATAATAATAATAATAATAATAGTAATAATAGTAATAATAGTAGTAATAATAGTAATAATAGTAATAATAATAATAATAGTAATAGTAATAATAGTAGTAATAATAATAGTAATAATAATAATAATAATAATAAAATAATAATAATATTGTTGCAGAGAGATGGCTCTTTTCAAGTAGTTTTGGACCACATAGGTTCAGTCTTACGAGGAGACCAGGAATTAAGACATTTGTATTTTATATATTTCTTTTGAGCTTCGCGTTTCGAACATTTAGCATGTTCCTTTTCAAGAGCAATATATTTTTGTCTTTTATCAATATTGCTCTTGAAAAGGTGCATCCTAAATGTGCGAAACGTAAAGCTGAAATGAAATATTTAAATTACAAATGTCTTAATTCCTGGTCTCCTCGTAAGATTGATCCTATATGGTCCAAAACTACTTGAAAAGAGTCATCTATCTGCAATATTAGACTAGGATCAGTAGGAAGAAATACAACAATTCCAATATTAATCTTTATAATATTAACAACATTGCTTCATTGGGAACAGCCCATATTGTAGAGGGAAGTATTTTGTGGACTTCTTCTTCACTTAACCCTTTCATTGGATGTTCATGTCATGTATTCTCAGGTCCCATGCGACAATCTGAGCCTAACAGCCAGGCGCACACGCGAGTCTTTTGCGAGAGAAGGCTTCACGTGTCAGAGCGCGCCTCTGCGGCGAAATCCTCTTCTCAGGAGCATTAGCGCCATTTGCAATGGAAACGTTGACGCCGACTGGGAATATTCTTTTAACGAAAATGTGATCGCACCGTTCAGTGTGGTCGTGCACGTAAACATCCAAACAATCATCCATATGACAACATATCAATACAGCAATACTCAGCACAAATTCTGTGGACTATCGAACGATAATAATGTGGTAAGTAAAAAGTACGTAATGATGCTAGAATGACCATGGTTTCTTGTACCGTACGTGCAATAAATGGTTCTGTTGAGTCATGTATGAGCGATAATGAATGAAAATTTATTCTCTTAACAAACCATATTTGCTTTTAACATATTCGAGCATGTTATTAATTTTCCATGCGCGCAGAAATCGAACGAAAACTATACAGAATCCGGTCATTTGGGAGATGTCTAGGGTTTCGCTACCTTCCCAACAACTCAAACTAACTGCAAAACTAAAAGCATTGAAACAATTTGGATTGTGACTGAAAAATGCAAATATTTGATTGTGTTATTCCGACCACTCTTACATGGCGCGTACCGACTGAATTCTTCAACTCAGTGCGTCACTAATTACGGCAAAGCTGACGTGAGATGGTTTCGTAGGCTTCCGCGGCCGGAGTCATTGGTGTCTTGGCTGACCGGGAAGAGCCGCGTCCCTGTGGATGGAGCTGACGTTTCGGCCATCTTGTTGTGACCTTCTTTAGAGCTACACTGCGGGCAATATAGCTCATCCCGGACAGTCAAAAACCCAAAGCGGACGTGATGTGACAGCAAGGTTCCAATGAAAAGACCCTTTCATTTAATATTTTTTATTAACGTCTTGCGTAATGGAACAGCAACCTTTCTTGTAATCTTCTTATGTGACGGTTAGCGAATAGGGCTGTTATACCCTAGACTGCGGATTTTAATCCGAGCGAAGTAGATTTTCAAGAACGAAAAATCGTTCGTATGCTTTCCTGTGGAGGTAAAATAAATCTGGCTGTTCCACGCTCTAGTTTTACTGCAAGTGAAAGATCCTCACGCCTAAAAGAAGCCTCTGAGCTAAATTCAAATCGCCTGTTTCGTCGCCCAAGCGATACCTTCTGTCCCTGCTAGATGGTCAAAGGAGCGAATCGAAATTGTCTTTGTCAGAAGGAAAAACAGGCCTGGTGAGTCACGTAATACAGACATCATTGAATTGAATGTAAAGAACTCTTGTACAATATATATATATTGTAATGGAACGTCTTGCCTACTTATCCCAAATCTGTATGTAACCGCACCAAGTTGCGGCGACAATATGAAATAAAACGACTATACCTTGAATCTCTCTACTCTATATAAAATCTATACAAATTTATGCCCTGCTAACTTTTGCCTCCTTTATCTAAAACTGTGCCCGTTACTTAGCTACTCCTTCAATGTTATAAAACTATTGAGCGTGAGGCTGTGGTTGGCCTGTACAGGAGCCTAACGAGATACTTGGACAGTTGGGCGTAGGTCACTGTTTAATACAAAATCACGAAATCATATTATATGGCTTACTGTCGAACCAAATACGTCCGGCATTATTTATTCTTTTCTGGTTTTCACTCTCTCCACACTCCGCTGGAGACATAACAACAAAAACATACACAAATGCAATACAATAAACAACAAAACACAATACCTGAAATACATAAAATCACATTCGCACTTACTATTTACACAATCGACAAAAAAAAACAAAACAAATCATTCACACTTGAATGCGCATCCCCTATTCTGTCTGAATATAGCCTATTATTATTTCCAAAACTTGGTCTTGTACATTAAAATCTAATCTGTTCTTTCTTCCCATTTATGTGAACTATTAAATTACGCAAAGTTATTGCACTTTCCTTTCGTAGAAATCGGCCATCCGCGTAACGCCATTGTTCCATGTCACCTCCGTAGTATACATGTAGCATCCATTAATTCATCTCCCACAGCGTCCATCCATTTCCACACACGTTTGTTAACGACAAATTTACTTTAAATGAAGAATATCCCTGATTAAAACTACTCACTAATTACTATACTAGTTTCTGTTAACTGCGACCGATTAATATGGCGACAGTGTTCCATGAACACTGTTTTCGTGAATATATATAAATATCTCTTCCACGTTTTATCTTTCCATTAACTCGACAGTTACTAAACACGATATATTTACCTATTCACAAACTGAACGCAATTTTCTATTAAAATAAAAATTTTTGCGGAGCGTTTCAACATGCATCCGTATTCAAGCTATTTCGACCGCGCCTCTTCGTCATTGTGTGTCCGGATCGTCAGCTCTTTTATTCTTTTAACATCACACGATCGCTGCTGCTTCTCCTACAAAATATTACATCATTTAATTTAATTCACATTTTCTGTTCTGGCGTAGCCCCTCGAAGTTTCCCAACGTTGCGACTGTTACCATAATTTTCTAAATGATTTATTCTGTTGGTTCTTAAAGTTTTGTTTGTATTGCTTCACGCGTTCTCTTAATTTTCGCCACAAACACCTTTTGATTTACTGAACCTTAAAGCACAACAATGGCTATCATGTCTGTTTACAAGCTGGAATTTATACTATACAAAAATGTTCATATCTTTCGAACGCGTGATGCGATTTCCTTCAAATAACTTGCAAACGACTTCGCTACATGAACGCTACTGCCCTATCTTGTCCCAATTGTGAATTTGTCGCGTTTTCCGTTTACTTCAAAAACTATGCTACGCGACATCGCCTTCATCTGTTTTTACAGTTCATGTTAATGTTATGCATTTTCTATTTATTCTTTGACTTGTGCCTTATTCTTGGGGGGAATCATGGAATATTACATCTCCCCCCGCCTAAGATGTCGCTCAGATATGACACCGTCATGATGAGTCTACATCTAGCATTACACATTGTTGGTCCCGTTTCTTTACCACGTATCCTCTTCCACTCGGCACCTGTTACAGTTCAACGGCCATCGTTGCCTGTGTTGGTGAACTTGATCTTGCACTAACAATGCGTCTCTGAAGTACACAACACTACCGTTTCCTGCTGTTTGCGACGGACACACTGCTAATGTTTGCAGTGGCACTGCATTAAGTCGGTACGCTCTACCGTCGTCTATCGCGGCACCTGTATAATACTATTCTACTATATTACTACATTACAAACTCCTTTCTCACCACATAACCTTACAGACTCGGCTTCTTGTATAATTTAACATTAAATAGGTTTTGGACACCTATTTCTTGTCCTCGATCTGCTATTACAACATTATTGTTATTGAGTACCTTCGTGATAGTATACGGACCGTCGTATATCGGAAAGAATTTCTTAAACAATTTCTGATCGGATGAGGACGAGTGAGGCGAGCGGACTAAAACCTGGTCCCCATAAAATTGTCCCCGACAGAAATGTTTCTGAGCCTGCTACGCTGCTTTGCCGACTTCCGCAACTGGTCATACACTATCTTCTGATCGGTAGTCACTTGTTCTAAACCGCCGATTTCCGGTGGTATTTTCACGTCATCGAATGGCTCTTCTTCTTGGCACCGAAGTGCGCCTCCCATGGTGTTACATTGATACTTGAGTCGAACTCCGCTGGTGAACTGTATCCTTTCCCGGCGAAACAAACGTGACAATTCCCTCATCACTCGTTCGCTTGGGTTGCTCTGTGGATGTCGCACTGCCGTGAGATGGACGGAAATCCCTAACGTTTCCATCTCTTCTTCCATCTTCCGCTGGTGAACTGTGTACCTCTGTCGCTCAATATCTTAGTCGGCTTCCCACACATTTCTATAAATCGCTTCACTTGCCGTATACAGTTGGCGGCACTGGGCTTTCTTATCGGAAATATCTGCACAAACTTAGAAAAAACATCTATTATTACCATTAGGTGCTGGTTTCAAACTTGGTCCACGGCAACGGCCCATATCAATCCACCGCATACAATTCCCGTGGCCTCTGCGGTAAAATCGGCTGCCATTCACCTTCGCAGCGTCTGTTCGGCTGTTTCGTCTTTTGACAGACGTCACAGGAACTCGCTATTTGTCGCACCTCTCTTCCCATATTCGGCCAGTAACAGTAATCTGATAAGATTTGTGTGATTTTCCACCTCCAAAATGCCCATAATGTTCATGTGTGGACGTGGCCAATTCCTGCGACTTTCTTCAGGTATCCATATTCGGAACTTCTCTTCGGGCCCACCAATTTTTTCTTAACAAGATTCCTTCATAAATCTTCCAATTACTTGCGTCCTTGTCTTTCTCCTTGCGGATTCGCCTTCTATCGTACGGCTGGCCATCAATCAACTTGATATTTCCTGCACGAACACGTTTCGCTGTTGCATATTGATAATTGCTCTTGTCGTCCATCGCGGGCTAATTTCTCACCCGATGACGCCATCACACTATCCAGGCTCCTTTCTCTTTCACCTTGATTCTTGACAAGTAATCTGGCAACAGGTTCTTTCGGCCTTCGCAATATTCGATCTCGAATTGAAACTGTTGCAGCCACAAAGTCCACCGTAACAGTTTGTCATTATGCGTGTGGCTTCTCATCAAAAATATTAGTGCCTTATGGTCCGTAATTATGGTAAATGGGCGCCCTACTAGCAATGTTCTGAACTTCTGGGTCGCCCACACAATAGCAAGAGCTTCCAACTCTGTCGCGCCGTAATTCATTTCGCTTCCTTTTAGTGCGCGACTGTCCAAAGCCACTATCTGTTGTTCGCCACATTCGCCCAGCTGGAACAGCACAGCCCTAGAGCGAATCCACTGCTGTCCGTCTGTACGTACATTCTACGTCGAAAATCCGGATATTGTACTATATACGTGCGTTCGAAAGCGCTCAGCAACTCCTCGAATGCTTCCTGGCATTGTTGCGTCCACTGCCATTTGCTTCCTTTCCTTAACAAGTGCAACAGTGGTACTACCTTTTGCGAGTAATTCTTTACGAATCGCGCGTAATAGTTACATATTCCAAATATTCGCCGCAATCCTCGCACATTTTTGGGTGGTGGTAATTTCCGAATTATCTCCCTTTTATTTTCCTGCATCTTCATCCCCGCACTTGATATTTCGTGCCCCATGAATTGCACTTGCTGACGACAAAACTCGCATTTCTCTAAATTCAATTTCGTTGAACTTCGAAAATCTCTAATAATTTCCTCAAATTTCTCAGGTGCGATTCCAAATCCTTCGAAAACAAAATAATATCGTCAACGTACATCACCATAGTGCTCTTCAACTCAACCGGGATTACATCGTTCAAATATCGGATTAGCGCTGCTCCAGAATTTTTCAATCCGAACGGCAGTCTCGTAAATGAATACACCGTCCCTTCAAATTTGAAGCTGATGTATTGTTGGCTTCCTGCTTCTACCTCGATCTGCCAGTACGCGGATGAAAATCTAACGCGCTGAAGATTTTGGCTCCTCCTAACTTCATCACCATTTCATTTACAGTTGGTGGCGTTTCATACCGTGGAATCGTGACCATGTTGAGTCTTCTCGCGTCTAGACACAGACGAATGCTTCCATTTTTCTTCACCACTACGACCAACGGACTTATATACGGGGTTATTGCCTTTCGGACAACGCCCTTCTGCTCCATTTCCTTAATAAGTTGGCGCACCTGCTCATGGTACACTTGTGGTACGGGATATTGTTTCAGAGAACGGCGTCGTATCTTTCAACTGCAGCTTGAACTTATAGCCCTTCACCGGCTCTGACGACTCCCCAAAAACACTAATAAATTCTCTTAACAGTTGACGAACTCTTACCGGACAGCCTTCCTGATCGATGACCTCTTCCGCAGCCCTTTCTACATTTTGGAGAATTTCTTCCATACTAGCTTGCAGTTCGTCTCCTTCCGCCTCCGCCCCATCAAGTTCAGCGACCACTGACCTACTTTCAATAGAACCTCGTGACTTGAGCATTATCTTCCTTGCTCCTACGTCCACGACGGCTTGACAAGCATCCAGTGCGTCCATCCCCACGATGACGTCACGGATCAGCCCCCGGACAACGATTGCTGCTACCTCGATCGTTATTCTCCCAAATCTATCTCCAACCAGATTTGTTTCCGAGTGTTGGCTGCCTTCCTATTCGCCATGATCACGCGAAGCTTCCGCGTCGGTAATTCAATCAACATGTGCCCTTCCTTTTGCACCTTCTTACAAAATTCCTCCGACACTGCACTAATACTGCTGCCCGTATCTACTAGCGCCCGAACTTCTCTCCCGTAGCACCTGCCTTGCAAAATCAAGCATTTGCTCGGCCCTGCGCCTTCCGTTGTTTCTTCTCTCAGCAATTCGTCACCTCCAACGACAATACTCGCTATGGCCTCAATCGTTACGATATTTCTTTTCGTCTCGTTTGGTTCGACCCACCTTTCGCCCCAAACGTGTTTAGTTTCCTTCCAGGTACTGATTCCATCGGCCTTGCGCTCCTTCCGCCTTCGCTTGGTTATGATCCCGGACCTCTTGTTCCATTCGTTCGCGCCTGCTCGTTCGCCGTCCTTCGGCTTTGGTTTTGCTGCGCCTGCCCGTCTTGCGCCTTCTCTTCCCTCCCTCGAGGCTTTCTTTGCGCACCTCTACTGCGCACATTATCTTGCCGATATCGCCCTCCGTTGTATCGGTGGTTGCCATTTCCGTTCCCGGATCGGAGCCTTCCGTCACGCCCGTCCCGTTCATTGTCGTCGTTCGCCTGCTCGAACCGACTTACTCTCTCTATCAATGCCTCTATGGTTTCCGGCATATTATTCCATAGTAAGTTTCGTATTCCACTCGGCATTTGTCGAATCAGAATTCGAATAACTTCGGCCGGGTTGAAATCTTCGCTACATACTTTAAACGCGCTGACTTTACGAGTGACAAAGTCGCTCATGGTTTCGGCGTCTCCCTTTCGATATCGTTCCGACATCAACCGGTATTTTAACTCGAATCGGTGGTGTTGGTTCCAATACTTTCTAAAAATTTCTCGCGCCATTCCCATAAATTTGCGGTGTTGGTGTTAATGCTCGCCACCAATGCTGCGCCTTGAGCTAAGGGCTTCTCGACAAACCTCAATTTCATTCCTTCCGGAATGTTATTTACTTTAAAGTAGTTCTCGAGTGCCGTCAAGAACGAATATGGTTGTTCTCTGCCTCCCGTGAAAACGTAGATAATTCGGCAACGTTGCATGCCCTATCGCGTAACCATTGCCATTCAAACGGCGCGCCTGCATACACCCGCTGTTCGAGGGCGGCGAATTTGTTCATAATTTCTTTATCGACTTCCTTTGTCGATCCTACCTCTGCCAATTTCCGACTATCGAATTCTCCCTGAACAGCCGTTTTAATATTCCTATCGATTTTACTGATCGATTCCTCGACACGACCTATACGCACGTCTTGCTGTCGCGCTACTTCCTGAAGTCTTGCACATTCCTGTCGATTTCGACAATCGCGTTTCTTGCAGCCGTACCGATTGTTGTAAAGTGCCCACGGTCGATTGAATTTCGCCTACACCTGTACTGAGCTGCTGGTTGAACACCTCTTGAACTGCGAAACGAGTTTCTGACGTCTCTTGCACCGTTTTCGCGTTTTGTTCTAACCCTAGTGAACCGGGCAATTGTCTCTACTTTAAATGCGCTCACTTCGTCTTGAATTTTCGACACTGCGACTTGCACCTCATTCTGCAATGTGTTTAGCGCGGCATTGATACTTCTATTCTGCTCTACAACTTCCTCAAATTTATTCTCTATCTGTTTTTGCAAGTTGTTTTCCAACCTCGCACTATCACTTCTCATTTCTTGCATTAACCGTAATAACATCGACAGAGTGGGTTCCGATGCACCTTGCACCTCCGGAACAATTTCACCTGCAGCTTCCTGGCTCATATTTGCACCTTGCGTATCTGTTGCAATATTCCCCTCCCCTTCTAATTCTAATTCTCTAGATGTTGCCTCTTCATCCTCATCGCGAGCGGAAATTGTTTCTGAATCCGACGCATCCGTGTACTTAACATTTTGCCACTACGCGTCTCCATTTTGAATTGTACTATGTTTTACTTACAATTAGTTTTGACCTTTTTCACCTAGCCCACTTGCGTACTATTGTAGTGTCCCAGTATTCGTCCTACTCACGACTCACGTTGCGGCGCCAATTATGTAATGGAACGTCTTGCCTACTTATCCCAAATCTGTATGTAACCGCACCAAGTTGCGGCGACAATATGAAATAAAACGACTATACCTTGAATCTCTCTACTCTATATAAAATCTATACAAATTATGCCCCTGCTAACTTTGCCTCCTTTATCTAAAACTGTGCCCGTTACTTAGCTACTCCTTCAATGTTATAAAACTATTGAGCGTGAGGCTGTGGTTGGCCTGTACAGGAGCCTAACGAGATACTTGGACAGTTGGGCGTAGGTCACTGTTTAATACAAAATCACGAAATCATATTATATGGCTTACTGTCGAACCAAATACGTCCGGCATTATTTATTCTTTTCTCTGTCTGAATATAGCCTATTATTATTTCCGCAAAACTTGGTCTTGTACATTAAAATCTAATCTGTTCTTTCTTCCCATTTATGTGAACTATTAAATTACGCAAAGTTATTGCACTTTCCTTTCGTAGAAATCGGCCATCCGCGTAACGCCATTGTTCCATGTCACCTCCGTAGTATACATGTAGCATCCATTAATTCATCTCCCACAGCGTCCATCCATTTCCACACGTTTGTTAACGAAAATTTACTTTAAATGAAGAATATCCTGATTAAAACTACTCACTAATTACTATACTAGTTTCTGTTAACTGCGACCGACAATATGGCGACAGTGTTCCGCGAACACTGTTTTCGTGAATATATATAAATATCTCTTCCACGTTTTATCTTTCCATTAACTCGACAGTTACTAAACACGATATATTTCACTCTATTCACAAACTGAACGCAATTTTCTATTAAAATAAAAATTTTTGCGGAGTTCAACATGCATCCGTATTCAAGCTATTTCGACCGCGCTCTCTTCGTCATTGTTGTGTCCGGATCGTCAGCTCTTTTATTCTTTTTAACATCACACGATCGCTGCTGCTTCTCCTACAAAATATTACATAATTTAATTTAATTAAACTTTTCTCTACTGGCGTAGACCCTCGAAGTTTCCCAACGTTGCGACTGTTACCATAATTTTCTAAATGATTTATTCTGTTGGTTCTTAAAGTTTTGTTTGTATTGCTTCACGCGTTCTCTTAATTTTCGCCACAAACACCTTTTGATTTACTGAACCTTAAAGCACAACAATGGCTATCATGTCTGTTTACAAGCTGGAATTTATACTATACAAAAATGTTCATATCTTTCGAACGCGTGATGCGATTTCCTTCAAATAACTTGCAAACGACTTCGCTACATGAACGCTACTGCCCTATCTTGTCCCAATTGTGAATTTGTCGCGTTTTCCGTTTACTTCTCAAAAACTATCGCTACGCGACATCGCCTTCATCTGTTTTTACAGTTCATGTTAATGTTATGCATTTTCTATTTATTCTTTGACTTGTGCCTTATTCTTGGGGGGAATCATGGAATATTACATCTATATATATATATATATATATATATATATATAAACTATGACATTGCAGTTCTCGTGAAGATTTTTGTTAAAATTTAATTTACGAGGCAATTTATTTGTTGTCCTTGTATTTTATTGCATGCTACATTTTGGAAAACAATTTTATGTGGGTTTGTTCAGCAGCATTTTTGCCGTTGGAGCTGCTACCACTGGCTGTAAATGCTGGAAATTCGTCGGTTCTTGCCAGTGGCACATGAAAACGCGTTGTGCTCAAACCATGTTGACGTAAACGTAAAAGCATGTAGTTCGCGCACTGTAATGATTACGTAAATGTGTGTGAACATGTTTACGTTTACATTCACCATTATGAATGACTGCTTGGAATAACATAATAGCAGTTAGCTTTTGCGTTCACATTGAGTTAAGGCTTAAGTTTCATTGTGAATGTGGGTCTGGTGTGGTCCCTTCGCAGGTAGCACTCGCGCAGATGAAAGTGCGGTTTCTTCCCCCTGGCTGCGCCCTCGCCGCCCCTCAGCCGCCCAAAGCGGATTACATTGCAAATTAATCACAGCAAGCGAATTCATCGTCTTTGGCCTGGGCATTAAGAGAGGCGATACAACGTCCCGCGCGCTCCCCCGATGAGCTCTCCCTCGACCTTCGACCCCGCGGCGCGGGGAGGCCCTGATGAGCCGCCCGCACACACAGGCAGGGCTTCCGCCTCCGCGCGTCCCGGCCGGAATGAGGCGGGTGGCGCATAAACCAGCAAATAATGCGCTCCTCAACGACGCGGAATTGCCTTCTTTTGTTCAGAACGGGGAGCGTCATTTTGGTAAGATGTTATCACTACTGCGGCATATTCACTCTCGATATTGATACGAGAAATAATCTCCCTAACGCGGAAAATCTAACAGGAAATCAATAAAGCGAAATTGTCTGATTCCTCATCGCCTCTGCCGGGAGCGGTAGCTCAGTGCATCAACTGATGTCACTGCAGCGCCTCTGACCGGTCCTAGGTTCGAGTCCCGACAGTGGCAGGATTTTTTCAGCTAGGTCGAATTCAGTCGCTGTCTGAAGGTGAATTCTAGCGGCCGGCTGCTCTGATCGGTAGTTTTCCGTGGTTTCTCCGATCAACACCAGGCGAATGCCGGAGCAGTACCCTACCAAACGGGCCACGGACCGCGCGCGATCTTTCCTTCCCATTCCTTGTCCCATCCTCTCCCCTTACACACACACTTACACTAACATGCACTACACTACCACATATTCCGGGAGACCGGTCGGGAGCTTAGAGCTTGTTCCGACTGGGGCGGTGCCCCGTTGGTGGGAGAGTCCTGGTTAGGGGGAAACCCCACTAGTCGACGGTAGGTCGGCGCCGGATCTCGCCACCCAGCGGGGGAAGATCACCGCCATCTACCGAAAGAAAAAAACATGCACTACACTAACGGGACTAATGACCGAAGCAGTTGACGCTCCCGGAAACACGAAAAAATCAATCAATCATCTCATCGCCTCTACTAGCGAAGGAGATTCTTGGTTCTTTACAAATGCACTCAGGAGGACTGGCGTCTACTGCTGGCATTTAGAATTAGAATTTTCTCAAAATGAAAAGTAACACATATTAATCAATATCAAATCAATTAATATAAGACATTTCATAAACAGGTATCTAACACTACAAAGTACAAAATAAAAGTGCATGAACCTAAGAAATTCATTTAATATAAAATAATTAAAACCAAACATCCCGGATTAATTATTACACAGAATATTTACTTTCTCGGCTATTAGGTATTTAGCTAATCGAGATTCAGAATTGAAACACTGCAACTGAAAGTGGTGATTTTTCACTAGAAAAACTCTTATTGTGAAGCCCTGAAATCAAAGTTTATAAAAGGACTTATAAATAATACCAATTCCTATATAGTATTTGAGTAACTGCGAGTGACCTTCCGTGCGTCCGTCACTCACGGTTGGACCAATTCCCGAGCACCAAGCCAAACACATAATGTGACATTCGACGTGTCTCGGCCTCCTGGTGAAGAATATTCGAAGAAATTTTCAAATACGTGTCTTTGCGCTCCGACTCCGGGAATTAAACCAACGCCACCTGAATAGATCTATTTAGGTGACGAGATGACGGCACTGGTTGTTGGCATCTCTAGTGCCAAAATGAATCGCGAACTGGCAATTGAATAACTGCTTTGAAGTTATTGAAAAGAAGTGAATTGTTTCATCCGTTTTTTGATAATGAATTTGCAAAAATGTATGTGCTTATTAACTTATTAAATTTGAAGACGTACAAGCAAATATGGAGAAAACCAGATGAGTGAGGAGTGCTAGGGAATGAAGTTCCCTATTCTTATTCGGCGTTTCTCATGTACGATCTTAATCGTGCAATTACTGATTTTCAAATGAATGTGACTAACTTACCCTTATTAAACTTAATTAACGTCATATTCACGTAAACATAAAAAACAGTCACCTTTTAATGTTTATGTAAATTCACCTACAAAATGACTAATAGAGCAATTGCAGACGTTAAAGTGAACACAAACCGGACTGAGTTTAATTTGAGACAAATCTTTAAGAATTAAGAAACAAAAATATGGAAGTGAACATTTGATTCTTGCAAATTCGTGCAAGAATCAAATGTTGTTGTAGATGATTTTGCGACAGAATTTTTTAAATTAATTGAGAATGATCATATAGTACCATTAAAGAATAACACAAACAGCTTACAGGTGATCTTTTATGTCCATTTTTGTGCATATTAACAAAAAACGTAAAAAGCGTAGCTGTCCTAAATTATATTTGTATTGTCCATACCTACAAGTGTGTTTTTACGGTGATTACAATTTTGAAATTGCAATATTACCAGCTCATAGCCTGTATGGAGGTAACATACAAGGCTATTGGATGTTAGGAATATTTGAACGGCAGTATACATTATAATTTATTTGAACAATGCTATGCACGACATTTACAAATATTCAATGCATGAATATATTTTAAAAACATTTGCAACTTCGGCGACGCCACATTCAGCTAGTATATAGTAAATTACTTCCTCAAACACTTTGTATAATTTAAAATCTTTTTCGTTGTTTTCCATCAACTACAATATTGAAGATATATACATTTACTTGCTCATTCTTACTTCCTGAAAAGAGTATATTATCATTGTGTGCCGCAAAAGAACTAATTTTCCACAAAAAAAAAAACTGCTCTGGCCGGGCCTCGATAATGAAAAAGTGGATAAATCTTGTTTATATTTACAATATATTATTTCCTCAATCGCGTTGTGAAGTGAGAATCCATGATTTATTGGTCCTTGATACCGAAAAATTGATTGGCAATACGACCGTCCGTTTGTGCGGCCGCGTCGTCCGTACGACGTCCGTCCACCCGCCCGAGCGTCCGTCCACCCCTCCGTCCGTCCATCCTTCCGTCCGTCCACCCCTCCTTTCGCCCGCCCCACCGTCCGTCCGCCCCCCCCCGTCCGGTTCGCCGTCCGCCCCTCCATCCGTCAGTGATGAAATCTGGCCCCTAAAACGTACAGGTGATTTACTCCAAAATTGATATACTCATATTAATTTATAGGAACTCGAGACCTTGCGAGTTTGAAACGGATATTTTGCTTTTCGGAGGTACTAGACATGAAGCTTCAATTACTTTTTGAAAATGTTATCATAAATTGCTCAAAATTGTTTGATTCAAATTTTTCCTCCGATAGTGTAAAGAACGTTAAAAAAGAACGGCGCAGGTTTCATTATCGTTGATATCCCTGATATTTCAAAAAATTGCATAAAGTAAAAATTGTTTTCGTCGTCCTTCTACAACTACAATATTGAAAATAGTTTCTTCCTTAATAAAATCTGTTGCTAAAAGACAGATCTTGAAATAGTACAATTTTTCGAAATTAATTGTTTTTGTCTAAGATCCTGTTAATGTCCAGTCTAGTTTTCAATAATCTGTATATAATTTTTAGATTTTATTTGGTTTCTGATCTTCTAGTAATTTGTTAGAATCGATTGATAACAGATTTAAAGTACCCCAGTTGCTAACGGCCGTGAATGACTGAAAAGTGCTCAAAAATATGGCTTCAGTGTACGCTGTTGTAATGGAAATTGTATTCATAGAGCGATTGTATTAGTACCTCTTTCTTTTTAAACACATTTTAAGCAAGTCGGCCCTAAATATAGGAACCGTCTGAGTTTAGTTCAGCTCTAGCATTGCCTTCAGGGACACCGACTGGAGGTCGTAGCCTTCGACCAATGACCATTCCAATCGATGTGCCCGGACACATTAGTCCTAAATCCCAAGGAAGATGGTGAAACCGCGTTAAAGGGGCCAAAAGGTAAGCTATACCCTTCAAGACGAGTGTAATAGCATTGAATAATGTACACAGGCATTCCCCTAAACCGAAGGGAATAAAACGCTTTTGATTGCTACGGACGGCGGCACCCGTGCAGAAAGCGCTGGGCTTCGAAACCAAACATTCAGGCAACGTGCAACGAAGGGGGGAAAACACAAACGATACCCAGCCTAGGGATCATTTCATGCTTCACACTTTCATGTGACAATAATTAACTAGGAGTAATAAGTCGTTTTGAGCGTAATAGCCGCCCCATTTGCCGCGTGAGGGATCTGATCCGACGCGGACAGAGAAGGCGCTAATGGCCGCGAGTCCTCGCGAACGTGACGCGGCGCAAATGTTATTAGCGCGCTCCGAGGGCGCGAGCGGGCGCCCACCCGCCCTCCGCCGTCCGCGGGGCAATTAACCATCTGGCCGAGGCGAGGGCGAGGGCGAGAAACATCTGCTCCGCCCGCAAAATGAGCCCCAGGCTGCTCGACGCGCGGCCCTTCGTTCGCGGCCCACGCTGACATCTCTGCATCGCATCACGAGGAATGTGAGTGCTAGAACAACACGTTGGACACGCAGCCGTCAACTCAAGCGAACGGAACGAAATCATGAACGAGCAAATACAATGTTTCTTCTTGCATGTGATACATGTTGCTCCGCTGATGGGGTGCAAATCTGTATCACGTACATGGTGCTCCTGTCAGCAAATTACTTTTCACCTTTCGCCAAGGACGTTTGCGATGCCGCGACGCAACATTCAGAAATGCGTTTAAGGTCTAGAATTTCGTTCACTGTTAATAGATGCTATAATAAAAAGGCTGCTTAAATAAATTCACTGGATTTGAGGAAAGAAGATCGTAATCTTCAGGTTATGCTACGTTCGACAGAATAGTCAGCGTAGGAAGAATAGAAACAATTCACGGAATATACTAAAGGAATAATAAGTATATGTTTTAATGCTATTAGTTAACATTTAACAGAATTTAATAAAAATAACTGTTGAATCATAGTTTGAAAGTTGTCGGCCACAACGGAGTACCATCCAAGTACAAGGCCGGAATCTGTAGGTTTTAGTCCTGTAAGGTTCAAACGACTTCGCCGCGTAGTTCTAGCGTAGCTTCTATAAATTGCCCATATGAATCGCCTTTTTATTTAAAAGGGTTAAAACGCAAAATATATAAAGTTAGGCAACTCACCTCATGAAGGAGAAAATCTCAACATAATACGGATTGCAATGAACTGAATTTGAAACTTGTGATGCTAACACATCACATACTTACTTGCTTGTTTCTAAATTTGTCGGTTTCGATATTTCAGAGTTCAACGAAAATCAAACCTATGTCATTCTTTTAAACCTTGCCTTGTTCTAACCGTGAAAAAAATGGAGTAAAAATTTGCAGCGTTTTCTTAGATTTTTTATAATTTGCATTAACTTCAAGCGGAGATTGCGTGACAACTAATTTTTAAGAAACTTATTCTAGACTTTTTTTTAAAGGTCTGATATTGTCGAACAGATTTTCTTTAAAGCAAAAATCTCTACCTTTAAATTCGTAGTAATGGAATGTTTCCCTGAGTTCCCCGGAAATGAGGCAAGCGCCAGTGTTCTACCGTTGTTTGATATATACAAGGAAAAAATTAAAGAAAAAACTTGCAGCCGTTTTTGAAAAAGTAATTGTTTAAAAAAATGAAATTGGCTATATTTTGCATAAACTTATGCAACAACTACTCAAATTTTTGAAAAAGTGTACATTACGATATTTCAAGGTAATAGAAGGTAATCTGCCATAACGAAATAAATATGTAGCGGGCAGACGGGCCTGCATAATTTTTGAAAGCGTCTTTTATATTATCCGAGGACAAAGTTTAATCAAAACATTTGAAGACATTTTTGGGAAAATTTGAAAATGTAATGAGACTCCGTGTAAAGTAACTCTAAAAATTAAAATACTCGTTTCAAACTCAGGATTACGTTAAAACCTTCGTTTTAAACTTCAGGATCTCGACTTCTTTTAAATCGTTCTGGGAATATCGAATTTGAAGGAAGTCGATTGAACGGTATATGAGTTAGCGTTGACAAGAAACAGACGGACAGACTGACGTTTCGCGGTCAATATTTCGTACAAAACATGGATGCTGACTACACAACGTGTTAGAGGAAATATATATATGAGGGGCATCCTATAATTAAATATACAAATTGATCTGGAGAAATAAACGTTTATTTTTACAAATGAGGCGGATGAGGATAAGAGGCTAGCGCCTAGATGCCCACTCCGTTCTAAATTCCCCCCGTAAAGATCAGTGCATGATAGGCGCACGATAGATACAAACATTGATGCGGCCAGAACGGTATTTGTCAGTCACAGTGTCTCGGCCACTTTTAAACTGTTCTACCCGTTTGAAAAAATTCTCGTGAATCTTATAACTTTTACCATACACTTGTGTCATTCTAGAGTATATATTAACTGGTTTTCCACCTTCAAGTACAAAACGAATCACAGAACTTTGTTCAACCAATGTGGAATTTTCAAGTGGACTCGCCATTGTTGAACTTAATTTTGAAGTTACGAACACAAATGTGTTTATATATATATGTGTGTATATACAGGGTGTCCGGACTTACCCGGACCAAAATGGCATCACCGTATGCACCATCTGACGACGAACAAGAAAATATATGGTGTTGTTGCGAACGTGTAATAATAACGCGGAAATCACGGTTTTGTTCCATGTAGTGATGTACACAATCTTTACCCAAGTCTGTACCGTGCTCGGGAGCAAACAATCGCGTTCGACCGTGAGATTCACACCAGTTGCCGCAACGCCGGCGCGCGGCCGGCCGCGGCGCGCACTTATCGCCGAGGTCAGTGTTCATTTGTCCGGAGCTGAGTCGCGGCGCGGCGTTCGTACGAGAGGTGAGAATGGACGCGTATGCCGCATCCGAGTACTGCGACATGTACATGGTCTTTGGTGCATGCCGGGGTAACGCCCGCGCTGCTGCTCGTGAGTACGCTGAGCGATATCCGAATCGGCGTCACCCCACACGCAACGTGTTTCTGCGTCTCGACGCAAGAATGCGTGCAACGGGGTCCGTGTTACCGCGCCGAAGTGCCGACGCCGGTTCATCTCGCCGTCTTGCTGTCGCTGTGGAGGAGGACGTGCTGCAGATCATCAGGGACGAGCCCACGAGCAGTGTACGAACTGTGGCGCAACTGGTGAACCTGCCTCGGTCGACTGTGCACACCCTGCTGCAGGAGGAAGGCCTGCACCCGTACCATTGATGAGCCACTGCGGCTGACGTATTGTGAGTGGCTTCTGCATCAGCAGGCCAATGAACACTCCTTCACTTCACGCATGCTCTGGACAGACGAAGCCACCTTTACACGGGAAGGTGTGTTCAACAGGCACAATCAGCATTGGTGGGCACCAGAAAATCCACATGTTACGCGTCCGCACAGGCACCAAGTGCGATGGACTATTAATATTTGGGCCGGCATCCTTGGCGACAGAATAATCGGGCCATACGTGCTCCCTTGTAGGCTGAATGCGGAGGCGTACCTCACATTTCTCCGCGCCGCTCTGCCCGAACTCCTGGAAGACGTGCCCTTGGCGCTCCGCACCAGAATGCGGTTCCAGCACGATGGTGCACCAGCGCACTACGGCCGTGACGTTCGCGTGCACCTGGATGCCTACTCTGCAGGCCGCTGGATTGGCCGTGGAAGCCCTGTCGCCTGGCCGCCACGATCGCCCGACCTGACGCCCTTAGATTTTTTCTTTTGGGGCTTTGTGAAGGAGCAGGTGTATGCGACGCCGCCGGCCGACGCGTACGAAGTCGTCGCGCGTATGCATGCGGCTGTGGCTGACTTGAACGCCGGCATATTAGGGCGTGTGCAACGAAGTATTGCGGCCCGTGCCCTGGCGTGTTGCCATATGCGCGGGGGCCATTTTGAACATTTCTCATGATGTATGTCTTGTGTAAAATGTATTTCTGTTGACTACGTATGCAATACATTAATGTCGCGTTGGCTACAGTTATTACGAGTATCTGTTGTGTTTTCCTGGATGGCATTACCTTTTCGCCCGCCGGCCAGGGGCTGCCGCCCCGCCCGGGCTCCGTTATCGCGACGTTTGCACAAGGTCGAGGCTTCTCGCTGGGGCGACCAGTGCGACAGCCCCTGCCCAGCGGTACAGATAGTGGCAAAAGAAAAGACACACATTTCCTCTCCGCGCGGCGGGCGACAAACTATGCTTCTAATTCCCGAACGCACTAACGTTTGAAAACGCAGAAAGGCGTAATGGATGGCGGATATCTACCTCCTGCTAACTGCTTTTACTCTAGTTTGCGCGATAGCCTTCCATACGTGCAATTGCAATAAATTGTGTTTCTCCTAATCTATCGTGTCGAAATGAGCAATATTTGTTGTAGACGTCATTGGCAATCATCCGCGCACTGTGGTTTAATTTGGTCCGGGTAAGTCCGGACACCCTGTATATATATATATATATATATATATATATATATATATATATATATATATATATATATATATATATATATAACAAGATTTATCCACCTTTTTGTTTGCCAGGGCACAATTACAAAACTTTATCTTCTTTTGGAGTACAGCCAGAAAGTAAAATTAACCGAATATATTCTATGCCATATGAGGAGAGAAATGATTTTGGATAGAGTTGAGCTAAAAAAAGGAAAATGTTCCAAAATAGGGATGAAGGTATACTAAAATTGCATACATTCTCATTTCCAGGCAAAAATTTCTATGGCTGCTGATTCAGACAATCAAAGAGGTGTGCCTGCTGATTCAGTCTAATCTGAAACCGGCAATATCATAGTAATTTTTAAATAAATCCTACTTTTTGTACATCATTATTAGTAACATTTTAAATTTACTAAATAGTTTATAAAATCTCTTTTTACACAAATCATTACATCGATTTTCTGCACGAATTATGTGATGGTTGGCTATATTTGTCACGTGACTTACATCGCGAATACGATGAAAACATGTAAATTAAAACTTCCTTCACCCAAATTAACTCCGTGAAATTAGTGCTGACAATATTGAAGGCCGATGAGATAAATAAATAGTTACAAATACCAGCTAAACCCAAACAATTGCATCGCACAAAAGGAAGAGTGGAAAGGTTACATTCGAAGTATACCGAAAATCGAAAACTCAAAGTTATTGTTTTATGTCGTTAAGTACTTATTTTCCAAGGCTGATGAAATAAGGAAGATTTACAAATTCTGTAACAATTCAGTGAAATCCTTGTGAAAACATACCGAGTTATGAAAATGTAGTTCAAACGTTCAAAAATTTAAATGTAATCATAGAATTACCATAATCTCTACAAGTACAATGCTGTAATGAACCAAAGCAAGAAATTTTGCAATCGCTCCTGGCACAAAAATGAAATACACCACAAATAATTATAATCAGTGGATATTTTTGGAATAAAGGACAGTAGTGAGTGTAGTAGATAAGAGTTAGGCATTGCGATTATGTACACTCACTAATCGTTGTATTTAAGAAGACTTAATCCGTGTACTTCAAAAATATTCGCTGTCTTTTCCTCGCTTGCTCGCGGTACGAAACGTCGGCTCTTTTCGGTAGATGAATTGCAACTCGCGAAACAAGACGACAACGAAACGATCAAGACCAACTTCTAACTGCATGTAGTAAGTCTTGGAAGTAGCGTTAAATAAGCGTTCATTCTACTAATTGTAAGATATTAAAATTTAGTGTTTACTATAAAACTGGTTAATAATTGTTGACGGCAACACATCTGGAGTCTATTACCTTTCATTTAAACTCTCACACAAACATACATACATACATACATACATACATACATACATACATACATACATGCATACATACATACATACATACATACACACACACATACACACACAAAGATTATATTTTCAGATAGTTAAGGAGGCTTGAAAATGTCCTAGGTTAGCATGAATGGATTCTCTGTGGTTGTCTGTAATTTTTACCTAGATGGTAGTTGCTATAGCTGGGGATTCTGATAGTATATCGTAAAAGTTTTTTGAAATTTTGATAATGTAATCTAGAAAGGATTCTATATTTAATTCTCTGTGTAGTTGTTCATTGCTTATGAACCACGTAGCTTTGGTACTTTTTCTGATGCTCTTATTTTGTATGATTGGGAGTTTGTTAATGTGGCTACGGTCTGCTTTTATCCAAATGGGGCTCACATAAATGAGTGAGAGTCTGATTACTGATGTGTAGATTTTTTACCGCATTAAATACTAAGTGAAGATTTATGATTTAGAATGGGATAGAGTTTTATAATCTTTTAGTATGTTTCGTTTGCTATGTTTGTGATATATGCTCTCCAGGTTAATTTTGTGTCCATTGTGAATCCTAGGTACTTAACTAATTTGGTTTGGTTGCCATGGTAAGGGGGTGTTTTGTATGAGTGTAGGGGGAGATAATTTTAGCTTACCAAAGGTGAAAATCTTTACTTGTGATTTTGAAGCGTTAATTTTAATTCTCCTTTATTTAGTCCGTTTCGAAAATGTAAGTAAGTCATTGTGTAATTGGTCACGAAATTGGTTGTCGTGGGATGCGAATATTGCCGTGTCATCAGCAAACAAAGCAGTTTCTGAGGTCTCTGATTGAGGAGTATCTGATAAATAGATATCGAAGAGGAGGGGAGAGAGACAGGATTCTCGTGGGACCCCTGCGTCTGTTGTATGTTTTTGAAAGTGTATAATTTATTTTAACTTTAAAGTTTCTGTTGGTGAGAAAGCTATGAATCATGTTAAATAGATATTGTGGATTTCCCATTTGTTGCAACGTGTACAGGAGACCAGTATGCCAAACAGTGTCGAAGGCCTTTATCTATGTTCAAGAAAATTGCTAGTGTGCATTTTCGTGGGTGGAATGTGGCTGTAGTTGGTGGTTAGTTGAATGTTTGGATCGGAAGCCAAACAGGAAGACAGGTATTGTTTTGATATTTTAAAAAAATTAATTAGTTTACTTGGTAATAATTTTTCAAAAGCGATGGACGGAAGAATTGGTCTGTAATTTGATGAGTTCCTTGCATCTTTTCCTGGTTTGCAGAAGGGTAAAATAATAGTGGTTTTCAACTTTGAGGGAATATTGTCATCTTAAAGCTACATGAAATAGTTCAGTTAGTGCGGCTACATTTTTTTTTTTTTGCTTAATTCATTAAGTGCCTTAGAGATATTGTAACCAGCTGATTTTTTGATTTAATTTGGGTGGTGTTTATGGAGGTTTCTGAGGGAGAAATAAATGAAATTGCTGTTGGTTCCGTTTGTACCATTTGGTGAAAATCGTATATTACACGATAGAATGAGTGTATGTCTGAAACAGGGTTAGGTGAGAATATGCTTTTTGAATGTTCAGCAATTGCTTCGGCTTTATCGGAGTCGGTGAGTTGATTTGAGCCGTTGTATTTTAAGGTTGGTATGATAGATTTCTCTTTACACAGTTTTTTAATTGCGGTCCACAATGGTCTACTTTTTGGGGGAATTTGTTTGATTATTTTTTGAAAATCGTTGATTTTGTAGTATTGTAATTTAAGTTCAATTATTTTTGAAATTTTATTTGGCTTGGTTCTAATGTCTGGTATTTTTGTGGTTTGCCATAGGCGTATAAGATTGTGCTTACTTTTAATTAAGTTTAATATTTCAGTGAGAATGCATTTGCGCTTTGTTTTTTGTAATTAATACTCTATAAGGTATAGTTGATAGTTTAATTGATTTTTGTACAGTCTCTGCAATAGTTTGTATGTGGTTGTCTAAACCTGCAGTTGTTTTAATGCTTTTAGAAAATATAAGATTTCAATCCATTTGTTCGTTAAATTTTTGCCAGTTCACGCGACCTTCATAAGTAACTTCGGGGTGCCTATTGGTGGTTTCAGAACTTGTTGTTTGGAGAACTAAGATTACCGGATTGTGGTCTGAATCAAGTTCAGGCAGAACAATTTGTTTAATTGATTGATTGAAGTTTTTCGTTATTGTGTTATGTCTAAGATGTCTGGGACTCTGTTGCTGTTGTAGGATGCGTAATGTAATGAGTTAGCTCCCATGGTGCAATTATTTGGAGATCGTTAACAGTATAAGATACTAAAATGTGAAATTCTGTTAAACTCTTCTCTTTGTTAAATACTGAAATGCAAACATTGTGATGGTTTGTTTTATTTATTTTTTATTTAACGTCAAAAAACAAAACCGAGTGAAACCTATGAGGAAAAAAAGGATTCCGTGAACGTTTTCGTAAATTCTGGTATCCCTATCCTAACACATTTACTTGTTAAATTCTGAATGTAGATGGAAACGAAACTTTGTTCTTCGATTAGAAAAGACAAGTTGGGGAAATTTTTTTAGGTGTGAAAACGTATAGGGCATTTAGCATTCGTGATAAAACGAGCATATTTAAAGAATATTACAATACTATAGTGTTTAATAATTACTATTTTTCAATTATTTCCAGTTGTTTCCCAATGCTCGTATCAATATCGTATTATTTATTAACTTATAATTATTTTACTTTCTCGCAGACTGCTTACACAGAATATTGTCTCATCGGATGTCTTCGTGAAAACACTGCAGACCTTATAACATAAATTCAATGCCAGAAATATATTTTCATTTAAAGTTTTGAATCAAAAATATATTTCTTGAAACTATTTAATTTTCGCACCAAATGTTCTATGATTTCAATGAGTTTTATAAAAAGTGATTACTGAGATGTGCTAATTCGGAGAGAAATTGAGGTATAAATAGTATTACATAACCCTTAGTAAAGGTGAGAAAGTATGTCCTGTTTCAGCATCACTAGTTGTCCGAAATTGTGCTGCTTAGCATGGAGTTGTGATAGCACATTGAATTGGGCTTCTCTTTTACGCTTTCAAAGCAAAATATGCCATCATGTCTTGTTCAGAAATATAGTCATCTTTGTTTTCTGTAAACCATTTTTCGAAAATTTTGTATTCTTTCGCGTATGTAATTCATGATTTTTCAGAGCAATAAAGAGCATAATTTGCTCGTCTATGAATTTCATCGTCAGTAATTATTAATATCTGAGTTACTCACGAAGTAACATTTCTCAAGTATGAAGTGACTACTACAACCCCACGACGCAAATCATACAGTCAATAGTTAATGAACCAAGGCCATCCAGTAGCTACTATCAACACGACACACTTCTCCCACGACGAAGCAGTCACGTTTCTGTCAGGACCAATAGTAAATATGTAAATTAAAATATTAAGACATTTGAATTTTTATAAAGTGTATAGAATATTGTTCGATACTCGTATTGTAATAAGATGTATTACGATACACGTTTTGTAAGTAAATATTCTTGTTCATCTTTACGCATATTTTTTTGTTTTCTTACGTACTAAAATTTTCCTTATCTGTTTTGCGTTTGGCCAGTTAAGAGTTCGTTCAAATATATTTTTATAAATATTATATAATATATATTGGGAATTTCCTTATAAGGTATTTCATTAGTCAACTGCCCATATTTACGTATGATGGTCGTTTTCAAGTATATGAGTTGTGAATTAACCGAATGATTAACCAACCTGCTCCGGTGCTTGATTACGTAAGTACAATGGTGTCGCAATAGTATTAAATTTCCTTCAAATCCTGGAGGGAAGTGGAAATGCGATTACCGAGGCCGGGGGGCGGGGGCGGGGGGGCGCGTGGCGCCTTAGTCGGCACGCAGGGCGGCGCGGGGGCTGGGGCGAAGGGCGCACGCGATGCCATGGGCTGCCCCGCCGCCACCCCACCCCCATCGCCCTTGAGCTGGGGGCAGTGAAAAGAGATTGCCTTCCCCGCTTTCTACTCGAGTGTACTCGACTCTAAATCAATGATATTTCGGACAAAAGTCTAGCAGTTTCTTTGCTATTGTTTTATACAATATGTTTCTTTTCATTTAATACAATTTTCCCACCAATCTACGAGACAACATTTAGAAGCCGTCAATCCAATAACCAAGTTGAGTTTGGAGTCGATTCCTTAAATATCCAGGGGTGCGGGTGACACTTCGTTTCTATTTTCTTGCTATTTTCAAATACGATAAATTGTAATGCCTTTGCAACTTTACTCTGGCATACTACATTTCTATTTCATCAAAAACTATCACGCACAATTGTGCTTTTGTAATGTACGATGTGTGCATCTCGTGATTTAGAAATTCTAATGTATTGTTGTATAATTTCTTTCAATACCAACAACACATTTCCTTTCTTAATTAATTTCACAAGATCATTCACAAAGTGTACTGGCAATATTTCTCAAAAAAATATCCTCTTTAGTTTACACGTCAGGTCCCTTATTGTATGTGTTCATTTGTATAGGTCCTTTCAGTCTGTGTAGCAGTCTGACGGCGTCTCCATTCCTCAATTTGCATCTCTGTCCTGTTCGTGAAAGGGCTCCTGACGTTAAGAATCCTCCGCCATTGCCTTGTCCCTTGGGATCCCTCTCCGAGCTCAACAATTGCTGACGTTGATTCGATGCAGAACCGCTACTCGAGGGCATTTGGTTATGTTACAGAAAGAGCTAATATAAAATACAGCGAATATTTTGATAACTGCAGAATTTATGTCAACTGTCCTTCAGAATAATGATTCCTTAGCAGTAATCTTTGTTTGAAAATTGAAGTATATTTTCATGAAACATTTTGATATTTTATCACACATTGTAGGAAACATTTTAGTGAAACATATTTCGAGTCAGTGTTATTGAAAATCTAGTGAAAGAAAACAAAACAGAAACTAGAAGGAGTGGAAATTTCTACGTAGAAAATATATTTATACAAAATACATTTCTGCATTTGCACAGTTGACTGTTTCTCTGTGAATATTGAACCGAAGTCGTTGCTCTTTGCGCGTGCACGGCAGCGCGAGGAGACTAGAAGTTGGTCCCTCGCTCGGAGAAATATGACGAGAGGAGATCTGCTTCTCGCGGGCTCTTTCTCCGCGCGCCGCTGGGCGGCCACAAAGCCGCGCAACCGCGCCGCCCCGCCGCGCCACCGGTCCTCCAGGCAGCCGAAAACAGCGTCGGGCGCCCCGGACATCCGGCGCCTCTCAATAGGAGCCCAGCGCCGTGGAGGAGAATCCTTCAAAATCCTTTCGCGAAAGCAATTAACGTATTTCACTTTCAAGTATTCCATTAGCTTTTCTGAGGAGATAATCTTGTTAATAACTTGATGGGCGTGGCATTTATTTCCTGTGACGTTGCACGGAGACGAGAGAACAATTATAAAGATCGAACGTGCTGCCATCTCTATTCAGAGAAGAACGGAACCACAGTTGAAAGCATTACGAACCCAACTCAACGCAAGCGACGTAACATAATCAATGTTCTGTCTCTTGTCACAGGAATAAATGAAGCAGTTGCCATTTAATTGTTTCCGTTTTTGCTGTGCACAATTTGTGTCGCACGGGCGCACGGCTCTCGCAGCCTCCTCCTCGCCATTTGGCTCCACTGAGCGTGGCTAAATGCTGTGAAATTGCGATTCAGCAGTGATCAACATCGCTGCCCGGTTCACTGCGTGGCTGCCGTGGGAACGTGGCACCCCCAAGGCAAGGCAAGGCGGGGCGGGGCGAGGCGTGGCGAGGCGTGGCGGGGCGTGGCGGGGCGTGGGGCGGGGCGGGGCGGGCGGGCGGGGCGGGGCGGGGGGGGGGGGGGGGGCGGGGGGGGCGGGGGGGGGGGGCGGGGCGGGGCGGGGCGGGGGGCGGGGTGTGGCGGGATGCGCAGTACGGAGCTGCTGCTGAAGATGTCGCCGGTGGCTGCTCCGTTCATGCTTCAACCACCTTGCTGTCTACCCTCAGTTTTAAAATGTCTCCATGGACATAGACAGAAACTCCCTTTCCTAATTCATTTATGATAATAGACCTATTACATCTAAACGTTCATAAATTGAATTTTTAGACATACTGTATTGCGTCATTTGTCGTATGAATGAATTACAACGTGACGGATGACATAACATCCATGCCTCAAGGCGCCAAGCTTCTCTTTATCCTAAAATGTAATTCCTTTTCTAATCAATTTATATAGCTGTTACTCTCCCAAAAAGTACCGAACGCCTTTCTGACGACATTTGACGAAAATATTCCAATGTCGTAACGGGCATTATTCTAAAGTAGCGCCTAAAATAATGTCGAAAACTCCTTTGTAAAACGCTACCACACATTTGTCTGAAAATTTCTCGATTCTTTTTTTGTTTTTGCTTTTCTCTTCAAACCTGACCCTGATTGAAGTGTAATCAGAATGAAGTATATTTCAGGATAAATTCAGTCTTATAAACAACAAGATGAGATGATTTGCACTACAACATTGTTAAACCCAGTATTTCTTTTCAATGTCGACTAATTAAAATATTTGAACGTTTTGTCTCCTTAGAAACATACTTTACCCCCATACGTGGAGTGAACTAATATGACAATCACAGGAAAGTCGAAGATTTTTCTAGACCAATTGTTCATTGTCATCATATGCTCTGTTGTTCTTACTTTCATCTCTCCCATTAGGCGTCGGAAGTTCGCGTCATCCCCTTCTACCATTTGTAGTGACGTCCCCCATCGAGCCGCAGCGCGCCTGTCGTCCTATCATCCCATTATCTCGGCAGCAAGGGAAATACTCCATTGTGTTCTTCTCTTCCGGGGGAGTCTATGAAATTTAAGTAGCTCCAGCTAATGAGTGCTCGCTTCAGCATTCCATTCGGGTGGCCACGGCCTCCTGGACGTCGCTTTGCTTGGTGGTGGGTCTGCACCTCGCAGAGAGGCCTCCACGCGCCAACGCACTTCATTTGAAACCGTTAAAACCGTCAAAGCCGCCGTTAGATCTTTCTTGCGATGTTTGATTTAACGCTTTTCATGCGGATGGAATAGCCAGCATCAAAAGAACTAGAGATTTCCACAGAACTTTCAAAATAATTTAGAGACCCTGTTCACAAATTGAATTTATTACTATTTGATATATTATTGTTCAATCTTCCCTTCTAAATTACAGGCAATCATGTTTAAAAATTTTATTTATTTTACGAGTATATAGTTAGATCTTTCTTGCGATGTTTGATTTAACGCTTTTCATGCGGACGGAATAGCCAGAATTAAAAAGACTAGAGATTTTCACAGAACTTTCAAAATAATTTAGAGAACCTGTTCACAAATTGAATTTATTACGATTTGATATATTATTGTTCAATCTTCCCTTCTAAATTACAGGCAATCATGCTTAAAAATTTTATTTATTTTATATAGTTACATGTCTGTTACACGTACGGCGTTTCGCAAATCGTTCGTTTCCATCTTCAGGAAATGTAAGGAAAAGTTTAAATAATGTATTTCTAAGAGTTCGAACAGATGGAAACGAATGATCTCCGAAACGTCCAACATGTGACAGATATGGAACTATATATCATAAATATGATTTTTAAATATGATTGTCAATAATTTACCAAGTAAGATAAAACAATAATATACCAATTTAACCGAACCCACACAATAATTTAAATCTTTCATATTTAATTTAATATTTTTTAATTATATCCAAACTGCTATTTTTGTATATCTCAATTTATCCTGTTCTGCTTTATATAAATGCTTCTTCACTTCCTTCAGACGATTGCATGCTTCTCAAATGTTGTTACGGTAACAAACTTTCTGGGTCTCTAAATTCTGTCAAACCTCAAATGGAATATTTATATAACTGAATTCAACACTAAATTAAATTCATTATGTTTCGCATTCAAAATTATTTCAAATTATGTCAGTATTAAAGCAGATTATTTGAGTTGATTATTTGAGCTGAGTTACAGAATATTTTCTTATCCTATAGTACCCAAACGTTTGGATTGTAGAAAAATATTATATGAAAAGTAAGAAAATGCCATCCATGTAATTCCTGCAAGCCTCTCTACACTGAGTTTGTAATCTTACCATTGGAATGATTGCAACATCTTCAAATATGATGACGTGTTCTCGACCGGGAAAGTGTGTTCGGCCACTGCAGATTTCTCAGTGTGGCCCAAACGACAGTTCCTCTTGTGTTCGGAGAGACGGGAGTCCATACTTTGTTGAGTAGTCCCGATGTAAACAACTCCGCAAGAACAGGGAATTCTATACGCTCTTGCTGACGATAGTGGGTCTCTGGCATCCTTAGCCGATCTAAACAAGTTGCGCAGCTGGGATGTAGGCTTGAAAATGGAGTCGATGTCATGTTTTTTTTAGCATTTTCACAATGCTATTGCCATTTCAGTACTGTAGCATTATTTTTTGTTTCCGTATTTTTCGGTCTACGTAAGCGTTCACGAAAGCAAAAGTTATTTAAAACATTGTTTTGTTACGAGATGTTCATTTCTTTCTCTACGACCATTTAATAATTTATGTTCTCCTGTTGTATATTTAGTCTACGAATGTCATTGATTTCACAGCCTGCGGATTCCAATTTCGAATTCACGGCCTGTCGACCAATTACGCTGGAGGAATTTTCGGAAATCTCGGGCAGAATTGCATTCTCCCTGCAATTCGAACTTCTTTTGTACTGCAGTAAGCAAATAAAAGATTTCGCAGAATTAAGTGCACATTACTCGTATTAATTAATTCCTCATTTATTATAAAATGAACCTTGAAAGCTGCGACGAGGAGAATGAAATGTGTACGTCAACTGAAATTTTCGAAGTAGCAAATTCGCTTTAATTACTACCAGAGAAATCTATGAAGGAGGATTCTGAGTAGTGGTAGTCGACATATAAGAAATGGAGAAGAAGAAGAATAGGTAAATTTATTTTGTAAGAACGTTTTCTTTTCTTATGTTCACTAATTTTGTTCACAATCCTTTGTTAAAATAGAGAAATTCATCACACTTTGTTCATGTAAATCACTGCGTCCAGAAAACGTGCATCTCCTTCTTTCCATACATATCATCTCTTTCATCAAAGCCACTTAGACTCTCCCTATATTACTCACTCCCTAAACTAAATACAAAAAATAACTTTTTTCACAATATTTCCATAGGTCTCCTCCACATTCAAATAAACTCATTCATAACCCCGAAATGAAAGAGATATTTCATTGGTAAATCTCATACCCAGTGTGTGTGTTCTCGGAATTGGATCGTATTATCAAGAATATCAAATCAATATAAAATTGAATAAAATGAGAAAGGATTCAATTCACTGCATTTAATGGGGCAGAAAATAATATTGATTTCAGAAAATAATTACTGTTAATTGCAGTACGGTGCATGAATCGCGCAAAAACTTGTTCTGAATGCTAAAAGAAAATGAATTATGTAATGATCTTTGGAATTGACATAATAATTTATGTGTAAGAATTTTATGTTTCTGGTTCATTTTATTTTCAATACTTATAAATTACAATTTTATCTTCACCGACGTGGAAAATTGCATGGGCATTCATGGACTGCTCGTATACGTGTGTTCAGTCTGCTAATCGCTAGTCTGTTGATTATGCTGTAGGTAGAGTTACTAGATACACAGACTCCAGCGAATCTAGCGGTAAGATGTAGAGTCCTTAAACGTGAAAACGTAAACGCAGAATTGGAGTCGTTAATTTGATTTCGTTCAAGAAATGATCAGAAGTGAAGCCAAATATCAGTAATGAAACATGTGCTGGATGTCAAAGTGGGGGAGAAAGTATAGACTTCTACATGCCCAATAGAAATTACAACACTCGTTCCCATGTCGCTCGTGAAAACATTAACTCCTGGATGAGTGTCCGCTTGTTGAAGAATATTTTATTAGCGCCCGGCGAATACTATTAGTGAATGTCTTTGGAGTCTAACACTCTCCGCATGACTGTTCATTTTTGTATTGCCTCGTTGAAATGTTTGATTTTATAAACATACATCAAAAATTTTGAAAATATCGGAGGTAGCGTTAAATAATATATATTTTAAATCCGTGTATTGTTCTCTTCATCCAGTGTGTGATGAACGCACGTCCGCTTAGCGTGTTTTTTAATATGCGCCTGGTGTGCTATTGTCTGCTAATAAGCAGGCTCGTGCGCATTTTTCACGGATTATGAGTTAATTAATTAAAATTGGTATTGCATGTCATTATAACGAGTATTTTATAACATTTCTCTTTAATAATTATTTTATAATATTTCTCTTTTCGCTAATTTTTCCAAATGAACGCTTGAATAATTCATTATTTCTGTATCATGCAGCGTTTTCTCTATAGACTGAATACAGCTCTATGGATTACATGATGTCCAAATTACATCATGTAATCAATGTTTTTGTTTTTGTAAATAAAAATACTAATGATAATGCTTTAAAATCTGGAAGTGTCAGATTAAAAAAACTTCAATGAAAAAAGGGATTTCCCGATATATTTCTCTGTTTTATTTTGAGATAAATGATTGCATTGACTAGCAGTTCTTCAACAGCACGTACTTTCTCGCATTCTTTCTCACTTTTGAAACTTTAGAAACTTCAGAAATTCAAAATGAGTCCTACTCCATTATTTTGCGTCCGTTGCTCTGGAGACCTAATGATATACCCTTCCTCAAAATATTATTAATGTAATTTAAACTTATCACGTTATCTCCTCTCTCCCATTATTTAAGAATGCTCATTTATAAGGTAAGGGTTTTTTTGTGGATTCAAGCAAAAAGTGTTAGCGCAGTAGAAAACTGCCTTACATGAACTTACGATATGAATTTCATGTCGTTAGAGTAATGTATCATATTACATGCTTATTTACAACGAATATTATTTATCTGTAAACTACTTGGAGATGGTGGGCGTGAAGATAACAAATTCACAGAGATAGGAGCCTTTGAAACAGAAGGATGATAAACTAGTGGTGCCTCGGAATGGCAAGAATTTCTCCTATAGCTTGCTATCTTCTTTGATGTGAGATAGCTATTTGGACTTGCCATATACTCTTGCCAACTGCCATCTATCGCCGCCCAAAACCCTTTTTTTTTACTTTTTCTCAATTATTCGGTTTCCTAATAGTATAATGAAAAGATTACTTCAAAAAAATATTAAAGAACAAAACGTCGGCCTAAATGGCAATTCTCATTGAAAAATGTGGAGCCATTTTCAAGAAAATTGCGTCTAAGCATTACTGTAAATGCAAAATTTCAAGCTCGTTTTCACGGAAAATTTTTGTTTTCGAAAAACTTCATTTAAACTTATTTGAAGCACTTTACCTCGCAAATGCAATAGTACTGGTAACGTAACCAGTTATGTCCATATTTTCTCCGCGGTAAGAACGTTCAGTTTGCCACTAATGACACTCAGATATAGTATTATAACATCAGTGCTAAATCTCTTCTTTTTTATGCATTTTAGTTCTGCTCAACCTGCTATCAAGAAATATTTAGATAATTTTTATTGTTTATTTTATCAAATTATGACATGTTACAAACTGTAGAGGCCTGATGATGAAGGTATATCAACCTTCGAAAAGTTGCCATGCCACTGTTTATTCAATTAAATACCAAGTGGAATGTAGAACGATTATTGTTGTGTTTTTTAACAAATTTCTTCGCTGTCTATAATGTAATAACGCGGTGAGTAGCCACGACAAAAAGGGGTTTACTGTCACACGGGGAGTGCATCGGTAATTGATGAATGAGAGGGCACACGCTAAATTTGTTTAGAGGGCGCCAAAAGTGCATCTTACCTGCCATCCTGCTCCGGCATTGATAACAGGGTTTCGGTGCTCTGGGTCGAAGGGATGCATTACATCTACTTGCTATTTTAATAATACACAAATTTGCAATTTTATAAGGTGTAACACGTCTTAAGTGGCGGGAACACGTTTTATTGGCAAATAGAATTCTTAAATACAATTTGAAATTACTAGCTTATTAGCAATCTCCAGTCCAAAACTGCTATTAAAATTAAATGGAGGTGGGCAAATGCACATAAATAATGATAGCGATGATCACATAACCTCACTTCGTTGGATTGTAAACCCGCGGGCCTTTATCGGTCAATTTCGGTGGTGATGTTGCAGTGAAACACGGTTGAGGTGGCCTCGTACACATCAGGAATGGATCTCGTACTTCCGTCCACTGTCCAGAAAGTCGGTAGTCGTCCATGACCAAGCTCGAAACGGTGAACTCGACGCCGTTATACAAGATGGGCCGTCACACACCACCTCATCTGCATTCACTCACCCTTTTAATTACTTTTAGGGTGTCGGTCTGACTGATCCACCACAGGGAATTCATTCCGATTGAGTAAAGGATGGATAGTCCGATCGCTTAGGCCGGCAGGTACTGGTCAGACACACACCAGTATATACTTGACTATATCATAAGCTGACTAAGTCTAATTTTATAAAGTCCTTCTTTCTCAAATCACTAGCTCAATCCTCCTCCTCTCTCGCGTTCCTAGCTCGAGTCTGTCTAACTAGTGTGTTCTCTGTCGTGTCCAGATAATGTCTCTCCAACAAGTGTGTTCTATTTCGTGTCCAGATCAAGTCTCTCCAACAAGTGTGTTCTCTCTCGTGTCCAGATCAAGTCTCTCCAACAAGTGTGTTCTCTCTTGGGTCCAGATCAAGTCTCTCCAATAAGTGTGTTATCTCAAATCTCTCTAACAAGTGTGTTTTTCTAAAGCCTCTGTTGTTCCCTCGCATTCTTCTCCCCACCCCATTTGGAAATTTCTGTGCTGTCACGTGCGTGATGCTTATCCTCTGATTGGTTCGATCATCAGACATCTGGAACCTTCCACTAATCTTTTCCGTCGATTGGCTCTAGGCAATATTTTCTCTTTGCGACCTACTTTGCTATGTTTTTAATTCGTCGCCTTTGTGCGTCCACGGGCACGTAGCGATCTCAAAGAAGGCGGGGCAGCACCCTCAGTCTGCTGTCCGCTGATTATTTTATGGCGCCTCGTCAGGAATTGACAGACGAAGTGCCACGGGCTTCCCGCATGTGAGTGTTGCGGTACTCGACCCGACGATCGCCGGGGACAATTGATTGATTGATTGATTGATTTTTTCGTGTTTCCAGGTGCGTCAACTGCTTTGGTCACTAGTCCCGTTAGTGTTGTGCATGTTTTGTTTTTTTCTTTTTTTTCGCGGGAGATGGCGGTGATCTTCCCCCGCTCGATGGTGAGATCCGGCGCCGGCCTACCGTCTAGTGGGGTATCCCCCTAACCAGGACTCTCCCACCAGCGAGACACCGCCCCAGCCGGAACAAACTCTAAGCTCCTAACCGATCTCCCGGAATATGTGGTAGTGCATGTTAGTGTAAGTGTGTGTAAGGAGAGAGGATAGGACAAGGAAGAGGAAGGACAGATCGCGCGCGGTCCGTGGCCCGTTTGTTAGGGTACTGCTCTGGCATTCACCTGGTGTTGATCGGAGAAACCACGGAAAACTACCGATCAGAGCAGCCGGCCGCTGGAATTTTCCTCCAGACAGCGACTGAATTCGACCTAGTTGAAAAGCTAGTGTCGAAAATCCTGCCGCCGTGTGGAGTGGGAACCTAGGACCTCCCGGTCAGAGGCGCTGCAGTGGCATCAGCTGATGCACTGAGCTACCGCTCCCGGTCGGCGGACAAAGAATGAAGCGGGGTGGTGGAAGGACACCTCCCCTCTCGAAGAAGCGGCTCGCGGAGGAGGCCCGGGGAGTCTTTGTACTCCTGCGAAACCTTTGTGCGTAGAGGCGCCGCGCGCACACTTGGGCGTGACCTTTGTTCATATGATGACAATCTCTAAGTGTCATGCATAGCTTTGTGCAAACAAGCTCTTAAGGTGCGTGTCCACTAGAGATTAACTGGCGCGAGCTTATCTCGACAGAAGCTCGCAATGCCCTGTCCACCTGTGAGCGATTCGCAGAACTATCTGCCTCTCCAGAGTACACTCGCCCCTCCCTCGCGAGATCACCTCTGACATGCCTGTCCACAGCAGTGGGCTCGCGATGCGAGAGTGGAGTTAAGATGGAGGCGAAGAAGAGAGCGGTGGTGTTTTCGTTACTTCTTTGTAAAAGAAGAAACGTGAGAATGTGGATTGATCGTCAACCACAGATGCTCGACACTTGTCAAAGAATTTGAAATCGAGGATGCGCAACATTTTAGACAATTTCTAAGCAACTCACATTGTTTAACCTAACCTCAAAATTTCAAGAACACACACAGAGGTGTTGTATTAGTATGCCACTTTTTAAACATTTTACTTGAATATCAAATATAAATAATCACACAACAGGGGCCTCAGGGGCACGTATAATCTAATACAAGTATTGTATTAGATTATACGTGCGCCAGGAAATTCTCTCCAGCATCTATTATGATTATGGTAGTACGCAATTTATGTGTTTTTTTGTTACAAGCTACAGCTCGTGCCACCAACATAATTTTTGTTGCAAGCACTCCCACCAGCAAGGTGTCACTGCGGAGCCACTTTCCTATATCGTGCGCTATAATAATAAACTTAAATACATGATCTCTGTCGTTAATAGTATTTATGTTGAAATTAAGATTAATTAATATTAATTTATTTTACAAGTCGAAAAAATAACTCTGCAAGAAGAAGGGAGGGAGTCGTGAGGGGCCTTTCTCGAATAGATAGGGCCTTTCTCGGCCCATTTCTCTTCTATCAGTTTTTTCAAAAATAATAGAGAGACTTTTTTACGTACGAATGGAAACCTTTCTCACTAAACACGACGCGCTTTCAGATTGCCAACATGGATTTAGAAAATCAAAATCAACGGAAACAGCTATATTTTCTTTTCTTAAAGATGTCGCCGCCTCATCATTGGATCAAAACGAGGCACCTATTGGATTATTTTTAGATCTCTCAAAAGCTTTTGACATCAATGATCATGACATTTTACTTTCCAAATTACCTTCATATGGAATTCGTGGTATTGCTCTAGATTGGTTATGTTCGTACCTTAAACAACGATCTCAGAGAGTTGAAATACCTTACTGGAATGATGGAACATTACGTACGCACCTTTCCGACTCTTTGCCCGTTGCATGTGGAGTTCCTCAAGGATCGATTTTAGGCCCTATTCTGTTCCTACTTTACGTAAACGATATACCCTCGACGATTCGAAACGGAAGAACGGTTCTCTTTGCGGATGATACAAACATCCTTTGCAATAAAGAAACAGTAAATAGTACAATATCAGATGTTTCAAATTGGTTCCGAAATAACAAATTAATAGTAAACGAAAAGAAAACGGTTTTAATGCAGTTTTCCATTTCAAATAAACAATTCTGTGCTCCATTGAAAATGAACAGTGTACCATTGACTGATGTAAAGGCTACAAAATTTGTAGGTCCCTCAATTCAGTCAAACCTTAAATGGAACGTCCATTTAAATTAATTGAACACAAAATTAAGTACATTATGTTACGCGTTCAGAATTCTTGCAAATTCAGTCAGCCTTCATACTGCTCGTTGTGTATACTTCGCGAATGTTCATTCCCGCCTGAGATTTGGCATAATATTCTGGGGAAATATATCTTATAGCTCCCAGACTTTTAGATTACAAAAACGAATTGTACGAATAATAACCAAATCCCACCCACGTGATTCATGTAAGCCTCTCTTCATTAATCTAGGAATTCTACCATTACCGTGTCTTTTTATTTACGAATCATTGGTTTTTGTAAAAAATGACTTGCTCAAAGGCGGGAATATATTTTCAGAAAATGCCGAAGTCTATTACTATAACACTCGACGTAGAAATCATATTCATCAGGTGACAGTATCAACAGCTCATTACAAAAAAATCACATACAATACATGTACATTATTTTACAACACTTTGCCAGATGACATTAAACGATTAAATTCAATAGAAAAGTTAAAATCCCAAGTGAAATCGTTTCTGCTGCATAACTGTTTCTATACAATTAGAGACTATACTGAGCATCACAAGAAAAGTGACATTAATTTTAACAATGATACATAATGCATTATTTACCATTTGGACTGTATAAATGAGTATAAACAACCTATAACAACTATTGTACTACAGCTTCCGGGTCAATGACCCCCATCTCAATCAGGTTTTTCGTCCAGTTTCCCTGATCCATTGAGCAAATGCTGAGATGGCCCCTTGTTTTGCTTCTGGACATAAATGTAACTTCATTTTCTGTGCACGTCTTCTAGAATTCAGTGGGAAATATTGTTTTTTAAATTATCGTTTCCATGTTGTCGCGGCAGGAAGTAATAAGAGCCAAAATTTATTGCTTATTCATCTTTGAAAATAGATTTTATTACATGGGAGTTTTTTTCTCCCTTTCAAAATTCAAAATTTATTGCTTATTTATCCTTGAAAATAGATTTTATTACATGGGAGTTTTTTTGTTTTTTTCTCCCTTTCAAAATTCAAAATTTATTGCTTGTTTATCCTTGAAAATAGATTTTATTACATGGAGTTTTTGTTGTTGTTTTTCTCCCTTTCAAAAATTCAAAATTTAAGTAGTATATGACTTAGTGTAGGGATCACAGAATTTTGAAAATGTGCACATAATTCACTTTTCCCCATAGCACGTCATACGCAGTTTTTAACTGTTTTTTACGTAAAATAAATAAAAAAATCACCGTCGTGTGTAATATTACACTTTGTACCATTTATGGAATGAAAAACATCACCTTCCCAGCCGAGGCCGAGTATTTTCTAGAAAGTAAAATGCATGATTAAAATGAATGTACAATTAAAAAGTTTTGCAGTAATATTTCTTATGTGAATCTTTTAACTTCTTTTCACTTTCTCTCTACTCCGTAGCGAGAAAGTGTGTAATACTACGCTGAAAAGCTGCAAATTTTCGGCAGAAAAACTCTTATTGCAGGGCTCTGGTAACGAAAAAGTGGATAAATCCCGTTGTTAAATTAAGAAAAAAATCTCTGTCATGTGGTGAAACCAGAATCCATGTTTTGTGAGTCCTTGGTCCCGAAAATTCGAGTGACAGCAAAAGTTTGTCCGACCGTCTCTCCCTCCGTCCGTCTGTGAACAACGCTAGCGGCTATACTGTTCAGCCGATTTTCTCCAAAATTGATATTCTCCAATTTATATGGCTGATGTCGCGACCCCTTTAATTTAAAACCGATACTTTAATTTTGAGGGGTACTTTACAAGAAGCCAATGGGATATTTTCAATTTTTTTTAAATGGCTCCATCGTTTTCGAATAAATTTTGTTTTCGAATAGTGTGAAGGACGTTTATGATAATGGCGCAGGCGTCATGTTCATTGAAAACTTTAATTTTTCGAAAATTCGAAAAGTTTCAATTTTTTTCGTCTTCCTACAATTAAAATATTAAAGATATATTTTTCTCTTAGTAAAATATGTTTCTTAAAGATAGATGTTGAAATAAAGTCATGAACAATTTTTCGAAACTTTGAGTACTTTTCGCGTTATTTTGCGTGAAAATACGGACAAGAAAGTACGTGAAGTTTTAGATACCGCAGTTTGTCTTAAATAGTTGAATGCAAGACTGGGAAGTAGCTCCCCTTTCAGCAGTAGCGCACACCAGTGTTTTGTGTCGATGTTATTTCTTTGAAGTTGTCAAAAACCGTCGTACGTCGTTCGCGTGTCGTATAGAGAGCGAGGCTGGATAGTGGAGGCGCCACTTGTTCCCTGCTCAGTCGTTGGCCGCGCCCTCGCGCCCGAGGAGCCGAGGGTGGCTGAGGGGGGGGGGGCGTCCTCGACAGCCCTCGAGGGCGGGCGGCGCGTGCGAGAGCATATGCGCGCCCCGGGCGACGCCTACAGTGGGCGACGCTTCAAGAGGCGATCGCCCTCCTCTCCAGCCAACCACGCAATTTACAATGGATGGTGTGGAGACACTGGCGGGGGGTTAGTCACGTGCCGTATACTTCTTTTACAGATCACCAGGTCAACTTTACGGAATGGTGTCATTTCTCCTACAGGAATTACTCATGGCTTTCGTTGGATACCATCTTAGAAACTAATGAATGTAACACGATATCAGACTGATGGAAGTTTTGAATGGAATCTCGAGATGTGTCTCTCAGTTGTATCCATTATTTTTCTGAAGTAAAGGTTATTTGTTTAATCATTCATGTAACTGCAAGTCGGCCGTTGTGAAGTAAATATACTTCCTCAAATTTTGGTCCGACCTCAAGAGATCTTACTTATTCATGTTTTCTATTCTTCCTTATATAAAAAGCACTGCATTTTTTCGAACCTTCCTTAATGCAGAATATCAGACATGTTTGATAGTTCATGCTGTATTAAAATAGTTTGAGGATGTATTTTATTATGGTTGGTGAAGCTACTAATCGTTGTGATTTGGCGACACTCGAAGCAAAAAGGGTAAAACAGGATTACCTTAACTCATCTGAGTAATGAAATCGATGGTTCTCGTCACACCTTTTTCGTGAAATCATATCTATAGATAATATGTACTTTACATATTATTTATTTATATGTTATACATTATACTGTAGGTGAGACGTGTTATCTCTTGAAGTTAAATGCATTATGCTTAGCGATGATACTGCAAAACACGACAATCATTAAACTAATCATAGCTTTAAATTATCTCAGAAAAATCTCTTTTTAAAATTAATAAATTATGTTAATAAATATAGAAACTCCTTGTGCAACGAACATGACACCATACTTCATTTTTGCTGGAAATATAAAATCCTCGTATGTGAGCAACCGGGAAGAGTCGGCTGGCGCCGGGTGTCTGTGCCCACTGCCCGAGCCCTCCGCCCCCGCCCCCGCCCCGCGCCACCCGCCTCGCGCCCCGCGCCCGCCGCTCACCGCCCCCGCCCCCGCCCCCGCCCCCGCCCCCGCCCCCCGCCCCCCGCGCCCCGCGCCCCCGCCGCGCCGATTAGCGGCAATTTGCTTCCGTTTGATACGGCGCGCGCGCATCGGAGGGGCGCAAGGCGGCCACGCCCCCTAATGGCACTCGCGCGAAGAAAGGCTTATTAGCGCGAGGGGGCGGCGCGCGGCGACAACGCGGCGAACGCCATCATTACAACCCACGGCCACGGAAACGCATGGCGGCGAATCCTGCCCCAGTAAGATCTTCATTTCATTACTGCTCTTGTCGCAAATATTGAGATAACCTTCGTGGAAAATATCGTACCTGAACCACTCTCTCTAGGACCAGCCATATTTAAGCCTATTGTTACAGTTATTCAATGAATGCTGCGTTTAACGTATCCGAATGAAATGAAGTATTTTCTTCGTTTAGATCCTTTTGTATAGGGCGAGAGCGGCAATGTGAGTAGAAATGTTGGAGGCCTGCAGTCAACTGTGGAATTGTATTGAAATGATTGATGTGCGAAGACGCAAAACACTTGTGAAGAGGCGCCGCCCACCCACCCACTCAGGCGGGAACAGCTTCAAACGCGAGTGCAGCGCCGCCTCCGCCGCCCCGCGCTGGCGAGGGCGCCTTTGAAGCGGCGCGAGTCTGCGGCGAAGGGGATATTTAAATACACGCGCCTTTGGCTTTGCGCCGCGCCAACTCCACCGGAAGATCGGTGAGCGCTGGCGATTGCTCTCCTTCCGCCCTTACCTGAATCCGCGCGGGCGGGGCGTAAGTGGCGGCAGTGGTTGTGGTGAAAGAGCGGGTGGGGCCGGGAGCGAAGGCGCAGGCGGAGGCGGAGACCGAGGCGAGGCGAGGCGAGGCACGTCGCGTGAATGGCGGCGGTGGCTTAAACGCCCTTTGATCCTGCGCTGGCTGCAGCCAGGCATTTGACTAGTAGCCGCGAGAGCGCGGTGCGGCGCGGCGCCGGCAAGACAAGCCCGACATCAAAGCGCGCACGGGCGCCGGCGCCGCTTGGCGCATTGTGCGGTCCACACGTGATAATCGTATATAGGAATGCGCTGATGGTGAGGGACATTCAGGGGATTTGCGCTCCTCCGCCTGCGCGGCCCCCCCCCCCCCCGCCCCGCTCGCCCCAAGACACGTGACCCGGAGCTGTGTGCGGGGCGCCTCGCCTGGCCTCGCTCCGCCTCGCCCCGGGCTCCGCTCTATTGATTAGCCGTCCGTAGATCGGGTTGCAAATGTATGGAAATCGGAAAATTGGGCTCGCGGGAGATCCAGCGGGCGCTGGCAGGCCGGTGACGCCGATTACAGCATTGGAACTGACAAAAGCACAAGTCGGGAGCGCTTTAACCGCCCCCGCTCTGCCCCGTCGCCCCCGGCGCTCCCCGTCTGCCGCACGCCCCCCTCGTCGCCCGCCCCCGCCCGCACCCGCGTGTTGTGAGCCCGCGGTCTTGCGCTTGCGGCGGCCTCGCGGCCGGCAGCTGGGACGGCTGGTCATTAAATTACCTCTCCTTGTGAATGCTCAAATTAGCAACCTTCAGTTGTCATAATAATTTTCGTATCGTTAAAAAAAAAGGACGGAGGACGGGCGCGGGGCGCGGGGCGAGCAAATGGCGGCCATTTGGGAAGGCGTGAATAGAGCGTAATGCCATGATTGATCTGCTTGGGTGCGGGATCGCCCGCGGGGAAGTTTAGCTACAGCCGCTCGGTGAACCTCGAGGGGCGGCGTCGGCGATGGCGTGTGCCCTGCGTGTGCCCTGCGGTGGGCTGTGCGCCAGGCAACCAGTGCGAGCGAGCGAGCGAGCGAGCGAGCGAGCCGGGGCTGCCGGCAACTGCCTTGCACTGGCGACCTCCTGCACCTCCTGTCTGGGTGCAACTTACTCAAGTTTTCCTTTAAACCAAACACTCAAGGAAGTAATAAGTGTTAGCGTAAAAGGAGTGCGCTGTCATTGAAGCCGTTCAAATTGTATCCATCGAAATCATATTCGTCTCTATAGACTCATATTGTTTCAGAAAAATATATGTTGACACAATAACATAACTCCCCGTATGATAGTATATACGAATTGATGTAAAAGTGCTTGATTGCGGAAGAAAACATGCATAATGATAGAGTAATAGATGCCACGAATGAAATAAAATTATGATAGAATAAGAAATTCAGAGAATGTTCCTAAAAAGCGTACCACTCGTTGCCCACTACTAATTTCAAGGAATGGAGGATTTTGTACGAGAACATTTGTTTGCTGAACCAGAAATTGAGCGACGGTGCAATTATAAAAAATAAAGGTTGTAGAGATATCAGAACGACAGTTTTCTTTCTTATTTTTTTTCTTTTTCGCAGTGGATTCAGAAAATATAATTGAAATTTACCACGCAGAGTGCCTTACGCGAGAAAAATTAAGATAAAGTCTTCGAAGGCGTTGTACGTAGTCGTCGTTATTCTTGAAGAGCTTCACGACCGGTGAAGTGAAGATGACGGACATGAGCGCCTCGGCTGTTAAGTGAGAATGTCGACTTTGTTACTTCGCTCAACGAACCGCCACCGCTCATAAGACTGCGCAGAAATATGCTGCTAAAATACGAGAATAAGTAAATGCAGCATTTTAAGAACAGAAACCAATAATCAAGAATGGAAGGTACAGAGAGAGGAAAAATATAAATGTAGCGACTGAAATGTTGACGACACTCCCGATATCCCTCCAGTCAGTTAAACAATAAGGCTGAATGCTTACGTATTGCAAAACGTCATAAATACAGGCAGAGGTGCGCCCAGGATTTTCCTCTGGGGAACAGTACAGGTAGTGTTTCATGTGTTCTTATAAATAATTTTTCATTTATGCTGAATGTAAAATGTATATTTATTTTTTTCTTCTAGTTATTATTTATCAAGTAAATAATAATTTGAATGCCTTGCGTTATACTTGGGTTTTCGTAACGTGGCGGATGATACTATTTTTACACCTCCTGCCTCATAAAATGAATCTTTATAACAGTGATAAGCACATGTTTTGAGGCCATGAGCCCCGTTGAGGAGGACGTTCGCGAATTTATTAAAAATTTTCATTTTATAAGGCGGGAGGTGTAAAAACGACCTAATGTCATCCGCCACATTACGAAAACCCACGTATAGAACAGTAAATTACGAAAAGCTATTCTTTACTCATACACTCTAATCAAACAAAGGCAGAAATATTAGAAAATACACATAATAAATGAAAAGATATAACACAAATACATTAAACAGAAAATAAGGAACAAAACAATAAGGTAAAGGACCAAATTAATTGACGCTATAGTAATCACCAAGACACTGAAATGGCAATTTAGATCCCGGGAGCGGTAGCTCAGTGCATCAGCTGATGTCACTGCAGCTCTTCTGACTGGGAGGTCCTAGGTTCGAGTCCTGACGGCGGCAGGATTTTCGACACTAGCTTTTCAGATAGGTAGAGTTCAGTCGCTGTCTGGAGGAGAATTCCAGCGGCCGGCTGCTCTGATCGGTAGTTTTCCGTGGTTTCTCCGATCAACACCAGGCAAATGCCGGAGCAGTACCCTACGAAACGGGCCACGGACCGCGCGCGATCTGTCCTTTCTCTTCCTTGTCCTATCCTCTCCCCTTACACACTCACTTACACTATCATGCACTACACTACCACATATTCCGGGAGATCGGTCGGGAGCTTAGAGCTCGTCCTGGTTAGGGGGAAACCCCACTAGAAGACGGTAGGTCGGCGCCGGATCTCACCATCCAGCGGGGGAAGACCACCATTCCTGCCATCTCCCGCGAAAAAACATGCACTACACTAACGGGACTAATGACGAAAGCAGTTGACGCGCCCGGAAACACGAAAAAAATCAATCAATCAAAGCAATTTTGATACAGCCGCGCGGCGAACCTCAGCGTCGGCCGCCGTGGCCAGGCTAGTTTCAACGCGATGGGCATGAGTTATCTCTACTTGGGATCCGCGTCTCGGGAAAAGAAGCGGAAGTGGGAAGACGGAATGCAAGAAAGTGCAGTAAAACACCACAGTAACAAAATCGATGAGTATACTTCGGTTTATCTCACGTGGCAGCTGTGGGTATTATCTTCAAGATGGAATATGGCACGACTTTTCGCGTCTTTCTCGGTCGTGCCGCTAGAGTCGCTTGATCTGCAGAACTGCGTGATGCGGTCACGATCATGCGACATCTTGCTTACATCATTGCTTCTCGGCTATAAAGCGATGTTTATTAGCTCATGATGCATCTAGGAGAAGAATTTGAAATGAAAAAAAGAAATGTATGTAACTTCACTTTGTCACAGCGAATGGGAAATAATGCGATCTTGAAATTTTTAATTAAATGATGAACAAGAAAAAGAATTGAACAACAAGTTAAGAACAAACGTTTTAAAGCAGGCGTGATATATTCGTTTTGTCCCAGTTAACTTTGAACATTATGAAGGTGTTGATGTTGTGCACTTGTGAGAGGAAGACCATCATTTCTATAGAAAATGACTTTGCAGTGATATACACGGGTGTAAATGTGAAGTCGCATACGTGTAATCTGCACAAAGAGAAATAGTTCCTTATTCCGGCGTATTGCGTCGCCCTCGCCCAGGGGCGAAGCGAAGGGGGTGCGAGGACCAGCGGAGTCGCCCTCGCCCTCGCCCTTCGGGCCGTGCATCGCCCTGTAATTAGCGAGCGGAGGTAAAAGCCGCCTGAAAGGGTTGCGCCATTGTTGCGGTATGAAGCGCGCGCGCTCGGATTGTTATCCGATTAGCGCCCGCGCGTGGCGGCCCTGCCCTGCCCTTCCCTTCCCTTCGCCCGCCGCCTGGCGTCGCGCGCGCCCCCAATGGCCCTTCGATAAGCAATCGCCCGCCCGAGCCCCATTGAAAAAATCCTCCATATCTATAACGGCGCTGACTTAATGAAAGAAGCCCCGCGCGCAGTTTAACCTCTGCATTGGCCGCGTGGGCGGTATCAAAAGCGCCCCGCCACAATGCGGCCAATGGGCGTTTAAGATGGCAGCTGCTCGCATAATAAGGTTGTACTGTGCGCTGGGCGATCTCGTTGGGATAATGTCCCCGGTGCGATGACAGGTACTCGTATTCCATGTGGACAAGAGGATAACCGCCCGGTGGCACTGAGACAGTGGCTTGTGCGGCCCTCATTCAGGCCACGAAGACCCCCCGGTGCGCACGGCACGGCTCGGCACGGCACGGCATGGCACGCGAAGGATGAGAGGCCACCAAGCTTCCCCTCCCTCCAGCGGCCTATTCCGCCCGCCACAACGCGATGCCGCACATCCCCGCGTTCAGACGGGCCATTCACACCAACAGCAGAATAATGGTTGCTGGACATTTCAAAGGTTGCGAAGTGTTATCTGGGAATGAGAGTGATATTAACCTTATTTCCCCTTTTCGCTGAAGAAATTCGGTGGAGAGTGTAGGGCATTTAAACACATCCGGTAGTTATTAAAAATATTTTTAAATTCTTAAATTTTCTTACAATCAATTTTGCAACATTAAAAGTCGGTTAGCATGTTTTCTATCACCGTCTCTAGTCTGCAAAAAAGCAGCAACTAATGTGCAATTGACATTAATAAATTGTATTAGAATATAACATTGTTTTATTGTATGTAAAGCAAATTGCATACAATAATGAGCAATGAGTTATTATTATTATTATTATTATTATTATTATTATTATTATTATTATTATTATTATAATTTAATAAAATACAAACGAATCTTATACGCATTTTTCATTGTGTCATCAAGAATAGTCGAAGGGTTTGTAGGCAACACGCTGATCATGTGAAATATTGTTAACAGTTTTGAAATAGCAAAATATCGCGGAAATGGAAACGTTTGTTAAGCTCAACGCGTACAAAAACAATGCAAGTAAAAATATCGCTTTCGCAACAATTCTCATAAGTGACCACAAATGTGCCCTCGCCAAATCAAGAATGTCCCATGCTATTACCTTGCAAAACATTTTCGTTCGATTTGAAAAAAATCATGTTATCTTCCAGTGAAGAATTTAAAAAAATTAAACAACTTGCCCCTGAGTTTTTTTCTTATATTACTATTTATTAAAAATCTTAATATGTGAATATAATTTAAAGCCAGAAGAGAAATGCTGATCAAATTTTTGAAAAATCGTCGCTTTCGTATTTGTATTTCATCGTAAAGAATATTTCTTTAACCGTAACTGTTATGCTGTGTTTCTAACGCTCTGCCGCGCGTAGCCGCGAACTCGATGTCTTTGGGAGGGACGTGAGGAAGGTTCCATTCGCTGGAGCTCAAAGCCCTCCTCCCCACCCCCTGCCCACTGGCTCTCGCGTCGGCCCCATCGCAGCACTTTTCCCCGCCATTGCACCGCCCCCTTCCTCTCGCCTTTGCCCGCCCCCACAGCCGTCCACCCCGGTCCGTCCGTCCGTCCGTCCGTCCGTCCGTCCGTCCGTCCGTCCGTCCGTCCGTCCGTCCGTCCGTCCGTCCGCCCGTCCGCCCGTTCGCCCGTCCGCCCGCCCCCGCCCTCGTCCACCGCTCCGTCCGTCCGTCCCCCCGCCCCCGCCCCGCCCCACCACCGTCCACCGGTCCGTCCATCCGTCCGTCCGTCCGTCCGTCCGTCCGTCCGTCCGTCCGTCCGTCCGTCCGTCCGTCCGTCCGTCTGTCTGTCCGCCCGCCCGCCCCCCCGCTCCCCCCCGCCGCCTCCCCGCCGCCGCTGGAAAGAGCGCCTAAGCCTATTTCGCAGCGTTTGCGCGGCGCAGCGCGGCGCGGCGCGGGGCTGGGCGCTGGAGCGGTCGCCGCCGTAATGAAGCTTCAAAAGGTGGCTCCTCTTTTTACGCAAAATTAGTTATATGTAATCCTTCCTGACAAAAAAATACCGGACTCCCGCGCTCGCCCTCTCTCCGCCGCTTTTTGTTGTGTGAAAAGGGCTAAAGGATTAAATATACATTCAAAGGTTTTTTTGGTGGTCCACAGTACTTATAGGGCTATGTATCAGTGGCTTTAGCTTTTGATGTTTGAATGGCCTCTTTTAGTGCGGGCAACTTTGCCCTGCTCTCTGTGAGCGCTACATGGTAGCAACTGTGTGTTTTCATTATTCCCGCTGCCTTTCAAAGATGTCCTTTGCCTTCTCTCATTGTCCATTCCTTTTGTTCCGTCCTAGCGACGCTGTTGTTTCATAAAATTAGATTTTTACGATATCGTATTATCTGCCATCACGAACGAGAATAAATGGGAAGCATTGAAAATATGCCGAGGTGCTCTTTCCGAGAAATTTGCGGAAATTCTTATCGAATTGTCAATTCGTCAAAAACAAGGTAGCTAGTTCTGGATTGCATTATTTCCTCTATCTAAAAAACGTATTTTTGAAAATGCTCTATCCAATCTTCCAACACAATTATTAAACACGGTATTTTTCTCGTTTGTTTATAATTAGAAAATCATAAAATCATTTGCGGATTGGTATTTTGTAAAGATGAACATCATTCGTATCAGGAAGTCAGTTACCCAAATCTCAGATACAATGTTTATGTTATTATTATACCAAGACAATGTGGAACAATAAAAGTTATATACTTCAATGAGATTAAATTATATTAAACATACTTGTATTCATTTAGCTCAATTATTCTTTTTAAGGTTTCAATGAATTGAAATCTTCATAATATCGTAAATTTTGCCAGATATAATACTTTTAAATGAATTTGTTGCTACTTACCATATTTTTTAATGTTTTGACTGACGTAACTGTTCTGAGCTATGAAGTTAGAATTCACAAGCAAGGTGTGCTACCTTCTGCAGTTCTTACAAGCCATGCACTGTAAGTTACGAACTTCGCTCTACGAGACAATCTCTCTGCGCTAAAGGTTTTCCTTGGAAAACAGAACATCAATAAATAAAACGAACATTACAGTGTGGTAAATGTAATGCACCATGTAATTTGACTTCATATCATCCTACACCATGCCACACCATTTCACAGTATTCAACGCATTCCCCCCATCACGGGCAGAAAAACGGCACTAAAGGACACTCCACGAGAAGATAAACCCGCACATGACGCCTAGGGCTCTTTGGGGAAAAGATCTTCAAAAATACCCTCGCAAATAACGCTGCCCATTTTAATAATAATAATAATAATAATAATAATAATAATAATAATAAAATAATAATAATAATATTTTCCACACACCTTGAATTCAGAAATTGTTTTTATTTTGTTTGTGCATAAAAATAATTTGCCGAACTTTAAAAACAAACTAGTGGTAACTCAGAATAGCACATACTTTTTCGCAATAGTTAGTTTTCTAATCTCTTTTGGATAGCTTTTGAGTATTGACCCTCTCTTTTCCCAGCTGATACCTATCGGTGCCAAAACGACATAGTAGAAATGAAATGTGCCTTTATAAATATTACAGAAGAGTAAAACATAGTTCTGTATGTACATTTTCAATGAAAAATTTGTACAGTTCTTGTGTAATGGATCATTACAAGTAACGATAAGCATGAAGAAAGCAATTCGTAGACTAAAATAAATACGACGATAGCAACAATAGAGGCAGGTACGAATGCAGAGACTTTAACATGTAAACAGTAATATAAGAGAATGTGCATGTAAACAACGGGGAAAATAAAAAATATTGTAACAGATTTAAATAACATAATGAACATGTGAGCAAATTCCGTGGGGGGAATGAAAATATTTTAATGAAATGTTTCGACAAGAACCAAGGAATAGATATTTGAATCACGTAACACAAGTGACCAATGAGCATTTAGATAATGTTCGAGTTATGGAATTAGAAGCGCAGTAGAAACTTATTGGTGTGCTAGTTGCGTAACATTCTAAAAACAATCGACAGGCGCGCAGGATGAATGAACGGGCAGACGAGGTGTAGTTGCGGTGATGGTTGGAGGTAGAGACGAGACAAGCTTTTGGTTATTGTTGAAGTCAGGACTTACAATTTTTATGCGATAATGGTCAACACAGATGATTGCGTTATGAATTATGCAGTAACCTTTGACTAGAATTAATAGGAAATTTCGGAAGTAAATGTGGAAATATGCGTGCGCGCATAAAACACGGACAATTTTCTTTGTATTAAACAGCGAGATGGAGATGGAATAAACCGTAAACGACTGTCAAGAGTGCTTCCCTGCTGCAACAGGAAAGTAAACAACGGGGAATTCTGTTCAAAAATGAGATAATGTGGGAAGATCAAGTCTTGTTTAATCTTATGAATTAATTTTATATTTTGAAAGAAGTCAATGGTCATGCATACATTCAGGGAGGGAAATAGAAAAATATAAGATGAAAAACAACAATGAGGGATTAAGAGTAATATTTTGTTAATGTTTTGGATTTTTTATCAACTGCTATATACTGTATCCATGTATATATTTGCATAATACAATAACAGATGGTATTTCCAAAGTCAGTATCATTATTTATGAGTATAGAGAGAAGATTTTTAGATCCCACATCGGAAATTATTAATAATCGCATACATACAATTGAACTGCCGAGATCCTGTATAGGCGGTCTATCGGACCTGACAAATAAAATTTATCATGACTATCATTTCGACATAACTAACGATAGTAGTTAGTGGTAACGATAGTAATAACGATAGTAGTAAAAGAGGAAAGACAGTCAGATTTAACAATGCGAAAAACGAAATAAAATGGCTCAATCAGACTTTGTATCGAAATACTTTCCTCTTTCGAGTCTGCGCCTGCCCAGCGCTTGCTCGGCGCGGGAGGATCGTTCACATAAATGTCAAGCTGACGCGCTTCGGCAGCGATGGTGTAACGGTTAGCGTACCAGTCTGTTATACCCAAGTTCGCGCGTTCAAACCCGATGGAAGCCGTGGATTTTTAAGGGCAAAAAAGTCCTTACGTCTTTCTTCGGAGAAGTAAAGCCTGCTGTCCCATGTTAGTAGATTTACTGCAAAAGATCCTCAAGCCTAAATGAAGCCTCTGAGCTAAATTCTAACTGTCTGTTTCGTCGCCCAAGTAATGCCTTCTTTCATCCCTAGTAGGTGAAAGGAGCGTAAAGAAATTTGTTTGGTCAGACGGAAGAGCAAGCCGCATTGCCTGAGTCTCGCGACGTAAAATAAGGCATTCATTTATTTTTCTTCGTCACGCGTGGCCCTTGCGCCCTACGAAAATACACAATTCAGAAAGGACCACTATCACCCCGAGTTCTGCTGATTCTGCCCGTCCCAACGACCCATCCCGTCCCATGGACGAGATGAATGGGAACCCTTATCTAAGAGACGGGAACGGGCGCGTTTATGCGTAATGTACAAGGCATACAAAGGGGACTCGGCATGGGCAGACCTCAGAAAAAGATTACAGAAACCTGATTATAAAAGCAGAGGAGACCATCCCTGGAAAATACGATGTAGAAAGCAAAGAACAGATGGAGGCAAGTTCTCCTTTGTGAATCGTACTATAGTAGATTGGAACAAACTACCTGCAAAAGCACTAGAGACTCTTCCTTCTAATGTAGTGAAATTTAAAAATATACTTAATTCTATGTAGGTCATCATTAAGAATACTGGAACTTTTTTTATTATTATTATTATTATTATTATTATTATTATTATTATTATTATTAGTTGCATTATTATAATCGTTATTATTATTATTATTATTATTATTATTATTATTATTATTAACAACATGGTCATGCCCCTTATACAGTGAAGTGAAGTGAAGTGTAGTGTAGTGTGGTGGGGGCATGGGAGGGGAGTGCAGTGTAGTGCAACGCAGTGAAATTAAGTGAAGTGAAGTGAAGTGGAGTGAAGTGTTAGAAATCTATAAGTCAACTTACAGATAAGTCAAAATTAATTATAACTAGGATATCAATCTCTAATTCTAATTGTAATTATATTTGTAAATATTCGCAATAGTTTTGTAATTGTCGTATATGTAGTTGTAATAATGTTTGCCACCGAGCATTAGCTCAAAGCGAACTTTAATAATAAATCTACAAAAATCTAACCCTGCATGCGGCCTTGCCGGCGCCGGCCCTCTCCCCGCCGGGCGGCGACGCCTGAGTGGTTTGAGGCGCGTAGCGGGATCCCGTCACTCGGCTCGGCCTGTCAGCAGGAAATAATGTCGCCGCGGGCCCCTCGCCGTCGCGCCCGCTCCTTGTGCGTCGCTTTATCTCGTTCCCCCGCGCCCTCGGCCATTGTCCGCGCTCCATACAATATTGATGGCGGCTAAATGCGGTCATGTAACAAGCCGCGGGCTAACCCTTTAGCGGGCGCCCCGAAACCCAATACTCTCCCGCCGTCGCCGTCTCTTAAACAAGATTACGGGGCAAAATGCGTTTCGGAAGCCGCAGACAGACGGGATGGGCGAGGCAAAGTGGTGGCTGCGGCGGGGCGGGGACGCACATAGACGGAAGGAGCGGAGAAGGCGGGTGCCATGCACGATGGGGTAGTCAGTATTCGCAAAGAGAGGGTGGAGAGGCACCACATAGGGCTGGCTGCAGCTGCTTTATTTCGTCTCTGTGGGCAATACGTGGGGACACAAAAGGCAGATGTTTGCCGAATGTTTTCTTATTCCAGGTATTAGTGAGAAGTAACTCAGCTGGTGGAGCGTATACAACTCCCATAAATAGTGATTTTATTTTATGATCTATGATACTTTATCCTTTTAATATTACTTTTAAATTTAGTACAGAGAAAGTTACATTCTGATAAAATACTATGTCGCGATTTTGTAGGAAATAAACTAATACGGTATTTTTCAAAACGTCTCGTCGTCCTATTGTGCATATGTCAGATTGTCGTAACGTCCGTCTGCCTGATCGTCCGATCGTTCACCCATCTGATCGTTCTTCTGTCTGATCATTCGTCCGTCTGATCGTCCGCCGGTCTCATAATTCTTATGTCTAATCGTCAGTATATGTTCGTCTGTTTATCTAGCATTTTGTGTGTTGTCTGACTGTGTCTGTCTGCCTGTTGTTCTTCTATCTGTGTGTCTGTCTATCTGTTTGTCTGTCTGTCTATATGTTCTTCTGTCTATATGTTCTTCTGTCTATATGTTCTCCTGTCTGTCTGTTCTTCTGTCTGTCTGTTCTTCTGTCTGTTCATCTGTCTGTCTGTCTCATTATCTGTCAGTCTGTCTATCCGCCTGTCAGTCTATCTGTTTGTCTGTCTGTCTGTTCACCAGTCTGTGCAAATGAAGTAGTAGGGAAATTATATTACGCTCTCTTCAACAGTTTTTACTTTATCGCTACGGAATAGAGAGAAATTTATGTAACGCTGCGCGGAAAGCCATGAATATTCCGCAAAATCTCTTCTCTCTGGTCACGAAAAAGTGGATAAATTTAGAAAAAAATCTCTAACACGTAGTGTAGCTAAACACCTCCGTGACACTAATCATCTCCGTGTTTTGTGTGTCCTTGATACCGAAAATTTGAAAGGTGGCAAAACATATGTCTGTCCATCTGTACATTTGTCCGTCCGTCTACCCACCTGTCCGTCCGTCCGTCCGTCCGTCCGTCCGTCTGTGAACAACACTAGCGCCTCAACTAATCAAAAATGAATATTCTCCGAGCGATCTATACAGACTTGTAACACTGCGAGTTTGGAAAACAATCTTCGAATTTTGGGAGTACTTTACATGAAACACTTGCAACATTTTCAAAAATTTCTTAAACTTGCTCGAATTTGTTTGTTTGAACTTCTTGTAAAAAAAAGACGTTTATAAAGATTCCTAGGCTGTTTTCACTGTTAATTTAAATTTAAAAATCCATATTGAAGAAATAGAAACTTAAAGATAGATTGGTTTTTAAATTAAATTTGTTGTACATAATTAGTTCTTTCATTACGATAATACATTTTTTTAATTTTAATACTTTTCGCTCCATTTTGAATTAAATATAGGTAACATTTAAAAAATATTTAAAGCAAGGATTTCTCAAAATTATCACCAATATTTTTCTTTAAGTTTTGGGATAGAGGTTGCTAAATACACTGTATAAGACATCAACGCTATTTTGGTGATTTTTTTTTTATAATTCAAAACTTTCACAAATAAAACTTTTTGCAAACTCTCTCATGTCATTAATATTGACGTTAACGATGATTATATACATTATTGCATATGTTAAAACAAATGCTTCAAATGATGCCCTGTAAAATGTCTCCAAAACTCGTAATGTTTGTGTAAAAATTAGCCCGAAATTGAGATTTTTAAAAACTGAACCACCATTTGCTCGAAACCACCTCCAAGTTTTTCTTCAAACTTTTCGTACGGATAGTACTAAATGTTCTGAATAACATGACGTAAACGACACTTTGATGTATCCTTTTATTTGTTTTAAATTAACACCAGTAATTTTTTATCTCTTTCGTCCTTAATATGTACGAGTATAATACCGGCTATTTGTATTCAATGTACATAAGGAACCACATTTTACCCTTCAATAATATCCTTAAAATCATATCCAATTCTTCTATAAGCGATTCTTAAATTGAGAAAACGGATAAAAATTAGCACCACCGATTTTATATTGCAACAGTGTTGTGGTAAAGCGTCGTAATTTTACTGACTTCTAGGACATATACAGAGCACAAAAATGATACATTTTACCAATGAGTATATATTGAGTCATTTCATATCAAATGGTTACACTTGTTATATTGCCAGTTGGGATGTCCCGTATTCAGAGGTGCTCAGCACGTACATGCATCTCCTTGTCTGCGATCGAACGCGACCTGAACAACACTTGTGCATAAACAGTTGCCTAACAATCAGGGGTAAACATAACATGTAATAGAGATGCAACTTCTATTTCTGTGTATTCAAGGCATCTATATTTTTGTAAAATCATCGATGTATTTAACATCGATTTCTTGATGGTCATGTGTTTTTAACATCGAAGTTATTTGTTCGATATTTTTAGGAGGTCAATATTTTTTATATGAAGAAAGTCCAAAACAAAATCCTATCCCATTTGTTATCTATAAACCTATGTATTACGTGTTTATGCGGAAGAGCGGGCCTGGTGACCCGAGTCACACCACATGAAATCATCATCATCCTCATTATTATTATTATTATTATTATTATTATTATTATTATTATTATTATTATTATTATTATTATTATTTAGACAATTCTATTATAATTTTTAGGTACATCAAAATTATATATTCTTCAGACCAATGTAACCAAGAACAAAAAATAAATAAAATCCAGTTTTAATCAATAAAGTAGCCCATATTTTTGATTTATCGAATCAGATAATCCAAATTTTGTTAATTGTCATGATGATTTTTTAACTGTGTTTTTTCACCAAAATTTCAATTAAAATAAATATACAATATCATTTTTTAATAAAATTCCCCCGCATAAACGTCAATTGTTGCTAATCTAGTTGTAAAAACATCGATGGTTTTGGGTCGATGTTTTATTAACATCGATGATTTATTAATATTGTGTTTCTGGCGTTTATGCAATGCTATTCTACAGGTGCAAAAAACCTATTACGGTTCTTTACATGAACCCCATACGACCTTTCCCAAGTATCCTCAAAAATATTTCCCTTTTTCTTTAATTTTCTTTGCTCGTATAAACCTCACTACGATCATAAATTACTACATTTTTTTTTATTTTCAATAAAATCTGTATAATAGCACAAGATCTTTTTATCTTTTTCTAAACTGCAGTATCAAACATTGTTTGTTAATGAAGTATGTTCTTCAAAATTATATTTTAAAAAGTGTCATGAACACTTTATTTATAAAATATGGGTGTTTTCTGCATAATTATGAGTGAATTAGTGTTTTAAAAAGACAGTGTGTTAAGATTTTGTCAAAAATGGCTCCAAATCTTGCCTTTATTCCTTTTTTGTAATTTAGCAAGTTTGGTTAATACGCCTTTCCTAAGATTTCATTAAAACCTCCGTGATTTCGGAAGTTTTAGGAGTTTTAATTTTGGAGTTTTTGGAGTTTAGTTTTTTTCGTCACCTTCCTACAAGAACATTATTTAAGATGAATATGTATTTTATATTCAAGCCATTCCCAATAAAAGATGTGTAAATCATTTTATGTACATTTTTTTAAACGTTATGGATTTTTACATAATTTAAAATTGTATAATGACAAAATTTAACTTCTTTTTAGATATTAAATTTGAAGCTAGGTATATTTGTTTTTTAATGCAATCTATTCCTCAATATTAGATATGAAAATCAATTCGTGTATACTGTTCTCAAAATTTTAGTCGTTTTCCCCTGGTTTTGAGATATATAAATATTTCTGTGATTCTGAAGAGGTAGTGCAATAGAAAGTGCATTATTATTTTCTCGTATACATACGTATATATTGGGTAATAATACACGTAGTATAGAGAAAAGATCCGAAAACTTGGTTTTCGGCATTTTAAAGGATATACACGTTTTTTGATCTCCCCATAACGAAAAAGTTGTTTGATTTTTTTTCTCTTCAAAACGTCAGTCCGCCCGCCCTTCCGTCTGTCTTTGTGTCTACAAACATATAAACTATTTATAAGGATTATTCCAAAATGAATATTTCCAGATCGTTCCGGTGCGACTCAAAAATGCGATTTTGAAAAACATTCTTTAAATATGGGAGTACTGTACTAGAAGCCTCTGAGACATTTTCAAAAATTTCTCAAAAATGGCTCTAAACGTTTTCTTTTGATTTCTTTTAAGTATAGAGTAAAATACACTAATGAAAATGGCATAGGAGTTATTTTCACCATTTCCCCTGACTTTTCGAAAATTGCAAAGGTTGGCTTTTTTTTTTGGTATTTTCCTACAACTACAATGTTTGAGGTAGCGAATTTTTGTTGACATGAAATTTGTTCTCCACAATTAGTTTTTTCATCAACGTCATGTACCCTTTTTTTAAATTTCAGTAGTTTTTGCGTAATTTTGAGGGAAATGTGGGCGTCATAGAAGCTGAAATGAGGCGTCGCGAGTGTCTGGGGCCTCTATGAACCCGCACTGAAGATGTACGAAACGCGCCCCAGAAAGCTTTATGGAAAAATAAACATTACGACTAAACATAGCCTCATATCTATTTCTATAATAATGCCAATGACGTAAACACTACATCAATTCCTAACAAATATGGACACCATTAAAAAATATTGAAACGCTCCAAAGTTTTTTTTAAACCTTTTTTACGGATGTTGCTAAATGCACTGTTTCAGACGGTATCAATGGCATTTTACAGTATTCTTTTGTTTTTGTTTTTTAAACTAAACAAATATAATTTTTTCGGTATCTCTCTCACGTCATTAATACGAGATTACAGGCAGTATGAATGCATTATTGCATTTGTGAGTACAGGAGGCTTTAAATGATGTCTTATGAAGTTTCTCGAAAACTCAAAAGTTTTAGGTGAAAATGTGCTTCAGAAATCGACATTGTTCAAAATCTGTCCCAAATTTTTCAACGTAACTTGACCAGATTTTATCCTTCTATATTATTCTTAAGGTCGTATTTCAATTCTACTCTTACGAATTCGAAACATGAAGACACGATGAGAAAATTGTTGTAGGCGCCAATAGATGGCAGCTGAAAAGAGGGTATGGCGAAACCGAAAAGTAGCTCAGTCTGAAGAGTGAAGGAAACGAATAGTAAGAGAAAGACAGTGCCGTACACTTGCATTACAAGTTATAGTACTCGTACTGCGAAACCATTACTAATTATGCGAGAAAGTATGTGATGTTCTAATGCCACCAGTATTTTTTTTAATATTTATGCAAGTGAAAAAAAGATCAATTCAGTGTTTTTCATGTTCTTAAATCTTACTCATTAACACGGGCTTGTCAGTAGAAAATATTAACAACTGTGGAAAATAAAAACATGCTTGAGGTTGATGTATCGAAAACAGCACCTGACATTTGGGGTGCTCATGGAACACTTAATAGGAGTAGACGTATAATATTAGTTACCATAATAAGAAACGACTATCAGCGGGGGAATTAATTTTCAACTTGGAATTCAATAAAGCAACGCTCATATTCTGTGCGGAGCTCTAAAATTCACTGAGCAATTCTGAGTACCCTCAACGAAACGTGTATCTGCCTAAGAATAAGCCATTAATTTAACGCTAATTCGTGTCCAAAGTTTCCGCCAGTTCACATGAAACCCAAGATACCTGCTAGGCAAGCATAACGTCCTTAACCCGGACCCGTTCCCAGATGGGCCTTTGTTTATTGAATTGCTTGCAAATTCCGAGCTGCAGCGCTTGGCATTCAGGGTGTGCAGGACTCGCTCTCGGAGAAATTCTCCTGTTTATCAAAATCCATTCCCTTCGGAGGATCTAATTGGCGAGGAGCGAGGACGTTCGGAGGTCGCGAGGGGCGTGTTTACACGGAGCTGCCTCCGTCGCCCGTCCTAATTAGTATTTATTCGTAGATATTGTCAATTAGCGCCATTATTTGGCAGAACGTTAGGATAATTCGATTCAAATTTCCATAATTTTGCATAGCCTTTCATTCCGCCGTTTTCTTTGCGAGTCCCAAGTAACTGAATTGATTCTCCGCACGAGAAGTTGTCTGCGGTTTGCAAATACGTCATAAGCTTTCATTAACGTTCTGAGCGCTGTCTGGCGGTGATTAAGGCGCTGCCAGTAGCGGAAGTTCTGGCGGGAAACAACTGACTTCCGTCGAATTGGAGATTCGTTCTCTCTGCAAGCGCCATATTTAATTAGCCGTTATTCCGGTTCACTCGTGGGCTTTTGATCAAAGACCAAAGTCGAAGAAGAATTAGAGAGGAAAATAAGTCCCTGTATTTGCTTTGATGTCGACCGAAATCGCATTAACTTCAATTTAGAGATAATTTAATTCCCAGAGTTTCCGTTATTAGAGGGATGTGTTCATGTATTATTTCTTGTGTAAAATGTTAACGTATTTGTATTACGTAATTTTGTTATTTTTCTCTTACAGAAGGAAGCCAAATGTTTTGAGGAGATATTTTCGGTCAATGTGATATCATCGGATCTTGTTTTCGGTGAGTACTGACAATTTCTGCTGTGAAGAAATATTGTCCATGTTTTTACCAGTAACCGACAGATTTTTGTGGACTTTGAAACGTAAATTAATTTCTATCATCACGGGTGCGTCTGAGCATAGACTCCGTCGGCGCGTTGGGATCAATTGCTGCTGTAGAAGTCCGTTCAAAAGTGGAATTATGTCGAAATTTTTTGTTTTAAAAATAAACATACAAATATTACATTATAAAATCATCGATGTTAATTTTCATCTAAACTCTGAATTAGGCGATGTTGCAAGTGTCTGTGCTTAATTAATTCGATGGTAAAGGCAGTGTTTGTCTTAGCCATCAATGCATTTTAATCCCCCGAGCTCCGTAGAACCCCGCTCATCCCTCACCACCTTTTCTGATCTCCACGGCAGTTTCCCTAACGGGTGCAAAAACCGGATGTCTGCAAATAGACTTTCCATCCATATGTACTAATAGGTATTTTGTCAGCTATGTAAACGGACTCGCGGCAATTGTCTCCAGGATAAGCCACTGTCTTGTGAAGGTCAGATGGGCTTTTCCACCGGAGTTTGACCTTACAAAAAATTGTACGAGGGAACCACTTTCTTGCAGGCACAGGTAAAGCCAGTGCACATTCAAAATCAACCATGAGCAGTATAAACGAAATGTGATGCATTTAACAACATTTGTATTGATATAATGAACAGTTTTCTATAGCTTAATTATTACCATCATCACACTTCTATATCTGTATTGATTTCCTGCCAAAAGTTGCTAAGAATGAATTTTTGCCGTCATCGACTCAACCGCATACAATGTGAGATAGATAGGTAGATAATAGTATTTATGTATCTATCTAAGAAGATCAAATCTATCTAATTCTTAAGGTTTAACATCCGGTGATAGATTTCTAAAAATGAATAGAATGTGCATCAAAAAAACATTTATACATTAAAACACACCAACATAAGAAAAACAATACAACGCTAGGTACGCAACACAAATACATTCACAGCTCGTTTTAATACATAGATTTAAAAAACATATAATTTACAGACACACATTCTTAAGAAACAGAGAATTTAGCGGCTCCTTTCCGAAAGTCGTGTAGCTCGTGAATTTGAGCTAGTCGGAAGAGATCCCGGCATAGCCGCCCTGTATTTCTAAAATAGAGCGCGCAAGGGAAGTTTTCGCCAGGGTTTTAACATGACTGTTGGCCTTCTTCAAAGTTTGTACTACAAAATGTAGGGCTCTCCACTATTTTTTCAAGGTGTGATTTACCTGATCTCTCCAACTCAAGACACATGCATAGAATGACACCCAAGTACTCGAAAGTAGTGACAAAAAAATCGAATTGCCACTTAATTTATAAGTTACGTTTACATTTCGCCGAGATCTAGAAAAAAATATTCTTTTTGACTTACGCTCATGTTATTCGTCCGTGGCCACGTTTGTAAGCGATCTATGTCCTTTTATAAGCTTTCAACATCTGATGTCTTCTCTGATGACATGCAGGCGATCACTACAACGACTCTAACTCCACCCGAATCGGAAACCGGTCGTTCTCATGGTTTTATCTCGTTTCAATTACAAGAATGTCTCGTATAACCGAAAAAAATATGTTCACTAACTACACAAAGGCCAGGATTTCATATTAATGGCAAATACATTAACAACTTTAACTTTTTCCTGGATATGTTAAATAATCGTTGACTGGTTCATACGGTACAACAAACGTAATTTAGATCAAATAGAGTTGACAGAACAAATACATTTAAAACCTTATCCGAAACGATGTATCATTTACCCGAAAAGTTGTATGTTAATATTGTTATGTTTTTTAATAATTAAATTTTCAATGTGATGATCTTTCGTTGAATGTGAATGGTCGTTGAAAGAAAAAAATATGGTAGAAATTGGTATGTATAAAATGTATATAGAACAAATAGTATAAACAAATATTGATTAAAATTCTTTTCTTGACAAAATTTTAATACCTAGTATTTAAGTAGATTTTATATCTTTCAAAAATATAATTATTCTCTTTTTCAGTAATATCTTCCCTTCACAAGGTTTTTTTCGGATTAAATCATTACGTTAAATGCATTTCCTTACATGACTAAATATCCGTTTGAATCCTGCGTTTTCTTGTATGTCATAGTGTATGTCTCCATGTTCTTGTGTGTTCCCTACGTTGTTTACCAAATAAGCAGTAAAATTTTGATAACGCTAATAGTACTAAGCCGGCAATAACTTTATACCTCGAACTTTATATCATCTATCCCATTCGTATACATGTTGTATAACATCAATCAGATGAGTTCTGGAGCTTAAGAGCTAGAGGAGGAGAATTTTGTTCTGTGAACTCAGAATCGTTGTGGCGTCATTTTCTCTTCCCCCAGAAGTCGAAAGCCGCGGAGGAGAGTTAGTGGGAGTCATTTCCTTGTAATCGGCCGTCCACAACAGTCGGCAGTGTTTGAAAACTGTATGTAATTATTTCATGTCCTGCCCACCAAAATACAATAGTTACGAATATGTCTCATTCCGTCTTCCAAACTTTCACCTTCTCCATTATTCCCCCTCGCAAATATAACCAGAATTGTGTATGTTGAAACACTCGACAAAACGAACGTTTTCTTTCCGCGTTGGCCTGGCGCTGTAGAGGCTCCGCTGTAAGGAGCCCGCCCGCCCGCCCGCCCGCCCGCCCGCCCGCCCGCCCGCCCGCCCGCCCGCCCGCCCGCCCGCCCGCTGCGTTTAACGAACTGCCCGCCACAAGCGCGCGCGCGCCCGCTTCATTTGCATAATAGACAGCCGGTCACAACACGCGAGTGTGTCGACATTAAACGCACCGTTTGTTTCAACGGCGCGTGCCGCCATTGTGCCGCCGCCACCACGTTCCGACTCCCCCTCCACCTCTCCCCTCCCGCCACCCGCCCAACGCCCCGCGGCGCTGTTGCGCCGACGTGTATTCGTGACCACGGGTCCAGAATATGGTCACGTAATCTTTTATCCCGCTACAAATGATTTTCACGCGCTGCGTATTGTGCAGGGCCTCGCGTCGGTCGGAGAATGGAGTTGTTCGAATTTTGTTAAAGTAAATGTCATTGCGCTTCGCTGCGCTTCCATAGAGAATGCGCCGCGCGAATATCCACAACAGGCGACAACGCGGCGCAAACAGATCCCTCCGCGGCCCCCAACGCGAACGCGCGGACGTTCCCAGCGCTCGGGCGCGGCGAAAATGCGCTCGGAGCTACAGACTGTTTTCCATGCGTGTGGACCGGGAGCGGTAGCTCAGTACATCAACTGATGTCACTGCAGCGCCTCTGACCGGGAGGTCCTAGGTTCGAGACCTGACGGCGGCAGGATTTTCGACACTAGCTTTTCAGCTAGGTCGAATTCAGTCGCTGTCTGGAGGAGAATTCTAGCGGCCGGCTGCTCTGATCGGTAGTTTTCCGTGGTTTCTCCGATCAACACCAGGCGAATGCCGGAGCAGTACCCTAATAAACGGGCCACGGACAGCGCGCGATCTGTCATTCCTCTTCTTTGTTCTATCCTTACACACACACACACACACACACACACACACACCCTACACTAACACGCACTACACTACCACATATTCCGGGAGAGCGGTCGGGAGCTTAGAGCTTGTCGCGACTGGGGCGGTGCCCCGCTGATGGGAGAGTCCTGGTTAGGGGAACCCCACTAGCCGACGGTAGGTCGGCGCGGGATCTCGCCATCCAGCGGGGAAAGATCACCGCGCATCTCCGGAGAGAAAAGCATGCACTACACTAACGGGACTAATGACCAAAGCAGTTGACGTGCCGAAAAACGAAAAAATCGAAATCAAATCAAATCCATGCGTGTGGCAGTTTCTGCGCTTCCAGTCATCTTCGCCTAACCGAAATGCGCAAATCTTTTACTCATGAAAAGAAGCTTCCAGAAATGTTTTACTGATTTTCCACTACTTCGCAGTACTTATCGACACACGAGATAATTTAATGGATATTGAGTGATCAATATAAACCTCCGAAGTTGCGTTGAAATTGAACGAAAGAAAAAGAAAATGCAGACTAAGAGAAATGATGCATGTGCCTGTTCGCTTGTGTATTTGCGAGTTCGCTTGTCTGTTATTGAAAAGATAACGGTGGCTCCGGTGCCAGTGGGTTCTCGATGTTCGCGCGTGTGGCCCATGTCGTCGTCGCTGCGTTCTCCCCTCTCCAGTTCGTAAGGGCACAACGCGAATTCAAAAGTAGTCCCGATGAAGTCTTCCTCTAGTAATCGGATGTTCTGCCTGGGTCAGCCTATTCATCCGTTACTCGCCGCTAGACATCCGCTCCACCGCTCAAACGAAATGACATTGGATGCGTCTCGGGCTGTTGGTGAGGAACAGGCCATTTATCGGGTTCTTCCAAAATATGCTAAGAACGTTTTTCAAAAATGTGTTGTTTTTTGCGAGGAGGGTTAAGCGGTTAAAACACTTTTTTTTCGGAAGGCATCGTCATATGAGATCAATAGCTTCATTCTCAACAAGTCTACTCGAGGGGCTCATTACCATTGGCACCTACGCATGAACGACATATTTCATTCAATTTAATCATTTTTATTGTTTAACACACTAACATTTGCATAAATATGTGGAAAAAGTGAAATTAAAAATAAACGAAAGCTACTTCACCAGAACAATCAATTTTGAAAAAGTTGTAGGACAAATAGCAAAATAAAGAATAGTCTGGAGACAAACTGAAATCAATAACGTAGACGACACGAAACTTAAACATGATAAAAGGCGAGAACGGTGCTCGATCAGACGTATCTACCAATAAACGAATATCCACCTCCTGTTTCCTATTTCAAAATACGCAGTTAGCAAGAATCTGCAAGTCGACATCTGTATTTCTTGATAATAAATTTCATAGAAGAAAAAACACTTTCACATGAATACGTGCTCCCAAACATTGAAGTCATTTTTAGTCTAAATGGTGTACGGTTGGGTGTTTTTGACTTCACAAAAGTTCAAAAAAATGTGATCCCTTTTTTTGCTTGACCTGTAGAAATGTGTATTGCCTTGTAAATTGCACACTATTCTTCTTCTTCGAAACTCCTCTTGCTTGCTTTTGACTGTTAATTCTTTATCAATCTAGCCTGCTCACTTTTGCAGTATTAAAATAAATACTTTTTTTGAAAGATCTATAAATATTTCGTACTTTTATTGAAGAAAATTGTTTATCAAAAACATTTCACGTTGGATCCAGGGCCACCTGTTGTAAACCCCTGTTCTTCACTATTCCAGAGGAATTGTAGGAAAAAGGATTTTGGACTTTCAAGGAATCTAAAGCGGTGAAACGCTGTGAATGGGTAAATTGACTTCCCGACATAACAAGCATTTTCACAATTTGATTTGGTTTTCGATAATTAAATTTAATTTTGTAAACAAATATTACAAGTTTAGTATGTATTTCTATTGTTTCTTTTTCATGCAACATTCTAAGCCAAAAGATGGACAAGAACGCTCACTACATTATATTTACAATTTATTTTTATTGCGAACTTGCAAAGCACAAATAAACATTTTTAATAAGTTAAATATTCGCCAGGGTCGCAGCGCTAAGCTTGTAAGTAATGATTTCGAATATTACTAGCATTACTAATGTCGTTTCACGGGAAAACAAAATAGAAATGAATTCAGGTCCCACATGTTGCTGGTGAAACGCAGTGGTTTCGTAGTGAGGAGTTTTTGGTGCAGAGCGCCGGAGCAAAGCCGTCTGCAAACAGCGAAGCGCGTGTTCGCTCCACAGAGGCCACAATGTGCCTAGAGCACGCCCCCTTTAGCGGAATGGTATGCCGGGCACGCGAATTCAATGTGTACATACAGATAATTACACGGATCAATAAGGTGACCTCACTATACAAATCTCTGATGTAAACATGTGTCGCACTAAAGCTTCCGTGCCATTCAATTGAATGGCTTCTACACAAAATATTCGCCATTTCATCAAATAGGGCCATCGATATTTCATTTACATTTTGATGATTTCCGACACAGCCGCTACTGTCTCGCAACAGAATAGCATAAAATGGGAGATACATGCAATATCAAGCAGACAAAATTTTGAAAAGCTGAAGAGAGAAATTTCAATAAGCGTAAATGGAATATTTTTTGTGGCTGGAATACACATGTTCACAACCTTCTGGTTCTTACATGTCAACAAATTTCACAACAAATACAGAATTTCCCTTTATCATTTAAATTAGATATCAGTCTGAAATGGGGCAACTCTATTTTCCAAAAATATTGTGTCATATTGAACGTCGACATGTTGCATTTGTAGAGGATTAATAATCCTGAAGAAACCATCCAGGTGGTTCTCATGATGAGCTACATTTGTGTGGAACTAATGTTGTCACTCGGTACCTGTTGAATTATGAATATATTTCGAAAGGAAACAGTTGAACTATGTAGAGGCTACTAAATGTAATTGAGTTGGAAGTACTAAAAATACTAGAGGAACCTACTGATGATATTTAATTTCAATAAATGTATATTAGGCTGTGTCGAAAAACTTATTTCAGTGTGTTAGCGAAAAAATGTTAGTTTTCAATGTAAAAGTAACGTCTATACCAAAGAAACTGTATTTGAAATTGGTTGGGTTTGTCACAAACCCCCCATAAACCTGATTTCTTATCTTTTTGAGCTACATTTTACAAACTAAAGAGTAAATATTATTTTAATGGCATTTGTTTTGTTCAAAAGATGTCAGCTTGAGATTGTGCCCACTAAATCCCACAACAATTTTCTGATCTCAAAACATTACTTATTTATCCCCAAAAGTGTGCCACTGTCGTGGAAATACGGCAAATTTTACGTGAAAACCAATAAAAACAATCTTCCAATGGTCATAGTATCGTGAATTTCCATCCAAAATCCTTTAAGTAGATATAAAATGAAAGCTTAATGTCTCCATTTTGGATAATTTAACCATTTCACACAAATTCTCAAACATGTGGCTCAAATGTGAGTCGTTGCGACTTAAATATTACCCGATTGCAGTGAAAGTATTAAATTGTTCGAAGAAGGATTTGTAAAGTAGTTTTAAGATTGGTTTTAAGCTTTAATTTTGTATAAATTAAAAGTATTTTAAATAAAAATTTAGGAAGTTATGGCCGTTTGAAAATTGTTCATTTTATAGATTTTCTCGTTTGTTTTTGTTCCCAGAACAATGTTATGAGATAGTGAACCCAACTTAACCTAACATCTCTTGAAAAGAAATACCATTAAATAATATTTACTTTTTAGTGTGTTTAATGGGGTTTGGAGGTCTCAATACATTTTGTATACTATTGTTTCTATGATACAGATTTTGTTTATACACTGAAAACTAACATATGATTACCAAGATAATGGTCTCTATTTTTTCTTATGGGGTACTAAACCTGTAGAAATAACTTTCAATACAAAATATTAAAACTGAATTTGAATTTAATTAAAGCATTATTCATTTTATTTTTCATATTTCAAGTTAATTCCTTCTCGACGAGTCTAATCATTGAATAGCTTCATTCGGAAGACAATGGAATAAATGTAAAATGCATACATAGTTACATGAATGTCTGAGAAAGAAGAGACGGGAAATTGGAAATTTTATGGCAAAAATTTATGACTTCAAAATAAAAAAAATTCAGTTTCAACTAAGAAGCTGTTTGAATTTGGAAATTTCTTACAAATTAATTCACAAAATTTTGTAACAAATAATAAAATAAAATATTCGAAAATACATAACACTTAAATACTTTTAATTTTCCGTTTTTTATCAAACAATTTTTTACAAGAAATCAGCACAATTGTAGACTTACTCAAGTTTTGATATTGCCTCTGTATTAATTAGCTGGAGTGTATTTATGAATAGTTGGTATTATTTTCCACGTGGAATATATGGATTAGGCACGGAAATTAAATTGTTTTAGTTAGATGTATTGAATTGGCGCTTGCCACCCTCTTGTAATTTACATCTGCAACCGCGCGAGCCGGCGCCTGCGAGAAGAAGTGCTGGGTAACACGTTAACGGAAGGCACTCTGGGCGCCCACGCGGCACCTTATGCCGTTAAAAGGAAACCGACCGCCTCTTGTGCCACCGAGGGCCGCGGCCGCCGCCGCCGCCTCCAGGGCGCCATTGGACTCCGGGCGCGCGCGGCGCGGGACGGCGCGGGCGAACACGTGGCCGGGGGCGACGGGCAGCGGCGGGTGCGAATCGCAGGGGGGGGCGGTGCGCGGGGCTTTGTGCTGCCCCCCTCCTTCCTCGCCCACCGTCCCTGGGAGGACGCCGGTTTTCTTGCCGCGCCGCCGGGAGGTGTCGAAATGGGCCGATAAAATACGATCCGCCCGCAACTTTTTCTTTGTCGCGGCGTCTCATATTTTCCGCGGTTGCCGCTATTTTGACATCCAATTTCCTCCGTCAATAGAAGAACTTTATAGTCGCGAATTCCGCGATTGGCGTCCACAATGCGCGAGGAATCTTTTGAGTCGACGAGGCCGAGAGTCGCGTTTCCTCCGCGCGGTCTGTTGGCAAATGCGGCCGCGAGGGGCCATTTGAGCCTATTAGGCGCTCAGGGGAGGAACGGAGCGCCCTTCCGCGCGGGGTCCGTTGCGGCGAAAGCTGCTCTTCTATTCAGACACGTTAAAAATACTAATAAAATAGTTATTGACGTCACTAGTATAAAGAATCTTGGGCTTTGGGGAACGAAATGAAATGTTGAAGGACGGCGCTAAGTACAGAGTCCGATTTTCGAAACGAGTACACCAAAGACCCTTTCGTAAACGTTGCTTATCTGTTTTTGTAGTTTTTAGCACGAATTCATCGAACGTTACAAGTCTTCAGTTTTGAATCATTCTAAAATAATAGACAGCCGCGTTGACGTTAGCCGAACGAGTGTTTCATTAACTTCGCTGTGGGCAGTTTTATGCAGTTTTAAATGACTTCTTTGCGGCATATGTCCGTAAAGAAATTATGTTCATCCCACAGACAGCGAAGGCATGTGCCGGTTTTCATGCGGAAGCGCTCCAAAGGTTGTGTGTGTTCTTGCGATGGTAATCGAAGGGTGGAAATGCACGTGCGACATTCACGTTTAAAATATATGATCCACAGTTATCTTTATTTCTGCATTATTTTCGCCGCGCAGAAGCAGACCTCAGCTGCTACCGAAGGTGCACTGCTTTGGCAAAAGTTTTTTGCGTAAGTGATAGAATTATGTAGAGAAAAACGTACAACGGCACATTGTATTGACGCGTTGAAGTTTTTTAGCACCTCAAAAATTATTACTTTCAATATCGTTTGGTAGAAAGACTATCTAAATAAAATACATTACGTTCATTTTACTCCATTCATTCTTTTTTGTAATTTACATATCCCATATTTTACTCGCATAACTAAGTAAAAAGTCCACCTCCTGTGTTTCTTTGCAATCTCATGTCTTCATTCCCCTTATTTCGCAACTACAAGGAAACCTTAGTAGAAACCGAAGAAGTAGAACCTGACTTTTAAGAATCTCCATATTTATTTCGTATCGTTAATTCATTTTATTTCACATCCATCACGATATTATCCTTTCGCCTGTTTTAGTAATGATACAAGTTTGAAAACCTGAAGAGGAAGTTTAAGGAAGTATTTCAACGTCCGAGTATGATATCAAGCTTCTATCCGTGGGAACTAAATATCCTATTTGCGATCACACTCTCAGCCGAAAATTTTAGGAGTAAAACACTCATTTCCATAAAATAGTTCTTCTGATGTTTAAATAGATCTTGCGTAAGACTAAATTCGAAACTCCGATTTAAAATAAAATTACTGTAGAATATGCAAATTTTTCGTTGAGTAATTTTTTACAAATATACATCGCTTAAAAGATAAAAAATAACATCCTTCGCCTAAAAAGTACCTAATAATATTGTATAATTTTTTCCTTTAATTTTTTAAAAAAAATAGTTATCTCATGTGTAATTTTGAGTTACGAATGCAGAAATTATAAAAAAAAAATGTTTAACCTGTGTTCAAATTCTCAAGTATTCCCAAACTGTCCTGAAATATTTGCAAACAGTTGGCACTCCAAAGTTTGCAATAATTAAGGTCATTAAATAAATATTTTTGAGAAATTAGCTGAATTGTGAGATCATTATATTTTTCAAATATCACTTTTGAATATCATTTTATTTTGTTGTATTAGGACGTATTCTTTTCTTGTTTTACACAATCAAGTATTAAAAGATTATTAAAATACATTAAACATAGGACTTTAATTAAGTTGAAAATTGCAGTTAAAACATTACAAAAATGTTGAACGTTTCGTGAATTTATCATTTCACTTCTTCAGATTTCGTAATCAATTTGAAAACTACCAAAGAAGAAACAAACATAAATGCTCTTAGAACACTTGAAGAGAAGCAATATGTTTAAAAAATAAAATTACATAGTCAAAGACAAAATTGACATAGAAATAAATTAAGATATCTTAGAAAACAAGTGCGAGGCCGAGACAGAAAAACTCACCTCGTAAACAAAATAGGCACAAAAATTGTCAACAGACCCATTAATGGTTCATGTCAACATTATTGATTTAACATAAAATCGCATATTGGTAAGATTGGAAACTTAAAAAAATTCATATTGGTCGAAACATCATGGAGAAGTCGTGAAAGACGTGCTGAATACCAGTGAAGAAATTATTAGTATACACTCTTTGAAAGAAGACGGAGGAACGGGCAAAAGAGGGGAAAGGTAAGGGAGGGGGAGGTGAGGCAGGGACAAGAATGAAGCGTATATGCAAGAAGATATAACGAAGAGAAAAGGAATACCATGGGAGAAAATGAATTTTAAAAAATTAATCGTAAAAAGACTGCATTCAAGGATGCAAAAGAAACTAGGATGGACGAAAGTAACTCTTTTTTTGATTTTCATCAAAACATTGCAAAATTTAAAAACTATGTCGTAAAATCAAATCATCATCATCAACAACAAATCATAAACATGATCAAAACAGTGATAAAGATCACATCATCCTGTGCTTCCTCTCAATCGCTCTTTACAGTGCACTTACAGTTTTTAAATCCAATTTACTGCGAATATCGTGTTCATTGCAATAACAAATTACAAATGCAATGACGTATAATATTCTCGAGAAAATATGATTAGATAATATTTTACACAAAATTTGTACTTTTACATTTTCACCTTGCATCTGCATTTTGATAAAAAGCAGCAAAATATTTGTATTTATACTTTTTTGCAGAGTCCCTTTTACTTGCTCTGTTCGCAATTAATCCTCGAAAATGTACGAGTGCTAATCCTCTTAACATACCAAATAACACTTTCTATGATATAAAATTGTAGAATTGATAATTATTTCACTTATAATGTATAGGCAACACTCTCGCCTACTTCGTAGGGTTCAGGAATTTAATTAAAATCTAATTAACCGTTCAAAAGTGGTAGGTGTTCAGACTTTTTGTCGAAAAAATATTCATAACTGTTTTATTTTTGGCGATCAATAGTATCAATAAAACCTTATTTAACCCCTTTCCCGAATTAATATATATATATATATATATATATATATATATATATATATATATATTTTCGATTCTGAGCATTCCTTTGGAAGATTTCGCCCAAGAACACTTGAATCTACAGTATGCTCTCTTTTGAGACTGTTCATAATAGTCGTGTTTCTTCAGGTGGACTTTATTTTACAGGCAGACCGAAAACAGAGGAGGTCTGAGTAGACTCGTGTATCACAGCATATTTGATAGTATCTTCCCCATGACATCGTAAGGTCCTAAGTGGGTCATGATCTACCTAATGTAGTTTGCCTGAAATATCATTGCAATCAGTTGTGCCTCCTGGAAATCAATCATAAAACATCGTTACTCCTTTGATTTTTATTTATAAAGGTACATTCAGTGCACAGAGAGTGATGCATGTGAGAAAAGATGAGAAAAACCAATTGCTAGAACAGCCTGGTTGAATGGCGCAGAGCACAGAGCGCAGCTGAGCGGAGTGAGGCGGGGCGGGGCGGGCGGGGCGGGGTGAGAAGAGGTGAGGTGAGGCGGGGCGAGACAGGGCGGGGGAAGTAGAGGAGGGGTGAGGTGGGGTGAGACGTGATGGGGCGGGCGAGGCGGAGAAGTGCGGGCGAGGCGGGGGTGGAGTTGAGGCGGAGCGGTGCGAGGCGGGGCGGGGCAAGGAGGAGTGAGGCGAGGCGGGGCGAGACGTGGCGGAGCGGTGAGGTGCGGGGTGAGGCGGAGCGGGAGGGCGGGGGGCGGGGAGCGGGGGAGGGCAGGGGCGCGACGGGGCGAGCTGTTTACCCACCCGGGCGGAGCTCATTGCTATTCCTCGGCCGAGGCGGCGCGAAGCCCAACTCGCCGGAAAAGATGTAATTACACTATTTTGCCGACCCTCCCAGGCCCCGAGGGAGCGCTCTTTTTATCAACGGCCATTAGCTCACAAAATAGGGACAATGAATATTTATACACAGCTTGGAGGGCGGGGCCAGCAGCTCTGGAGGCCCGCGCCGGACACGGACGCCCCGCGCCGGGGGAGGGGTGGGGGCGGTCCGACTTGCGCCGGGTTTGTGTTGTTTAAAATCTGTTTTGCAATTGGTTCATATGCAGCGCTCACCGTGGCAAATGTCTAAAATGAATCTCTTGCTTAAGATTTTTAAGTTGTTGCAGTACATAAGTGACACTTCCTTTTTCTAAGTGAAAGTGGTTAATGGAACACTCATTAAATTCCAACGCTTTTAAGATAATTTTCTCTAATGAAACTCATCTGTATAGTAATGGAACATTAGTTATTTTAAATATTTAGTCTCATATGAAAAATACAACATAAAACGTTGAGAATAATGTAGACGTAAGCCATATGTTTGTAGTAGCTTTTTTGCGTAATTCAATCAAAAATTGCATATTGCCCCTCCTCTCGAAATATCTTGATGATTGGACAACTGGGTGACATTGCAGGACTCAATGCTCTCATTCTAACGTATGTCGTAACGGTTTTTGTGGCTTTGTTTTTGCTCTCCTGCAAAATTTCGTTCTTGGTGCTTCGATCTGCCTCATTCTCAGATCTTCATTTATTATTTTACACTCCAAGCAAGCTCAAGCAAAATACCCGAATAATAACGCACAAAAATTTAAATCATCACTTTTGTGGCATGCATTGTATAGTGCAAGTTGTAAAGTATTACTACCATTATAGCTTCTTCACAAAATGCGCAAACACGTTGCAACAATGATTTTTAAATTTAGAAAATAGCGATAGTAGTACATACTGTTCGACGTCAGCAAATTGACAAAATATCACAATGCGGGAATACAACTGGAAACATATTTTTTTGGTGTTTACGCAACAGCAAACATACTGATTATTGATTTTGGGTCATGAATCATCCTCTATTATTTTTATAATTATTTTAAACTATATCTTAAAATGTTTCCCATTATGTTCAGAGAATTTAAGCACCTTTTTGTGCCTTTGCAAAACTTATTTCAGCAACTAAGCAAAATTGTGATTTTAAATATCCGAAATGAATTGTGTGCTCTGAAAACATACGAGCTGCCAGTGTGTAACCAACCCGTTTTGGAGAAAAGTGTTTTCAGTTTGTGCGAGCTACGCACACACACTTGGTCTTGTGGCAACACAGAAACACATGTCTATGTGAGGTATTTGCTGAAAAAATCCAAATAGTAGCCGGTTGGAGGTGGGTCCCGGGCGGAGCCACCTGCTTCCTGCCACCCTCCCTCCACTTCCCCCTCTCCTCCATTCCCCGTCTCTCCATTACACGCCCTCGCGCCTCGAGCCAAACACTCTGCCCCTCCCCCTCCACACACACACGCACGCACGCACACGCACACACACGCGCGCGCGCGCCGCTGCCGCCAGCACTGCCTCCAGCAGCGCTCTTCAGGGGAATTCTAGCGCACGTTGGCTCTGGTCGGGACTTTGCCGTTGTTCTCAGATCAATACTAGGCGAATGCCGGAGCAGTACACTTAACAAACGGGCCATTCTACGTCCGCGATCTTTCTTCCTCCTCATTGTCCTGTCCTCATCCCTTACTTACACTCACTCACATGCTCTACACTACACTACATGTACTGTGTCGGGAGCTCAGACCCTGCCCTGGTTGAGGCGGTGCCTCCTGGGCAGAGATCTCCCCTGGAGAAGTAAACCCCGCAAGCACTGCAGGTCGTCACCAGTTCTCGTATTCCAGCGGGGGAAGGAACACCTCCACCCTCGGCAGAACATGCACTACTCTTAAGGAGATAATGACCTTGGCAGTCTCGCCCGGAAACAAGAGATGGTCACTTCCAGCGGAGGCACCAACGCTTCTACATTACCATCCCGTTATCGCCCCACGACAATCTCATCACGGTCCCATGAACTCCACATCACCTATACCATCGCCACTACTGGCAGCAGTAGCTCAGTGCATCAACTGATGTCACTGCAGCGCTTCTGACCGGCAGGTCCTAGGTTCGAGTCCTGATGGCGGCAGGGTTTTCGACACTAGCTTTTCAGCCAGGTCGAATTCAGTCGCTGTCTGGAGGGCAATTCTAGCGGCCGGCTGCTCTGATCGGTAGTTTTCCGTGGTTTCTCCGATCAACACCAGGCGAATGCCGGAGCAGTACCCTAACAAACGGGCCACGGACCGCGCGCGTTCTGTCCTTCCTCTTCCTTGTCCTATCCTCTCCCCTTATACACACACACTAACATGTACTACACTACCGCATATTCCGGGAGGCCGGTAGGGAGCTTAGACGTTGTCCCGACTGGGGCGTTGCCCCGCTGGTGGGAAAGTCCTGGTTAGGGGGAAACCCCCACTAGCCGACGGTAGGTCAGCACCGGATCTTGCCATCCAGCGGGGGAAGATCACCGCCATCTCCCGAGAAAAACATGCACTACACTAAAGGGACTAATGACCGAAGCCGTTGACGCGCCCGGAAACACGAAAAAATCAATCAATAAAAATCATCGCCACTCCATAGACGACGACAAGGACTCCTGTATCGTTCGTCATCGTGACGCCGCCAAATCATAATCTTTTCCTCACCTCCATTCTAACGCCGCCCCCGCCGCAACTCCCTTCCCGCCGCCATCTCCGCATCCGCTCTTTGAAGGAACCTAAGGCCAATTACTCCCATTCTATCACGCGGAGAGGAAGTGGTATTCTTTGTCAACACCAACTACTTACTCTCAACATGTGAAAATCCCCAGACTGACGTTGACACAATACTGCTACACCATTAAGTGCAGTTATGAAGCAACACATAGAGCTAACCCTACACTCCACTTTAAGTATTGCACGTTTCTCTTTTTTTTATTTATTCATAACAATCGCAGTATTCCTTAAGGCTATATTAACTCTACATTAGTCAGACGTGGCATCTGAATATTTTCTTAAATACCTCATTTCAGTAATCGCAGAATATTTAGCTTGTGAATAGTTAAGTTTTTTTAACTTTCTTTGTTATGGAGTTGTTACAAATTGGTCTACATTAAACGGTTTGGGATGAGATTTGAGATGAGGCGCATTTAAGAAAATCTCAAAATTTATAGCAATTAATTAATATATGATAACTGATTAAAAAGAACGATCAAATGCTCTGTAAACGCATTAAGAAGTGTAAAAAAAATTGTAAGAAAAAAGATTTACGGAATGAATTGTTTGGTGCCGTTAGACTTGGACCGGGGGAACCAAAAAATTCACAGTGCGAACGTTTGAACCATTTATATCAACTATTTTTGGAAAAATGTTTCATGTGCTCGGAAGCCAAAATAGAGTTTTTATACTTGTTGGTAAAAGTAAAGAGCAGCAACTTCATGACAATGGGAAATTTGCCTTTACTCACAAATTTGTCTAAACATGTATTTTAATGAAATAAAACTAAAAATATAATAAAATTACTATCATACAAACATTAAACACAGAAATTAAAATTACTCGGCCGATTGCACTTACGCGAACAGTGTGTGCCAAGATAGGGTTAATAGAAATTATTGAACGTTTAAATATTTCGAATCGAATTTGTAGACGATACGAAATGAGAATTGAATATTAGGAGCCTCAATACTTGCACAAAATATTTACAATATTACTCAAGAGGCCAAAGCATTTGGTACTGTAACCATAGCGCTGTCTCGAGGGATGGTTTATAGCGTTTTCTCTCTCAAAAATTTTTAACCTCTGCACATTTGCTCATTTAATTTACGTTTTTCTTCGGGGTGTGAGAATTGCTTCAATTTCTTTCACGCGTAGTGCCCTCACTGTGCTTTCAAATAAAGATCTGCTCGTATCTTCGCCTGCGACGGCCGGGACTGGTTTCCCTGAGCAACGGCCGATGCGGCGGCGGCGCGGGGGGCGGCGGGTGGAGGCGCTGGGGCAGATGCGCAGCGCCCAATGCGCCCGCGGGCGAATCCACCGCCCCAGGCAACGCGCCACAGGCACTTCCAGGAGAGAATCGTCTTGTCCAAGCGTCAACCTTCTCCTTCCGCGATGGCTCACCATCGCGCCTCGTGTGCGTGTACTTGCTGTACACGAACTAAATACATGAGAAAATAAATAATCAGTAGTGAGAGAAGATCTAGCTGGAAAAAATTAAGTGCTTATATGTCGATATGTTTTGTAGTATTCTATTAATTCCAAAAAAGTTGTAAGTGGAGTTTCAAAGTATTTTTTATGTTAAGACTTTTGAAAATTATAAACTTTATTCTTTTAGAAATGCAAAAGAAACTTAAACTTCCATCGTTATTGGGAAAATGATTTAGTCTAAAATAGTTTGAATTCCTTTTCACTTCCAACTCAGTCATTCGAGGACCACTGCTGATGTGGTTGATCATCACCTAATTCCGTTCCTAAAATTAGGTAGTAATTAGAACAATGAATGAAATAAACAAGTTAGTACACCTATGTTAAATCTATCTTCATATTATTCTGTTCGACTCGAGGAAAATATTTATTTATTTTGCTGAAACAATCGTTGAGTAGTTTTATTTTCATAGCAAGTAATTTTTTCTTACTTAATTTCGGAGTTCATTTCGCCCGCATTTAATGTTCATTTTATGTGAACGCGACAAAATAATTTCGGGTAGATATTATCAACATGGTAGAATTTTCTGGTTGCAATTTTCTCCAAATAGTTAATCCAGAGTTAAGTCATAGAATTCCATTCAAATTTGACCAAATATTCAAAATGGATATTCTATTTTTAATGATTAAGCAAAACTCAGGTTCTATGAGAGAATCAGATGATGCCGAAACGCTCCCGAGGTGAACATCGTCTCTGGCGCAGAGACTGCATTAGCGTGAGCGCACGCCCTCACTTGAACCTTTTTCAAGTGAGCTTCGCACTTGAACCTTTTTGAGTGAGCTTCTCACTTGAATCTTTTTGAGTGAGCTTCTCACTTGAATCTTTTTGAGTGATCTCACTTGAACCTTTCTTCGCTGCGAAGCGTGAGCGAAATTTCCTTGTTGAATATTGAGCCTGGAAAGATGGACCGATATTTCTAGCCCTCGCTGGCGAACCGCGACGACTGTTGATTTCAACTTTAAAAATAGACTTGCAATTTAATAAAAAAGTAAATGAATATAAGAAATTGAAAAAAAAGAAAGAAAAAATATGTTGTGATAAGAAATCAAGTGTGAAGTGTAGAGGAGAGGAGTTAAATAATTGCACGTTTAGTTTTTAGAATGAATATATTATCTAATCAAAAACATTTTAAAATATTCTATTATTATTATTATTATTATTATTATTATTATTATTATTATTATTATTATTATTATCATTATTATTATTATTATTATTATTATTTATTTTTAATTGTAATGTGAGTAAAATAGAGTGTGGATGACAAAAAATCTTCTAGGAGAAATTATCCACACACATCCAATTAATGTTCTCTTTCATTCTTCTTCAGTTAACCCTTGTCACGCCCTCACGCTACGCCATTAACGGTATCAATGGCCTATTTGAATGGTAATTGACACGTTTTTTTTAAGAACGACAAAAATGCTTCGCCTTTGAGAAAACGGCGTCCACCGTCTCCCCAGGTCTATCTGCGCCGGAAGTAGCGACTCTCGCGCCCAACGCCCGCACCGCCGCCCACGCCGTCGCCCGCACCGCCGTCTGCCCCACCGCTCGCGCCGTCGCTCATCTTTCCGCCCGCGCCGTCGCCCGCGCCGTCGCCCGCGCCATCGCCCGCGCCATCGCCCGCGCCATCGCCCGCGCCATCGCCCGTGCCATCGCCCGCGCCATCGCCCGCGCCATCGCCCGCGCCATCGCCCGCGCCATCGCCCGCGCCATCGCCGCAATTAGGCCTAAGGCGCACCGCCGGCGCAGCGGGGAGAGCGGCGAAAAAGCAACGCCACGCCGCAAATAGATTACAGCGCCCACACACACACCCACACACACACGCGCACACACACACACGCACGCACACACGCGCACACCACGCGCACACACACGCGCACACGCACACACACACCGCACACACACACGCACACACACACACGCACACACACCGCACACACACACGCACACACACGCACACACGCGCACACACACGCACACGCGCCACACACGCACACACCACACACACACACACCACACACACACACACACACACGGCGCGGCCGCGATGGCGGCTCGCTCTGAATGGCGCGAATGATCTGTGGACGCCGGCGCTCGCGCTGCTCGGTGTGTGCGCACGTGGTGAGGCTTCCTACCGCGTGGCAAGCGGGTACTCTGTGCACATCATGGTGGCGCCAATCGAAACGAATCCTGAGGCAAGCGATGACAGCCGCGCCGGTGTGAGGGGAATTGTCTTTCTCCACCGCTTCGGGCTCCTAATTGTTTCTTTATAGAAATGGTAAAGGGCGTCATAATACTACTCGTAGTTTACGAAAACGACTTTGCAACGTAACTCGCGACATTTGCGCGTTGTTTAAGTCTGCAATACGACAGAACCTGAAACAGAAAAATAAATTTGCCTGTAGACTCCGGAGTCCTTATTGCCAATTTCAATATCCTTACAAATAAATCTATACTTAATATTCGTATATTTAGATGACACGTGTATTAATTTAATTCACGTTGTTTGTAGAAACTAAACAAGTGCTAGAAGTTGTCATTGGGGTATCCTTGACAGCTATTGGTGTACAATAGTCATGGCATAGTGAAATGTCGTTAGAAAATCACGTGTTAATGCTTTGAAATATTTATATAACGTAGCAATAAACATTTAAGACTTATTGTCATATTATTATTATTATTATTATTATTATTATTATTATTGTTGTTACAATTATTATAATTTCAAAAAAATAAATTATATTGTTTAATACATTTTTTGTAAATTATACTCGTAGTGTTTTACAAGCCGATTTCAAAAACCCTCCTTGCAGAAATATCCATCTAAGTACTATTTCTCCGAAAGGGCGGCTTCATGTCCTTGACCAAAGTGAAATGAACCTTCTGAAGTGCGGCGGCTCATTGAGAAGCGCAAGGCACTTGGGCACGCCCCGCGCCGTGCCGCCCCGCGCCGCTCTCCGGAGGGGTCGAGACGGGGTGAGCGACGCTCTTCACAGCACGAGGCGGGTGGGGACAGCGAATTAACGCAGCCACGGCTCACGACATCCTACTTTAAATGTTCAACCTTTTTCGGGTCTGATACGTTCTGTTTTTGCCCATAGTCTAATTTCCTCTTTGGATTTTTTAATACGCATGCCAGATTTTTTCCCCTGCACCAAATGTATAATAATTGACAATCATAAGAATGTCGTATAAATAATAACTATCTTGAGTATATTTTGAACTGTTTTTTTTTTACACAAACTTGACGTGCCCGCCTGCCAGAATAGCGTTCGTCAAGTGCCATTTAAAGTGCACCAAATGTATAATAATTGACAATCATAAGAATGTCGTATAAATAATAACTATCTTGAGTATATTTTGAACTGTTTTTTTTTTACACAAACTTGACGTGCCCGCCTGCCAGAATAGCGTTCGTCAAGTGCCATTTAAAGTGCACCAAATGTATAATAATTGACAATAATAAGAATGTCGTATAAATAATAACTATCTTGAGTATATTTTGAATTTTTTGTCACAAACTTGACGTGCCCACCTGCCAGAATAGCGTTCGTGAAGTGCCATTTAAAGTACTAATAAAATGACGAAGAGGGCTCATTGTAAAAAAAGTGGATTTAGCGAATGCGTGCTGAAATGTGTTAGAGGATGACAAACCTTCAGTTTTAAAAGTGTACAAAAAAGTGGTCGATTCGAAATAATTATCCCCATCTACCTTTCACGGCGTTAATTAACAGAGTATATTATTAATAAAAATAAGAATAAGAATAGTGATAATAATAGTGATAATAATAATAATGATAATAAGTAATAATAATAATAATAATAATAATAATAATAATAATAATAATAATAATTCGTAATATTTCTGACAGCGTATGATGAATGATTTATACTATCAACTTTTTAGTTCCCTGACATTTTATATAAAAGTTTCAATTTTAAATGCTATATAACTGTTTTTATGCATATCGTATTTTAGCATTTTATATTCGTCATATATCATATGTTATCATTTTATATTCATATTCGTCATCGTATATTAAAGCTTAATATGTAAAAAATGAAACAACAATATCATGTTTTTGCTACTTTTGCGCAGTGTGCAATCTTAAAGAGAATTATTGAGTAACGTCTACGAAATTGTCTCATGCGACCACTCTCAATTACAAGTCACCAACACTCATTCAACAACCTGAAGATTTCTGTAGTCAGTAACTTCCGAAATCGAGAATCGAGCTTTGTTCCTATTTCGCACTACGCAAATATTGTAGTTGCAATTTTTATCTATTCTCATCGGCCACGAGAGTTCGACTGTTGTTTTTTAATAAAATCTGCGTATCACACCTCTTTTGTAAGAAAAGCTGTCAAGATTTGATAATCCAGGGACTACATTGAAGAAAGCCACAGTATTTTGTGTTTTTTAGGATATATTTTTATGGATGTATGTTTATACATGCATTGTTATTTCTCCATTGAAGGTCTCGTCTACCTCATTGCGGTCGTCGTCTGCCGTGGGAGCTGCGCGCCAGAGGGAGGGCGAGGGTGTGCGCCCGGTCTTAATCGGGCCGTGGCCGCAGCAGCGCCGCGCGGGCGGTGGGCGATGGGCGATGGGCGATGGGCGCGAGGGACCGGCCCCGCTCCCCTCCGCGCCGCCCTTATTAGCGTTTGATATATCACGCTAATCAATATGCGACGCAGCAATTTGCCTGCGAGCAGCCATTTTGTTTCCCTCGTGTTTGTTTTGTTTCGCGTTGGCAACATCAAAAGCCGTCGCTCGGGCGCTGTGTGTTGCCCCGGCCGGTCTTCATTAGCCTCGCTACACAACATGGCGTGCTGTGGCTTCCATGAATTATTAATCTTGTTTTCGTAATGCGGTGCTGATCGCGTTTCCTGCGCAAAGGAAGTTGCTGTTTTGTTTAGCAAAGCTTCTTTAGAGATGCGGCACGGCGTTTTTCTGCCATTACCCGCAGCCCCTGCCCCGCCCAAGACGGAGGGCGCTTCGGCGATGTAATTAGAGAAGACCCTGAATACTGAAGACTTGGAAGTAATTCCGGAGCCGCCCTGCTCCATCGCCCGCGGGCGTGGGCGTGGGCGCCGGCGCGGGCGACGTTGTTGGCCAACAAAGGCGCAAGTTGCCACCGCCCGCGCGTCTGCTTTTAATAACATGCCTATTTGCCGACGGCGCCGCCAGTTGGGCCTTTGAGGAGAAACTTCGCCATGAAAGCCAAGTTTGCTTCCCCATAAAATGGCTTTTAACTTGTTGTTCGCGTAGCTCGCTTTGTATACGGCCCAGAAGCGTATGCTGCAAACATTTGAGAGACAGAGGCAGCGACCGCCCGCGCCGTCGCTTCCAAATTCTATTCGGGAAACGCCGCGGTCGGCGCGGCGCCCTTCACAGCAAATAAAACTCGGAAACTTCTCCAACGCTTCGGGGATACACAAATATTTCTTTCCCGATATTTTCTTTGAACTTTAATGCAACCAGAAAAGACACTGAAACACGAAGCAGACAGTTTTATACGAAAAATTCGATGCCGTTTGTTTTGAAACATTATAGAATATAAATGGTTTAAAATGCATTTTCTCTTCTGATTAATATCCTCAGTTCCTTCGTGTTTTAAAATTCCATTTACAAAATACCTCTCATTTTGGTGTTACACGCTTTATACTGTTCCTGTACAAAAATACGCTACTGTTAAAATTTCTTTCGATAGTATATTTCACATAAGAAAGTTACGTCAATTAATTTATCTATCTTATATTTATTTTTTCTCTCTTCACACATACGTAACGTAGAAACTCGGTTATTTTTCTCACGATAGCTTCCGAACGTTCTGCATTTCAACCTGGTCTACCTGATTTAACATCCAAAATCGCATTGTTTTCCAAATGTTTAATTTACAATGTTATGTTTTATTTAATTATTATTGTCATTTGCGGGCTCATCTCCTCTGAAGTGTTATTTGCTGAGCGGGGGTGAGCCAAGGGGTCCGAGCCCCGTAGAGTAGGCGTCGGTGGAAGGGAGGCGTGGCGTGGGCGAAAGAGACAGGAAATTCGCGACCGTCGGTCTCGTCCTAGAGGAAGGGTCGCGAGAGCTCTTTGTGTATATTTCTCTTAAGAAAATCTAACGGATTAGAATAAATATCACTGAAGTACATGAAGATATAAACAGTCAAAATCAATAACGCATAAATCAAACTATTCAAGTATTTCAGCCATTCAAACACTACATTCAGTATTACTTATCGGCCGACCGTTCAAAAAAAATGCTTCATTTAAAAAATTATATTTTCTATTGCATAATACTTTTTAACATGTTAAAAACTAACAAGTGTTCCAAAAATTAATTTATCAGTAGTTACATTATTTCTGAATAGAGAGATATTTGTAAATATTTTAAGATTATTTAGAACGTTAATGTTAAAATGAATTACCAAATATTTTCCAAATAAGTAATTTAAACGACAATCAAAGATCTCTTCGTTCAGATGGCTGATCAGCCAGTGAGTAATGCGATGAGTCAAGAGTTTTGTGAATGGTTGATTGAAAGAATACTACGCGTCTTTATTTCTAAGTTTAATTCATCCTTTTAACTCAACGTTGAACTAAACAATTGAAAAAATAATTAAATTAGTGGGATACCGTTCTACCTTGGTGTTCCGAAGTCGAGAACCAGGTGTGTTTATTGACAACACCCTCAGCTGGAACTCGCAAGTAGATTCAACCTGCCGTAAAGTTTTTGCCGCAATGCATTCGCTGAAACGCCTGCTCACGCTTTTACCAATTAGTACACGTGAGACACTCATTAAATTACTAATTATGCCACATTTTGACTATTGCGACTTTCTTCTGACAAACAAGACATCTAAATTACAACGTAAACTTCATGTAGCACAGAACGCATGCGTACGGTTTATTTTTGATCTAAGAAAGTACGACCATGTATCGCACTTTTTTGACTCACTTCATATGCTTACTCTAGACAAAAGACGGTTACGGAAGTAGAGAGCTACTTCTTCTCTATAAAATTTTACACGGTTCTCATGTAACACGTCTAATAAGTAATTTCAACCGTCTGAAATTAAACCGAGCTCGTAGTTCAGCTCTGCTCTGTGTACCACGTCACAGCACGACTTCTTTCAGTAAATCTTTTACCATTACAGCTATCCGAGCCTGGAATAAACTACCAGGGAGTCTAAAACATTCCAATGCATTCCGTGAATTCAAAAACGAATTAAATACTTGGGTAAGGTATAACGACGTATAGAATGGCATTCATGTCCTCTTCATCCTCCAGACTTTTCCCACTACCCGGTCACCGCCCCCCTAAACGCCGCACTTTCCTCCCTCTTTAAATTCAAAATTCCACCCCATACCTCATTACTTTATTCTCATTTTTCATTCCCTCTCACACCATCTAAATTATTAACAACCACATATTTTCTGTGTATCCTAATGAAATTGTTCAAATAAAATATTCAAAAGTGATTAGCCACGCTCCAAATAAATGCTAAAATACTTACAGCTATCTTTGTACTGTCATCATTGTTATTATATCTACAATATATTGGCCTTAAAAATAATTACAATTTATGTTTATATCCTAATCCTTATATCCCTTTTATATTGTTTCTTAATACTGTCAATATTATATTTTAAATTACTGGTACTATTAACTTAGAGCCTATTGTCCTTCTCTAGTGTTACAAATGTTTGTATATTTATGTGAAGTGCTAATGTATACCAAACGTAACATTTCTGTACCACTTCTGGAAAAAATTTACTTTTCCACCTACTTCTTCTTCCTCCTTGTCTTCGCTTTTTCTTCCTTCCCTTTCCTTCACAGACTTCCCCATTTATGGCTTTACGACCCTTTCTCCTAAACGACTCATCTCTTCACCTTCACTACTATCCATACCATATTCTTCTATATTAATGCTCGTCCCTAAGCCGCCATCCTGATTGAGGTTTTCTGGGTTTACTCAATTGCTTAAGGCGTATGCCGGGATGGTTCCTAGTTTTGCACTCCCAGACGTAAATGTACAGATTTCCCTCCCCTCTTATATGTTACTACCCTGTATCAATGTAGACTCAGTGGTTAGGCGGAAGAGCAGGCCCTATGGCCTGAGCCTCGCCATTGATAAAGACATTATTATTATTATTATTATTATTGTTTTATTATTATTATTATTATTATTATTACCAAAACTTTTCCTTAATATCATTACTGAATCATTACTCGGATTTTTTTTAAAAGTTCATGGCATCATTTAAAAATCTACAATTGAACGAAGTTTTGTAAAAAACATTGAAGTCGTACCAAACAATACAGTTGAAAAATTACTTGGAAAGTTGGAATTTATCTTAAAATTTCGAGCAGCAAGGATGGACACCGAGAATTAGATATGTGTGGGATGTGTGTATGTATAAAAGTTCGAAAAGTTCTACATCTTCATTATATGGAAAATATAAAGCCCCTAAACATTGTTGTCTTTAAGATTAATAAAAGTAGTAAAGTCTGCATATTTTGGAATAATTCCATCACTATTCACTACGAACATAAATAAAACAAGTTTCTGAAAATGTAATGGAAATGTTTTATATATACCAAGATCTGTGTACGTAAGTTATAGCTAACTCGGGCAAAGAAATCTGGCTCTTTACCTTATCTAAAAAAAAATTAATGCAACTCCTATAATTGTAATCACTGAAATTTCTTTTGAAAGGACACGGGTCAGGCGTTTGCTAAACTTGGCGCTTATATGCCATCTTGCATTTAAAAACCCTCTTGAAAAATTGCTACGCTAACAATAATCTCACATGCACTTTCTCGAAAAGGGAATGCCGAATGCTTTCAATACCTCGATTACAACCCACTCAATGAAGTAATAAACAAAATGACAGTTAAGCGTTCATTAAATTAATTTTATGATTTTTATTATATGTACTGTTTATAAGAAGAAATAAAAGAGGTCATCTTCGTCAACATATCAGCTTTATTAAGATAGCCGGCTTTCGACGGCTTTGCCGTCATCGTCAGTCTCGCTGCTGTCGGCAAAAGTCGCTCGACTTTTGCCGACAGCAGCAACACTCAAAATGACGGCAAAGCCGTCAAAGCCGGCTATCTTAATAAAGCTGATATGTTGACGAAGATGACCTCTTTTATTTCTTCTTATAAGAACGTCAACAACACCCAATCAGAATTCCCACAATGTACTGTTTATACTATAAAACCGGTCAACAATAGCTAGCGGTAAAACATATAGAGAGCAGCATATACAGAACCTTTCATTTAGTGTATACATCGCGAAATTTGGTTGAGTAGAAAGTAACATACAGACTTCTTTCAACACGAAAATCTTGTGTTTTAATAATAACGATTTTGGCAGTTTTTTCAATGACATTGGTTTTAACAAAAATCGAAACTCTACCGTACTTACCGTCCTTCCTTCTATTCGAGAAAAAAATTTCAAGTAAAAATGTTCAACCATTTTCCAGAAAAGTTTGAAAATGTCAGAGGGGTTTCATGTAAAGAACCTCTAAAAATTAAAATATTTTAATGATCTTCACATACAATGAACATCACAACTAAATCTTACTCCTTACTTTATTTATCAAGTTTCTGATGAAAGTCTCTTAATCTGTAAGAGTTATGCGTGGCACATACACGTAAATAGACATCCATCCACAAATAAATCCAGATTTTCAGCTACAGAATCGCGTGTATCTCCTGGACACCTGGTCAATCTTAACTGTCTCTAGAACAGTAACAGCTCAGGAGCGCTAACAGATGTTAATTCTCCCGTGTGCGAATTCACAGCTCTCAACACGGATTTTACGACCGAAATTCGAGATGGCGTTCAGGTGATTCCAACACTTCATCTCTCTTTATTTTAGTAAAATAGGGAGGGGAAAACAGAAAAGCTCCTGCGAACAATCAACCAGAAGTAACCTGACAGTTGTTAATTTTGTTACATAGAGGCAGTGCATAATTAATAAATTTTTTCCGGTCCCGGAAAGACCTTAATTAATTATTAATTTAATCGAAAAAGTTATATATTTTTAATATAATTTAATAATTATTCCCGGGGTACCGGAACGCCGTTGCATCGCGTTCCGCCATAAAGCAAGCCCTGCTTATAATTCCCATAAAGCAAGCCCTGCTTAGAGTTAGGTATTAAACAATTCATAACATAAATTGAGATTCTAGTAAAATGACTGAGAAAGCAACCCTACATATGAGAAATTTCTAAAAACTAAAAGAATAAAATAAATGTAAATACGAATTAATACCAGCTTAAAAATTAATTTTTGTCTAAAGAGTGCTTCAAAATAACGATACTCAACGCAAATTGTTCTTTAGACACAAACCTACCCTTAAGTGGCACTGATAGTTTGCACTGATATGAAAATATTCAAATAATTGATAAAAGTATTAAGCATTAATTTTTAATGCATTTAAAACTCTTTAAATTTTTGGTAATTAAAATATAATAATATTAACATATTCTACGTAAACAGTATCTTAAAACATGAATTTAATTCATTATTTCTCGAGATGAACTTATCAAAATAATACCTAAATGAGTATGACTCACAATGAAGGTACTTATGAATAAAATCACTTTTGAATCAAGAAAGTATCGTAGAAACCGACAGATGCGTCCACTTAGTTTTTGCATTAGAAAAGTAGTCTATTGCAACAAGAATATCTGAAATATCTTGTAAGCTAAACCGCTTCTGATCAGGAAAATCCGTGAACCTGTCACTATCCAATCAATCCAGAGGCAGACCCGTGTTAACGCACGGGCCCAGAACCCCAATGTTCAAGGGCGCCTGATAGTTCTTTAAAAAATTATTTAATACTCAATTTTTCAAAAAAGAAAATAAAAAACCCTTTACAAAAGTGATGTATGATTGAACTATACGCAAAAACTTGGCATAACGGAGTGATGTGTCGCGCGTCATTGGATATTTGTAATACATAATATTGTTGGTTGATGCAAGAATGTGATGCCCCCAAATTATCGTGGGCCCAAGGGCCCCCAAACGGCCATGCGCAGAGGTAAAGGGGCCTTGGTTTATTAACGTTCATGGATATTTTAACACACTTCTTTCACTTTCATTGTTCTTCCTGAAGGTGATGAGAACATTATTCAAAAGACATCAATAGTAAAGTTAGAAGTAACCAGAACATAATATTGTTCATTCAAGGGACATTCTTCAGGGGACAAAAACATATTTAAACTGCTCCTCTGTAAAGTTACGTAAATCTGATACAGTAGCACTATACCTCCAAGGTACAAATTTATTGAGATGAAATTATTTTTATTGCTGAGAAATTAAGAATTGTGTTGTTATAATCGATATTAATAATACTATTTTCTGTATAATGGTTGCTTAAACTTTAATTATATCAAATCAAGAAAATTTGTGCATATTGAGATCATAAATAAACGATATTTCATTGAATGCTTACTAGTGAAAAGTTTTTCTCGCTGTTTTTTAAATATAAATATCTAAAATAACCAAATAAACAATAAAGTACATTAACAAAGAAAACTGAAGTATCTGAAGCCTGCTTGCATTAAGCGTGAAGAATATTTGCGACCAAAAATTATTGAAAGTGATACTTGTAAAGAAGACAGAGAAGAAAGAATTTAAAGACATATTTTTGTTAACAAATGGTTTTATTTCATGTTCCATAAGTATGCTCACAAGATATCAACTAGGTTTCTTTCTTTCTTGAAATGTTTTTCTAGCTCACTACATTAGCAGTGAATAGAAAAAATACCATCAAGTCATCAAGAGAGTAGACGTCAGTCAAAACTATACACGATGTTCATTGTGAGCAATATACTGAAACTAATTAAAATATCAAATTGTAATTTACCGTCACATTATAAGAATAATAATTAACTTTTATAAATGTCTCAATGTCTCATTTAACTTTCTCGCCTTACTTCGTAACTATTGTAATCGTGCGTCGTGCGTCGGAAAACTGATTATTCTACAGAGAAACTATTATTGTCAGGCCCAGGTAACAAAAGGGAATATAAATCTTTTTCGTATATATAGTAACTTATTTCCACTAAAACACTGTGTAGTCGGAATCTATGTTTTGTGAGACCTTGATACCGAAAAATCGATTAACAACAAAACTTCTTTCTCTCCGTCTGTGTGTGGCCAACGCTAGCGCCTAAACCGTACAACGATTTTCAACGAAAAAAAATATCCAATCAATTTAAAGAAGCTCGAGACCTTGCGAGTTTGAAACGGATATTTTGATTTTGGGGAATACTTTACATGATGTCTCAACATTTTCAAAATTTTGTCAATAATGGCTCCATTTTTTTAAAAAATTAAACATTGTCCTCGAAAAGCGTAAAATGTTTTTCGGAGTCTTCGTACAACTACAATTTTGGAAATAGAGATAGTTTTTTTAATGAATTGTATTCTTCAAAGGCAATCTCGAGATTAGGTCGAGAACAATTTTTTGAAAATATGAGTACTTTTCTCATAATTTTTCGTCCATTTTTTTTATCTTACATAAAATCTGTTCTAAAAACTGAGGTCTTTAAAAAAGGTCATGTAGTACAATTATTTGAAAAAACCAACACAGTTTCATTGAACTCTTAGAAAGTTACTAAGTTGAACTCTTCGAAAATTGTTTAAGTTAGAAATAATGCGAGAAGTACACGTTGTTCTAGCACCACTAGTATTTCATAAGGGCGATTTGTAATGGTCCCTTTGCTTAAATACAATAAAGATATTAATAAGGCTTTTGGATATTTTATAAAATGCATTTTCGAATCACTTCCCATTGAAAACGCTGTATATTCCATTTTTGTTTCGGAGAAAAAACGTTAAAGTTGTAAGTGAAACCGGTCGGCCACGGAGTTCAATCGGGAAAAGAAGCTGTTTATTCTTCATCGTCACTTCTTTCATATATGATCCCTTTTATTTTTGTTATTACTTGAGGCTTGGAGACTCTCGGAGGTAACCGCGTGAGGGGGTTCCTCAAGGGGCGCGAAAAATGTGCACTGTACGTTTTCGAAGCCACAACGCGCATTCAGCGACGTGGGGCCGGGCGGCGAAGCAGTCGCAATTGCATCGCGTGTCCGCTGGGGTGGCGGGGCGGGGCGCGGGGCGAGGGGGCGGCGGCGACCTCGATTATTCGCTCGCTTTACAAACCGCGCGCCTTCAAAGGAGAGGCGGTCGCGCCGCTGTTGAATTCTGTGTACCACAAAACACAGCGGCAGCCGACATCTTGGCCGGCTGTCCCGCTCGCCGCCGCCCCCTGCGCTGGCACGGAACAACACTGGCCGCGCACCCTTTCACGCCCCCCTCCCCTCCCTCTCCCCCTGCGCGCACCGCACACATGTCACAGCATTTCACTCGCTCACCTTTTCATCCGCGCCGAGCAGGCCGTCCGTTTGCATTAGCAACACAATGCAGCGCTGCTCGGGGCAGCCGTCGCCGTCCCACGGCGGAGCGGAGGGCCGGGCTGGGCCGGGCCGGGGCCCCCCGCGCTGCGCCAACATGGCGGGCGGGGAGGGGGCGCCGAGGGCGTGTTCGGCGTGCGCGCGCACCGAAACCGCTGGCTGGCTGCGCCCAAACTGTGGGGCAACAGCGCGCGCCGGGCGGCGGTTGGCTGGCGCGGCGCGGCCCGCTCCGCTTTGCAAACAGTGTACGCGCAACAAGCCGGAGCTTGGCCAATCAGGAGAGCGGGGCAAACGCTCCCTCCAGCGTACACTGTGCTCAAATATTGTGCCACAAATACGAAGGCTGTTTTTGCGCCAGGGAGCCTCCCGGCGGGCGCGCGGTGGGGGCGGGCGAGCAGGCGGCCGACGCCAGGCGCACTCCACGCGGCCACTGCGCTCCCGCCCGCACGCGCCAGCGCCCGCGCTCTCGCCCGCCGCCCAGCGCAGGCTGCATGTGCAGCAACGAGCGGCCCGCGGGCGCGCCGCCCGGCCTGCTGCCCTACAACTACGCCATGGCCGAGCGCCTGCGCTTCTCGCACCAGCTGTCGCAGGCGCAGCACTACCCCGCGCCGCTGCCGCTCTACCCGGGCTCATCGCCATGGCCATCCTCAGCTCGCCCGACAACAAGCTCGTGCTCTCCGACATCTACCAGTACATCCTCGACAACTACCCGTACTTCCGCACGCGCGGGCCCGGCTGGCGCAACTCCATCCGCCACAACCTGTCGCTCAACGACTGCTTCATCAAGGCGGGGCGCAGCGCCAACGGCAAGGGCCACTACTGGGCCATCCACCCCGCCAACATCGACGACTTCAAGAAGGGCGACTTCCGGCGCCGCAAGGCGCAGCGCAAGGTGCGCAAGCACATGGGGCTGGCGGTGGACGAGGAGGGCAACGACTCGCCCAGCCCACCGCCGGCGCCCGCCTCGCCCCCGCCGCCGCCGCCGCACGCGCTGCCCGTGGCCGGGCTGTGCTGGGCGCCCGCCCCGCCCCGCCGCGCCCGCCCCGCCGCCCGCCACCGCCGTCTACCCCGCGCTGCCCTGCGGCGCCGCCGTGGCGCGGCCGGCCGCAAGCGCCAGTTCGACGTGGCCAGCCTGCTCGCGCCCGACGACGAGGACGACGCGTTCGGCGCGCGCAAGGCGTCGCGCTGCCGGCCGGCGCTGCCGCCGCCGCCGCCCCGCCGCCCACGCCGCCCACGCCGCCCGCGCCGCCCGCGCCGCACGCCCACGGCTACGCCAGCAGCGGCGACGAGGACGCGGGCGACGAGGACATCGACGTGGTGACGAGCGACCAGGAGGCCAAGGAGGAGCGCCCCGCCCCCGGCGGGCCGCCGCCCGCGCCCGCGCCCACGCCCCCGCACGCCCCCTGGGCCTTCCAGCCGCAGCCGCAGCCCCAGCCGCAGGCCTTCGCCTTCCCCGGCAGCGTGGAGCAGCAGCTGGTCAGCCGCTACTACGAGCAGCTGGCGCACCAGCATCAGCAACAGCAGCAGCACCGCCGCCTCCTGCACCAACACATGCAGCAGCAGCAGCATCAGCAGCAGCAGCAACAGCAGCCTCAGCCTCAAGGGCAGGGCTCCCCGGCGCCTGCGGGCGGCTGCAGCCTCAGCCCCGGAGCGCCGCGGCCCTCGCCGCCGCCGCCGCAGCCTCCGCCGCCGCCGCCGCCACCGCCGCCCGACGCGCCCGCCGACGCCTAGGCGCGCAGCCGGAGGTACTTCTCCACCCGGAGCCCACGTCTTTCACTCCTCCGCTCTCGTCTTCGGCCTGCGTCGCCCCTTTGCCGTGCTCTCTTGCACGTGTCGCTCTTCCCGTTTTTGCAAACCTCAAACGTACAGGCCAACCATTCTGAACGGATGTACTCGTAGTATGTGACCCGCATTTCATTTACAACATAATGAGGAATCAGTCTCTTAATAACTTATTATACGAAATAATTTCTTCTTGCTTCATGTCAGGGAAATAATCTAAATATTATTAACGTAAAATTAGTAATCCAAATTATAGTTGCTGAAGTTAACATAAAAAAGAATGCTGCAAATTTAATGAAGACTTTCGTAATGGCAGCACTATGCACGGGTATTTTCTATATGTCACTGACGAAATCATGTTTTCTGATACATCTTTTTCATTCCCTGAATCGATTAATTTCAATAAATGAATGGAGTTTTATAAGATATTGTAGCATGTTCACTGTGGTTTTCGTTAAGATTCAACCTTTAGCAATAAGATATACTATATATCCTCGATTTCCAAATATTCCGAATATTCCAAATTATAATTTATATTTTTTTTGTCACCAGTGATTTTTTGGGTATTTTCTTTGTTTTCTGTAACTACGTTTTATATAATAATAATAATTAAGATATTACTAAGACTTAATGAAATGCCCTATGTATGATATCGTTGATGTTACATGTTTTCTACAAGTGCCATAACATTTTAAAATGTGACAACTCTGAAACTATTTCGTAGTATATGCTACTGTAAGTGTAATCTCTCTTTTCACTCAGAAAATTTCGAGATTTTAGTATTCCAGACATCCTACAAATTTTGTATCAAGTAGCATTTTCACCCCACCCATCTCTGTTTACAGTTCTGACATAGTGATGTATGTGTAGTGACGACACGGATCTCATATTGTCGAGAGCAACTGCAGCATTCTCGAACATGGTCAACACATATAGACAGTGTGTGAGCGCCCCTGTTTTTTGCTGCAGCTCCGTACTGCTGTGCCATTGATAAGTCTAGAAAAAAAATGTAAATACTCTGAGAATGTACATACGTGCAGAACATGAATCTGTATACATAAGCGAAGTCTGTGAAGTTATGTAAATAATTAAATTATAAATTAAAGAGTTTTATTATCATGTGGCGAGTATTATTTCTCTGACATACCTTTCTCATGCGTTTGTTACAAGAAGTTTTCTTCAATGATCTACAAAATCTTACACTTCCCAAATATTTTCCATTGTCAGGTCTTCCCTGAAACGTCAAAAAATAAATCATTATGTTCAGAATTATCTCGATTATTGCTAAACGAGTACATTTGCAAGAAATTACACGTTGCATCTCATTTTTAATACGGAACATGTTGATGCTTTATTACTGAAAACATTCCGCGTTAGAGCGTTTGTTCCATTCGATGGAATTTTGACCTTACGACTCAAGTTACTTTCCTGAGAAATGCCTTTATCGCATGTAAAACACACCTCTTCTTGGCTACACAAATATAGTGAGAGTAAATAATTTCAGAAATATATGATTGAAGATTTTACGTGTGCGGTATATCTTAACAAAAGCGATTATTTCACTCTATAATATGCTTTTCTATTTTTTTAGCCATGCGTTTAATTCCAAATTTATTAGATTGTAAAAGAGAATACTTTCGGTTGAAGTGCTTCTCAGCAAGGGAAATTTTTTGTTTTCCATGAATTGTTTTGCTATTAGTTAATTCTCTCGCAGAGCACTTAAAATATAAAATTTTAACATTTTGTATTTCCATGTCAGAGAGTTATCTATCGGGAAATTTTCAAGTAATTGTGTATCCTATGTATTGTAATCGTAAATGTATCATAATTATTTAAGTCAGCGAGTTCAGAAAATTGGCTAAGATAAGTAAATTTCTACATGACGCCGTTTATTGTTTTTCAACATGACACCGTTGAATTGATTAACAAAACAACATGAGAAAACTAAGAAACAAATGAGTCGTATTACCTTCAATATGTTAAATAAATTAATATTTTTTCGTTTAGTTAACTAAATGTGCTCATTCATTCCAAGAAAAATCATTGATTATCTCTGTGTTAATAGCACACGTGCTATTAAAATTCCACCGTGCAATTAAAGCTCCACACCTACCAGTCAGAATTCAAAATTAGGGCCAAATCGTGTAAATAAGAAACTATGAGACAGACGTAGCCAAGGTATTTGCAGTTGGCCATGAAATGTGAACAAAAATTTGCATCACATATTGCCTACGTACAACTACATATAAACAACGAATGAATAAAATTAAATTGGGGAACTAAACGTTAGCTAGCTGATTTATGGAACAACATAAAATATACTAACGTGAATAAATTAAATGTTTTATGTGTAGAACATATGGTCTTAGGATTACGAATGTAAAAAATGTAAACGTCAGTTGCGTTTACCAGTTCTAAAAAGCAGGCTGTAGCAAAACTGTGTCCGAAGGACTAGTTTTTCCCCAATATTTATAAATGTATTCTCACTCAAACCTACTTTTCGTGGGAAGTAATGTTTTCATCACTTTGTCTGGTGCTTCTAAAATTGTATCCACATAAGCCTAGGACCTTCCATATGCATACCATATTTCTTGCAAACAAACACAATGCAAGACCCACCAAAATAGATTTTTTTCAGAAGCAATACGTCATCGTGCCTCGAATGGTAAACATGTACTTGAATTTCTCAAAATTTAAATTATTCTTAAATGGAAACTAAAAATATTTGAACGTAACATGAGGATAAAGGGAAACGTTTCGTTTTCTTGAACATACCACTCATGCCACTCATCCTTATTCGCTCGTTTTGTTAATTACTATAAATGAAATTTTGAAGGAATATTTCCTTTGAATTTTCAGATTTGGAGAAGTAATTCATGAAGGTATTATTGTTATTATTTCTGCTCTTCAGTGGCTCATTTTATTGACGGAGACGTGCATACATATCATTCACAAGATAGCAAAGAAGCTCTGACAAAACTTCCCAGTCAATCATGGAATATCCTGATTTTCCTTTTCTTTTATATTGACAATGAATAAAATACCGATTCCAGCACTAAAATTATCCTTTCGATAGAGAAAAACGTAAAAGAAAGATAAAGTACGCAAATAGTTTCATTTATTCTTCTAGCACATTTGCAAAATCCGAATTGTCAATCTGATATTTCAGAGGGAAACATCTATAAACCTTTTGAAAAATTACAATGCATTTTATTTACTTGAACTCCAAGGTATATGATTCGGTGATGTTTTAGCTAACACATCAGTGCCCCTGCAATCAACTAAACATTTATCTTATTGTAGTTGAAAGGATCATATTGCACATATAATAATAACAACAACAACAACAACAACAATAACAACAACAAGAGCTCACCTAATGAAACTCACTATGCCAACTTTGAAAGATATTGTAATTTTAGAAAGGTGAGAAAATGAATATCAATTTCATTCAGGAATTTGTAAGGATTTTCATTAGTGAGTGGAAAATAATATGTCTGATTTGAGACTGATCTTTATTCGTTGTTGATTTTTTTTCTTTTTCATAAATTGTGGCTTGAAAGTACACTTTGCAATTGTAGGTAATTAATTTTTTCAACAGTTGATTTTGGCAAACACTCCGAAATCAAGAGATACAATTTCCATCATTATTAGACAAACAATAATAAAAATTTAAAAATATGTAATATAAATATGAATTTGTAATTATGTGATGCATGCCATTGACAATTATATATTTTAAATTCGTCAATTTAAACATCTACTAAACCGACCGTCCAACCCATGTGAAATGTACGGAAGACTTCATTAAAATCATCTTTAATAAGGAGCCTACCCAAATTAAAAGAACAAGAAAAATTAATTTTATGACTCGTTTATTTGTCAAAAACACTCCATTTTTTATTATAACGATCATAAACTTACACATGTTGCTTTACAATCTTGTTTCGAAAAATAAACATTAATTTTTCTGTAAGAAATTCTCAGAATTTGACTTCCTCTCACTCTTCTCTTCTTTGCATCCAGATGAGTTTCATATGTTGGAAATATCATCAGATTCTGAAAATCATCTTAGCACATTCTTGTAACAATCCTAAAGACCACCGCCCGGGAAAGTTTATCTAATAAATTTATGGGATAATTTTCTTGCATATTTAAGACACGAAGTTTGAAAGTTAACGCCAAATTTGTTTCTTGTGCTTAGTATTATATTTCCCGAAGCTAATTAAGGCGAAATTGAGATTGAAAATAGTTAAGATGTATTTTGATTTGTGAAGTTTTAATAAAGTATTACATTACAGCAAGAGAAACACCTCCCCTTTTTTAACTATCGTATCGGGGAATACATTTCTTCCAAATGTGGTGGAAGTACACCACAATTCGAGGGAGAGTTGGTACATTTTCTGTTTAAATTTTTATGAAGTGAAGACTATTAATGTGCGAAGTAAACTGAAATGCAGTAGATGTTATGATCGTTACGTACCACCTCAAAATTATTTAATTCTCAACATGACTTTGCACTCCGCGATACAGATGAAAGATTTTTGCTTTGTGATTGGGTCCTTTTAATCAGTAAACAACACCTAATCCCCTTAAAATGAATGTTTATATTAAAAATCGTCGGTTTTTGCATTGCAATACTTCTACACTGCGCATGCAGTATACGAGAAAGAAAAAAGGATAATGTTTGGATTGTATCGATGTCTATAGATTTATATTCAACGATTTCAGAACCAAGAATGAAGAAAGGAGAATGTATAGTCGATGATAGATTGGGCGTCGTCTACGTATACCTGCAGGATTGTGAATTTTTTTATTCCTCAGTTTTGTTTGCATTTTACATTTTAAGAGGTTTTATCTCTTTACGAAAATGATTCGACTGAGAAGAATAAGGCTTTATTTCAAATTAAGTAGTGAATTAAAATTACATTTTGTTTTTGCAGTTATGAGATTGCGGTGATTACCTCGTAACATTTTATGCCTGAAAACGTTTTTAGTTTGTTTTTTTTCCTACTTTCGTCACGAGGAAGGATTTTCCAGTATCATGATTTTTGTGGTCGCAATATTTGCCCGTGGTATAACTGTCACACTTCTTGGGAAATGGGTGATTGCTAGGGGGCGAATTTTAATGAACAGTCTTTTTTTCACTTTAAAACAATGCTGATTAGTATAGAAATTCAATTTTTGTTATGACAAAAGGATTTGATCCATTTTTATAGGTCATTATTTTGCAATTTTTTGTCGATTTCGAATAAGTAATTTTTTTACCTTTTTACGTAATTTTTAATGCATTTTTGCAGATTCCATCGATTTTAACGTCATTTTTAATAGTACTTGATTGAAATAATATTTACGGTATTCAACAAATGTTCTTCACAGAATTGCTCAGTAGCCCCTTCGATTTGTTTGCTCAGAAATTGTTTTTGCAACCGTTGTGATGTAATTTTTGTGATGTATATCAGCGCCATTGGCTGTTCGGCCGATTTCGAAATAACTCTAAAGACAGAGATTTCCTGGTAAAGAACAGTTCAAATCCAAAAGTTTTCAATTGGAGTTCACTCGAACGAATGGAAGAAGTCTCGATTACATCAGGAACGTATTCAACAGCTTGAGCTGATCATCCGAACAAGACTTACAAGATTTTTTACGTAATTTTTCTTCGAAGTTAAGGCGTTTTAAAAGTATTTTAAGAACATTTTATTTATCTTTTTTGGTGATGTTTTAGGTCATCAAAATCGCCCTCTCGTGATTTCACAATAAAGGACAATAAAAGCTGTGATATAATGGAAGAAATTACAGCGGAAAGTTTGAAAAACGTTTGCACTTGATAAAGCTTTGCCTCTCTATGAATTTTTCTCGAAGTGCTGATTCAGTCCATTTGGTGCTTAAACTGAATAACACTCAAAGCAATTTGATAACATATTTCTACAGAGTAGAATGTTGAACGCACATTTTCTTTGACTTTTCGAGTATTATTTGCATAATTTTATCTTCGTCTGTGTGAGGTCTCTAACATTTTCCTAATAGTGTAATTTAGATAAAGTACGTTAAATTTAGTATATAATAATTCATTCATTAGTAGGGGAAAGCATTACTGATGGGGCATGAAAGTTTGCATAATTTTTCTGTCAGTAAATCTGTCAGATTATCTGTATTTCTGTCAGTATATCTGTATATTTTTAAATCAAATTGACTATCCTATTGATGCGCTTTCAAAGCGAGATAGTACCTGACTGAAGCGATGATGCGAGTCCAATCTAAAACCACTCGGTGAAAATCCAATAGCTTTGCTGTGTGCGCAGACCGTTTGTTTACTTTATGTCTAAATGATAAAATGAATCGTTATATGTAAATATAGCATCCATTTTGAAATTTAAAATTGAAATACGTGTTTATGACTTCAGGCCTCTGGAAGAATATTTGATAAGGCGCTTACTCAGAAATGTGAAGTTAAAACATATCAAATAGTAGCGCAATTTTTCCTTTCCTGAAGTAAATACTCTAAGGTTTGTTGTAAACACCAATAATAATTTATAATGCTAAGTTAGTAATACTTTATTATAATAGAAATTCTAGTAGTCATGTTGCTTTATAATCTTTTTTATCACATCTTTTTATATTTTTTTATTTTCAAAAACCTCATGATTTTATAATTTTCGTCAACGTTTTGTCAGGAGGAATACAAGTACATTGGCTCTACTTTCTGGAAATAGTCAACTGAAACCTCCATAAACAAGAGAATATTAATATAAAATTTTTGAACAAAAGATGTCATCGACTAGTTTTATTACAGACAATTGATGATAAAGCCGTTGAAAGCTGCTGATGTACTATATAGAACATTATATTATTATTATTATTATTATTATTATTATTATTATTATTATTATTATTATTACTGAATACATTTTCAATAGTGTCGTTTGTCCACTGTCACATTGGATCTGATACTGCAAAAAAAAGTGTAAGGAATTGAGAGATCTCTTCGGAACAGGTTTAAGAGTGTCAATCAGTGAATGGTAATGATGATGATAATAAAGATTTTTTTTTTTTTTTAAAAAAAATTTCTTCACTTACAGTAACAGCAAGAAATATTTCTAGGTTTATAACATTATTCAATGTCCCCAGCTATCTTCAGATAAAAAGCTTTGAACGTACTAAAACATTCAAATTAAGTAGAAAAATAAAATGTTACGATTACTTCAAGTTTCCTTTTTTGTAAGGAAAATTTAAGGAATTTTTTCGAAATATTTCTGAAATTCGTCTAATTGTAAAACAGATTATTCAAAAGGTTCCGTTTTTCTCTTGAAGGTGCTGAATGTTGATGTTTTTTAAAATAAAAATTATGCTGTAATTTAAATAAAGCTACAGCCGTATCATTGGCTGAAAAGTAGTTCGCAAAGTACTTTGCCAACTACTGCAACTCACTGCCAGTATTGGCAGTGAGCAACTTGCGAACTAACCGTTGTTCAAAATACACAGAATGCGCGTATTACCAAGTATTCAATTTTAAAATGGATTCACTGATTTGATTATACCATTTCGAACGAATGAAAATATCTAAAATTGTATGACATATATTGAGACAATTGGGTTTTATTAATGTAGTATGTGCCCCGGCATAATATTAATCAAAATCGTTTTATTTTAATGAATTATTTATTTATTGTCCTGAACCCAATTTCTAAGATTCGTGAGCTCCATCAACGGTTCGCACTTGCAGAGGAGATTAATATCGTCAGTAAAAAGGAAAAATTTAACATTTGCGTCTGAGGATGTTTGCATAGTGTTAACGTAAATCAGTAAGGAAAGAATGGATTCTACTAATGATTCACAGGCAGAGCCTGTGGATCATTTAGATTGAATTCTAAAGTTAACTGGGATTGTTCCTGTTTATGACAAAACAAAATTTCTTCTTTTTACAATCGTTTACGAAAGTTATTTTTATTCATTCCTTACGAGGTTCTCGAATAGCTAATGGGTATAAATTAATTTATTTTAATGCAGTTATTCAGAGATAATATAGTCATACTATTTTTATGTCCTTTCTTCGATTTTTAAATGTCTTCATGATATGTTTTAAATGCACTTCACAGAAGAGCATTATTTTCTTCTCAACGACCAAGCTGAATTCCAACTAGTTTAAGATGGAGATTCTGAAATCAACTAATCTTTGCCTCTCAAAATGGTTTGGAGGTGTTTGCTGGTCTCTGAAATCTGTAGGTAATGAATGTTAATTTAATAATAATTTAAATTTAACCTCACGAACGTTTAAATACAAAATATCGAGAATTATTCATGTAGTATGATACATTAGTGAAGTCTTTAGAAATTACGGTAAGTAAATAAATATAATTGTAAGGTTTTGTACAAGATACGGCAAATATTAATATAATAGTGTTTATCCTGTTTATAGGATGCTGCGATGTTCTACGCAGAGAGTTAAGTTTCTTTGTATTATACCAGGTTAAATTGAATCATGATGAATGTGGTTTGGGGAAAACGTGTTTTAATGGAGAGTATTTTCCAGCCCGAAGACGAAACCGAAAAGCCGAGTAATGCGGTGGGAAATGTACACTGCGGGAGCAGTTGCGCTCCCCTCACTTGAATCGTCCGAGTGAGGCGATGCTTTAGAACAAGGAATGAAAATGTCCCCGAAAGGGTTTGCGCGGAGGAAAGCACCGGGATCTGCTAGTGTCCGGGCGAAATCTGTGCCTGAGCGCGCGACAAAACAATTGCAAACCTCAGTCACAGTCAGTGGCTCATTTAGGCAAACGCAGTACCCCATTCGAATGATTGAATTACATCGGTTATTTCTGAATTTACACCGGCGGCAGGATTTTCGACCCTAGCTTTTCAGCTAGGTCGAATTCAGTCGCCGCCTGGAGGAGAATTCTAGCGGCCGGCTGCTCTGATCGGTAGTTTACCGTGGTTTCTCCGATCAACGCCAGGCGAATGCCAGAGCAGTATCCTAACGGGCCACGGACCGCGCGCGATCTCTCCTTCCTCTTCCTTGTACTATCCTCTCCCCTTACACACGCACTTACACTAACATGCACTACACTACCACATATTCCGCGAGACCGGTCGGGAGCTTAGAGCTTGTCCCGGCTGGGGCGGTGCCCCGCTGGTGGGAGAGTCCTGGTTCGGGGGAAACCCCACTAGCCGGCGGTAGGTCGGTGCCGGATCTCGCCATCCAGCGGGGGAAGATCACCGCCATCTCCCGAGAAAAAAACATGCACTACACTCACGGGACTAATGACCAAAGCAGTTGACGCGCCCGGAAACACGAAAATAGCAAACCAAACTAATTTCTGAAATTACGAGCTACACACCAAAACTTGAAAACGTCAGAAAAAAGGAGACTGATTCGTCTTATGTATTTCAGGTTTTTGTTAGTTTTAGCACGTAAGAACGCATGGCACTAATGTTGATTTGATCACCTTGGAAGTTATTAAAATGATGGCTGGAAGATTTTGTTTTCTAGAAAACAAAATTAACCTTTATTTTTGTAGTGTAATAATTTTTCTGAGATTTTACGTTTGCTCTGAAAACGAATGTTAATGATTTTAATTTGTGAAGGCTTGATGTTTCAAAGTAATGGTTTTATCCTCCCCCCGTCTAAAATTGCTGTTTCCTTTAGGAGCATTTTTTGCTGCCTTTTCTTGGTGCAAATGTCGTTAAGTTCAGTGTAAGGTCAGTGGCAGGATGATTTCGAACACTCCAAAGGAGCCCAAAACGCCGTTCGGCAGCGCTTTGCGGAGGGCGGTGCTCGCTCGGCTGGCGCGGGGCGGCAGTTGGGAGCGGGTGGCGTCCTTCGGGGGCGGGGCGGCGGTCGCGAGCCCTTTGAAGGGGCGCCCGGCGCACGCACGCACTCGGCCCTCAGCCCTCGGCCCTCGCCTCCTCTTGCCGCTCCCCACGCCTTCTCGGATCGCAAAGGGTCCCACGATCGTCGGTTGATCTGGCCTACAACAACAGATTTTTAGACGCTTCAGATTGTGGGTGGTGGTGGCCGATCCTGCATTGAAGCTCCAATGTTCGCATTCAAACTTTAATACAATTGGTGGTGTTCTTATTGAAAGTTGAAAACAATCCTTCCTTTCTACTCTGCACAGGAACCTCTCGTCCCATTCTACTACCCTTTACGCTCGGCCCTACTAAGGACAGATGATTCGCAATGAAACACACGAAGCTCTACTGCATGACCTGCATAAAATTGGGAAGTCCGCTTCATTAGTTAAAATATACTATTTAATAACGGTGCCGATCTGCATGGCCGAGGCGGCTAAGAGCGTGTTTCGATTCAGTGCTTCGGTCGCGGGTTCAAGTCCCGCCTTGGGGATGGCTCTTTGTTCCTTGTCTTTCATGTATGTGTTGTAGTAGAGGATCTCGTATACTGCTGACCCGAGATCGGAGGAGCCCGCAAGTGCAAGTGTTTTGGTGCCTAGTGTGTGGTCAAATATGCGTCCCTTAGGGACGTAAAGGGTAACCGGCTGTCTGCTGAAAAAAAACGATACAAAAAAATTAATAATGGTACATTGTTGTTGCGTGTTTAAAACGTCAACCAAAAAAAATGCAAATTCCTTAAATCACTCGCTCGTACTTTGTCTTGAGGTAGCGCATTTGTGTTTCCTCTCGGGCCAACGGAAAAGAGTACTCCGTGCTGGCTTTCGTCGTGTCCCCACCCTCCACGGCGCGAGGCGGCACAGCTTTAATTAAGCCGCGGGCGGCGCGGGGGCGGGGCGGGGGCGGCGCGGGGGCGGCGCAAATACCTTGGCGATCGGCGCCGCGCACGCCACGCGCCGCTTGCGCTCCGAGAGGGCGGCGCGGGCGACGGTATCAGCTGCGCGGGCTTTTAATCTCCCCCACGGAAGTCCACTCCAGCCACTTCTCAGAATTCCCCTTGTGCTTTATTCTTTGGGCGTTTGATACATGGGAGCGCCTTTGTGCATTAATGCAAAGTGACTTCAAGGGAGGCCACTTTATGGAGGTTTTTGTTGTTGACCAATATAATCCTATCGATCGCATAAAATAGTGAAAGAATATTTCGTTTATTCGCACAATAGGATAAGCCGGTTGTTACATTCATCTGATCTTATTTTTCCAGTTCACGCGCTCATTAAGATATAGTAGTCGACAATTAGTATATTTACATACAGATTCCTCAACATTTCACTTGTGAATTTCACTGCCAGTTGTGTTACAATGTTCCCTTGTTTCGAATTTACACGCAGACGGTGTACTATTTTTGAACCAAATTAATGCAGTAATTTATAAGTGAATGTAAATTACATAGCATCGTAGGCTTTCACGACCGGAGTCAATAAAAAAGGAAACTTTCCAGGCAGGTAGGCCGAGGTCCAGTTGGCATTGCCATCACCTACCAGCCCGGAAAATCTCTCTTATATGAATGCAAATTCTTTTTAATAATACACCTGCTAAAACTCTAGTTTACTCCAGTTTTCTAAAGCATGTTTTTGGGGTGATTAAACCTTAGATAAGATTTTCGCCCGATAAGTCTCAACATTTGAAATAAAATTGAGCATTGCACATATCAGATCGTAGGTCTTTGCGGCCGGAGTGGCTGACTACTTGGCTGTCCGGGAGACACTACGCCGTTGGCAGAGGTGTCAACGTTTCGGTCGTCATTCTGCGATCTGTGGTACCTCGCCCTGAAGAATGGCGGCCGAAACATTACCACCTATGCCTAAGAGTCCGGGGCAGCCAAGACATTGCACCATATCTCTACCATCTCCGGTTTTATCATACAGAGATCAAAGAATTAGGATAAATTGAATCGTCATTCCTGGTAGTTATGATTTTACTTGCCAGTTATCATATAAAGACAATTATATATATTGCCAGTTATCATATAAAGACGACATTTTTAGTGCCAGTTGTACTACTTATGTATGTTTAATGTTCTGCATCTTACATATTCTACTAAAAGTCTCTAAAAGCTAGTATTTTTAAAAAAATGTGAAATATAATAGTTATTTATCTAACGAGGCACATAATAGACTATACCGAGACGACGAATATAATTCTCTGGATAAAAGGGATGTAATAAATATTTTCGCTACCTCGTGTCATATAAAAGATTTTATATTGTAAGCATTCTAATGTTTATAAATTTAATTTTAAAAACACATTCATACGTGGAGAACAACATACTAAGTAATGTCCATGACTATCGGAGAGGAGGCAAATGCTATTTTAGTTCCTACGGGAATAAGAGAAGGGCAAGGTGTTCTTAATCGCACTTTCATCACTTTTAAAAACAAAGAATTTCTACGTTAGGGAAGATGACAGTTTTGTATGTTTTATCATCGACACACAAACCCGTAAGTGTACTACTATCCAATTCAATGTACAATTAAATGGTGGAATTTAATCGCAGAGCTCTAGCTTTTCAGTGCATGTGCGTAGCAACATCTGAAGGCGCCCGGGCGATCGAGCCGGGCTCCGCGAGGCTTCCGAGCGTCGGAGCGGCGTCTGCTTGCAGCGATGGTAGTGCGCTCCCCAACCACCACAGGCAGAGGGTGGTGTGGATGGTGTTGACAATGACAAGAAAAGAATGGGAAAGAAAGATCGCGTTCACGTTCGCGGCTGTAGGGGTGCTGCTCCGGCATTCCGCTGGAAGTGATGAATTGATTGATTGATTTTTTTCGTGTTTCCGGGCGCGTCAACTGCTTTGGTTATTAGTCCCGTTAGTGTAGTGCATGTTTTTCCTCAAGAGATGGCGGTGATCTTCCCCCGCGGGATGGCGAGATCCGGCGCCGACCTACCGTCGGCTAGTGGGGTTTCCCCCTAACCAGGACTCTCCCACCAGCGGGGCACCGCCCCAGTCGGGACAAGCTCTAAGCTCCCGACCGGTCTCCCGGAATATGTGGTAGTGTGGTGCATGTGTGTGTAATAGGAGAGGATAGGACAAGAAAGAGGAAAGAAAGATCGCGCGCGGTCCAGGGCCCGTTTGTCAGGATATTGCTCCGGCATTCGCCTGGCGTTGATCGAAGAAACCACGGAAAACTACCGATCAGAGCAGCCGGCCTAAGGTGCCGACAGGCCCCACGAACTGACCGATGATCAACACATCAACGACATTTTGTGTCACCTTGCCGGTTTCGAACCGGCGATCTCCCAATTGCTGGCTCGCCCCTTGCCTCACGCCCGTCACTACCGGCGTTGGGGAAAGTTTCTCCACCCACCGCTCCGGGTCCAAGTGATGTAACGCTTAGTTCGTGGTGTGGCTGTTCGAAGTCGGCTCCTGCGTCGCAGGCCTGGGCGAAAGTCGATTGCGATCGACGTATCGAGCACAGCGTATTTTTGGGTGGACTTCTTTTATAAATCACTCTTAGTAATGATACACCAGATTATCAGATTTTGGCGCACGATATGCAGACGCAAACATCACATGAATTAGAAAATTTCAGAATTCATTTTGTTGTAATGCTTATGCATACTTGCTTTTATATGTGCATATAAATATTTGTTTTTTAATAGGGTTAATTTTGTTTTGTAAAACACAAAAAACGCTCTTACTATTAACATTCAAATGGGAAGTGGTCGAACACTTTGGCTTTTTCTTTTTACGAAAGTGAACCGCAACTGAGTTAAAGATGCCTAGGTCTGCTGTATCGAAGTGTTTGCCTTTTAGATCAATGATTTACTATAATGCGCAATCTCCTCACGGGTACAGCTTTTTTTTCCTTTCACCAATAGCCCTGATGAAGCGGGAGTTTATTCATTTACTGGGTTTACAATTTTTGCTCCAGCATTACTGCTTTTGAAGCTTGAGGAGGGATTTATCTTAAAAAAATTAATTAATATTAAAACTAAAACAAAAGCCTCTTTGGGCGATTGACGTTTTTATATACAGTTATATCCAGTGTAATAAAGTTCTTTAAATGTTCAGTCTTCTTTTTTTTTCTTTTTGCATTTGCTCACTCATTCATTCTTAATCTATATGTACAAACATATTCACACACTCATTCACTACAGTTACAGCTAGTGTTAGCAGTACAGCTAGTGTCACAGTGCTATTTTGAATAAACCACGAACGACGCTTTGCGTGCGGAGGGTGGTTGGTTTCCGCCCCATTGGCGACGCTGCTCCGCTGTTCGCGTGCGCCAGCTAAAACGCGCCATCGCCTTGGGATTGCGATTTGATTTATTTTTCTGAAAAAGTAGAAACTACATGTGACGTATGGGGAAGAAGTATTATCTGCGCACTTTTTCTGTACTTTCAGAATCGCATTCACTTCGCGTTCTACTTATTCCTTGCAGCCCTTCCAGAAACACAACCTCGTGTACCAAGTTATGCTCACCTGAATCTCAAGTTAAGCTCAAGACTAACGAAAAACGTAATCTTTGAAATCGATTCATTTTTAAACAATTTCACATTTTTTAACTGTGCAAAAAAAATAGGGTTTTTTCGTAGGGTAGAAACTGTACCGTCAATTTTAGAGTTTTGAGGTTAGTGTAGAGTCTTACCCAAGGAATCATCATACTCAGTCTTACCCAAGGATCATAAATCTTCAAAATTAAATATAAAAGACGAGTATTGATGTCTCAAATTTTGAAATGTATATCGGTACAAGAAGTTTCTGAAATAGGTAAGACCTGTCATTTGAAAATAATGGGCAGGAGTTTTTGCATAACAACACCAATGGAATTCCATTATAAAATAAATTGGCATTACATTGATTTTTCATACTTTCACCACAATATTTCTTCGACATGAAATACTTAGGAAAACTAAAGCAATCCGCTTATGTTTGAAGAGACTGAGCTGTACGTAACAGTGATATTCGTGAAGAAAGTTATAATTATTATATTGCATTTTGTACTCTCATCTTCAAACATTACAATACGCATGCAAATATTTCTGTTTGCCATTTAAAAGACAGTAATTTGTCTCTCAGTGCCTATTTCAGTGGAGCAAAGATATTCTTAGGCTCTAGGAATCTTCGATCGGAGCATGGCGTGGATGGATTGCGATCGGAATTCTTGTGCTTTCTACAACAGAAACCGCCGCTGCCCGCCCTCGTCGCCACCCCTCCGCCCCCGCCCCCGCCCCCTGGCAGGCGGGGTGGGATCGATCGCCGCGCCGACCACGTGGCTGCGCCGCCCACCCCACCCCACCCCCGCACGAAACGCTCTTTGTGGGCGCCTGGCAGTTCGTTTGCACTCTTCGCTCGCGGATAGCAAGCAATTTGTGAACGAGCTATTCCCTAATGATACCGACAAAAACAGCGTTAGGCCAATTATAGGTATTTTGGGATGTTTGGTTCAGGCAGTTTCTGGATATTTTTTTTTATTTTTAATTTTTTTTTTTAAAGAAAATGACGCACCTCGCTGCATTGAGACTGAGCTGCGTTGAAGGGAAGACCAGAGGGGTGGTACGCACCCCGGCGCGGCACGATGGCCCGTCACATTTTACAGGGGAGGGGGGCAAACCCTTCTGCGCTACTCCCAAGGGAAGTCGTTCCGCCGCCGACCTCACCTCCTCACAACCGTCCAACGCAGCGGACCTGCAGCGCATGAAAGCAGCTAGTAATTTTATAAACCTAATCCCCTGCCCAAGCTATGGTCACCAGTGTAAGAGACGTGTCGTGCTACCGGGAGCTCAGTGTCACTGATGTCACTACAGCGCCTCTGACCGGGAGGTCCTAGGTTCCCACTCCCCACGGCGGCAGCATTTTCCACACTAGCTTTTCAGCTAGGTCGAATTCAGTCGCTGCTTGGAGGACAATTCTAGCGGCCGGCTGCTCTGATCGGTAGTTTTCCGTGGTTTCTCCGATCAACACCAGGCGAATGCCGGAGCAGTACCTTACCAAACGGGCCACGGACCGCGCGCGATCTATCCTTCCTCTTCTTTGTCCTATCCTCTCCTCTTACACACAGACACACACTTACACTAACATGTACTACACCACCACATATCCCGGGAGACTGGTCGGGAGCTTAGAGCTTGTCCCGGCTGGGGCGGTGCCCCGCTGGTGGGAGAGTCCTGGTTAGGGGGAAACCCCACTAGCCGACGGTAGGTCGGCGCCGGATCTCGCCATCCAGCGGGGGAAGACCACCGTCATCTCCCGAGATACAAACATGCACTACACTAACGAGACTAATGAACAAAGCAGTTGACGCGCCCGCAAACACGAAAAAACCAAACCAAACCAAACGTGTCGTGCTAATTACATCGATTGGGAAGTCAACAAAATTTTCTTATCAGAAATTTCGAACTTCAGGCATCCTCTTTCACTCCCATCTTTTTGAACTCCTCTCACGATTCCGTATTGCAATAAAATTATTGAAAAGTTTTGTTTGCTTTGGACTACAGTGATTAAATTATTTAAAATGTCACTACCAAATAACGTTTGTGTCGCAATGTTTCCATTTAGTCAATGTTCACTCTTCTTTATCAGACTATTCTGCTACAAGCTCAGCTAGCTAAAGAGGGGAATGATTAAAAAAGGTTTGATTTTCAATTTTATGTATTTTAAATATATCATAAAAAAGGATAAAAATATCAGAAAACTTCATATGGTGCAGAGGAAGTGAGGGGATCGTGAGGCGCTAACAGCAGCACTTGCTGCCGCCGCCGCCGCCGCCGCCGCCTCCGCTGCCGCCGGCCAGGCGCCGAGCCTTGCGCCAGCTCCTGTACGTCTCGCGCATGAAGTGCAGCGAGTCGGTGGCGAACAGCACCAGCGCGTAGATGGCGCACGCGCACACGAAGCCCACGATGCCGCCCCCGAACTCCCGCAGGGCGCACGCGCTCGTGTCCAGCGAGATGTTGACGAGGTAGCCCAGGTGGTAGGACGACAGGTCTTCCAAATACGACGCTATCATGCAACTCACGTTCACCGAGATTCGGGAAAGCGGAATCCACACCACTAACAAAGTCGCGTTGGAGATCAGCAGGGAAAACAGGACGTCGAAAATCAGTAGTATGACAGGGTGCGGCAGTCGCAGGGAGCAGGTGGGGTACAGCTTGTATTCTGCCGTGAGGCTGGCGACGGCCAGCGTGAACACCGTCGAAGCGACGCTGGGTCTGAATTGGACGATGGCGTCCGTCACACAGAAGCCTAAGACGCACAGCTCTTGGATGTGGACCCACAGGCAGATGAGCACGATGGTAAGCCAACGAGGATTGACGAATCGTGCTAGCAGGTCGATTATCTCGAACTCCTGTCAACACAAATTATGCTCTAAAAAGCGCAGAGATGATAGAACACACTATAGTAATTGAGTTTCAGTCAAAATCTTTAAAAGTGTGATTTGGATGTTAAATGTTTTCATGGAAAAGATGACAAAAACACTAAACAATTTATTGCTTACAGGATAGATGCTAGATTTAGTTGCTCTTCTAGATGCTAGATTTAGTTGTTAATATGTTTGATACACTTCATTTACAATTATTTATGTGAGTAAAATAAAATCTCTCTTTCTTAGCCCAACACTACCTATATTTTGGCGCAAGAGCACCGTTTGGTCAACATCATTTCGCATGCAATGTATACAAAAAAACCTACTATTTTATCCAGTTAATGTCTTCAAGAACGTTTGTATGAATTTAATCTATATTGTAATGTTTATGAGAAGAACTGGTAGTGTAAATTCATTGCAAAAATAATTTTAAGTTTAATGTTATTGAAAAGCAGAAAAGCGTCCGCAATGAATTGTTTTGTTTCTAAATGCAAGTGCAGCCGTGTTCAAGGGTATAAAAAACTTGCAAGATATATTGCAAAAGACCCTTTCTTTAATCATGTTTTGTTTCTTGCAAACTTACTGTTTACTGAATAACCAAAATGTAACTTGAGACTGTTACTGCATTGGTATTTTTCCAAAAATTATTGGTAAGCCTGACCGATAAATGTCAACTCTGATGTTATCGATGTAATTATTTGAGTATCATATTCTAGCTTACTGTTAGTGTGACATAATCCTTCGAAGCCAGTACAAGCGTTTTTGCGATACTTACTTCAAGAATGGAGTTCTTGTGGGTCTTAACATCCATTTTTTGTTGATAAGGATTTCTAAACTACGGTGAGATCATTTTGCTTACATTGTGTGTTTGTTATTGTTGCGATGCAACGTATGTTTTAGAATTCTTAGTCTGTGATCATTGTTATTACTATTTTAAATCACTCCCCCTTTAATTCGAATATAGCTCACTTTTTTGTAACAGAATATTTCTCAGGAAAATTAAATCGTTTTATTAAATGATCTCTGTAATAAAGTGAAAGTTTTGGTTGGTGTATAACAAGGAGGCCTTGATACTCTCGACTGCATGAAGATTTGTATATTATTGCACGACTAGTGATGCAAAGAGGAAGGTAATGTTATTGGAGAGTTTGTATGAATATGGGTTCTCTATTTCATTCCACAGCCTCTACAGTTGAATAGATTTGAATTTGTAAGATACCGTTGAATTCGTCTAAACTCTCGAGTGAAGCTGAACGTTATTATTTTAATGATAAACCACGTTTAAAATATATTTCGCACTTAATGCAATTGCCGTACATCAAGAAGCGTCAATTTGTTTGTCGTATTCACAGCATTCCCATCGAAACAAAGATGAGAACTATTTGATGAATATACTTGGAAAATTTACATAATTCATTTAAACTTTCTCGCTGCCGTTTACGTAGTATTAATGGATAAAATGGTCCCCGATAATCAGTCTTGGGGAGTAATTGAATAAAAGTAATTCAATAAGTTGTAACGATTAGTTTGTTAGTAATTTTAGCCTGTAATCGTTACTTTTAGCACACCCTCTTACCAAATTACCATTTTGTACCCTCTTACCAAATTAAAATGTATTTTCGTGATACATTGTTATTTTGCAAGAAATTTTTGGTTGGTGAATCTTCGTTGAAATAAAAATTAGTACAAATCTTCAGTTTCTATTAAATTATAAGCTCATTATTAATAAATTTTTTAACACGTATGAAATAAGGACATTGTATAAATCTCAATAGTTTCTTTGTCATATCTAATCAGAAGTTCAGTAACTTGAATTATCTCAGAATGAACTTTCTGTACTAGAACTGTTTTCCTCTCACCCATTCACTTATATTAACAAACAAATACATCTAAAAATTTTCTTGATTAAATCTATGACGGTGATTTCTGAGGAAGATTTTGTAAACCCAAAATGAACGTTCGATATCCACGCTAGTGATGGGTGACAATTTAAAGCTGTTCAAAATCTTTGGATCTGTCAGAAACTCAAAGCACTATTAGTCTGACCATTTAAAATTTTATTAATGTTTTTCGAAGTTTTCAATTCTTTGTTTTTGCTTTCAATGTCATACAGCTTTTCTTTTAATTTACTTCCACTTCTGGAATAGTATGAGATTTTTAAAAAATAAACTCGGTGGTTTGAGTTTTTTCCCTATATTCTTCTATGACAAGCAAGCTGTCCTCCAACTTCATCCCCCCTACTTCGAACATTTTAAGACGTCCATTTAAAAATGACAGATATCCGTTTATAAAAGTTCATCCATATTATTTTTAATCCATTATTTACAAATCGGCAAGTGGTTTCATAATTTTCTTAAAGTTGTATTGAAGCCAAAAGAAAGGGTTCACTAGGTGGATTGCTATCCAAAACACGTATTAAGACGTTCGCGACTTTGTGCTCGCATGCGTCTGTTGTTTCATCAACCCCTACGTACGCAAAACTACTGGCGATTCTGTCTTAATAATTGCAATTGTTTCATAGCACCGTTGCAAATAATTTTTCCTCGGAGTGCTCTCGTCCGGAATAGGTTTGAAAGTGGATTTCTCAAGAAAACTTTTAAATAGAAAAATGTTTAATTTTCTCGATGAAATTTGTTCCCTGAAATTTGTGCAGTATTGTTCGTCAGAGAAATTCTCTCGAGAAGTAGATGTCTCACATTTACTTAGTAGTTGTTTATTATTTGAACGTTTTCAGACAGAAATGTGAACACCTGAAATTAAAAATAAATAATTCACTTTTTCTATTCGTAACTATTTCAGACATGAAGAACATAAGTTTGTTAGTATGCATAGGTAAAGTGCATGTGTCTGTTTTTTCATGAATTACTGTGAAAATATGGACTCGATGCTAGACTATTCGTAAAAATGAATTTGACATTGGTCTTCCCAACAAACTCTTAAATGAAAACCTATTTACTCTGAAACAAGGGGGGAAGGGGTCCTTGCGCATCGTATCCGACTGTAGCCAATGAGCTTCAGACACCACTTTGCGTCTCAATATTAGAGGGAATTTTAAATGTGGTCAGATACCAAAACAAAATCATATCGTACATTGACATTGAAACAGAGTTATGAAGAATTGCTTTTAAATGTTGCATGTTCATCGTGTTATTTTCATATTCATCGTGTTATTTTTGATTGATTACCATTGAAAGGTGTCCCTTTGTACAACTTTCAAAATGTTTCTCAGCACTTCTCGCTCTCCATGCAACATGGCGGCCAGCGTCTAGTCTGACTTCAAACGAACTGCCCGTGCTGTGGTCACGTGGTTCGGGAAGCAAATAGGTGCTGCGCAGAACGAGCAAAAATCGGTGCGCCGGAGTAACTCATCCGTGTCTTTCCACCATGCTCTGAAACAAAATAAAAAACGCAAACCTGTTATTAAAAGTTGTAATTGCGACATCCGCTTAGCAACTATCTGCTTTCCACAAGGTTGCCAAAATACCATGTGTCTGTCACTTGTAAATATTTCACATTTCTTCTTACAATTCTCAATCCATCGTAGTAGTTTGCAATTATGCAATGAAATTGATTTGGACATTTCTCAGGTGAACTTCGTATTGTGATGGCGAACAAACATATTGCAACTAATTGCAAGTTCAAGGTCTAAAGAGGAAGAGAAGTGATGGAGAGCAGTAGATAAGTCGCGACAGATTCTACAAAATCAATGTTCGAAGAATATGATTTGAGCGGGTTCCTTCTTCAGTAAACGGCTGTGATTAAAGGCGTTGTTTGTTTGTAATATCGTTTCTCAATTCTGTGAATCGTTCCTTTGCAACACATGGTATAGTACTATTCAAAAGGAAGAAAGAAAAATAAATTAATTTAGGAGAAGTCATATTCTGAATAACATAATATTCATTATTAACAGATTTTCGCTTAGAAGAAACAAACCACACGAGAGTAATGATACATTTTTGAAATTTGCAAACTTATGCATTATTGACCTCAAATGTGCAACATAATACAGCATAACCCTGAAATATGCCATTTTATGCAGTATAGCTCGAATATGCAAAAATATATCAAATGAAACTTCGCAATAAGCCTCTGTTCGGAAAGAAAACCAACTCCGAACGTCTACGACAAAGCTTCTTGGTCAGCCATCCCCATCTCGAGCAGATTTTTTCTCCAGTTTCCCTTTCCCAGCAAATGCTGAGATGGCCCCTTGTTTTGAAAGCTGAGTTCACTCCGACAAATCGAAGAAGCCTTGATTACATCAGTAAGATATGCAATAGCTTCAGTTCTTCATCAGAACTGGTTTTGATCACCTTTTTTTCGTCGTTTTTCATTGTTTTTAGGGAATTTTAAAAACATTTTCAGGGCATTTTATTAATAATTTTTGGCAGTGTTTTAGGTCATCAAAATCTGTCCCCTGACACTCATGACATATTATTTACTGAAGTCAGTTCTGCAATTGAACGATAATCAATTTTTTGTTATTAAGGATCATTTTACGCAATCTATTCAAATAAATGGCACATAAACTAATTAAAAAAAAGAGTTGAAGATGGAAAGTTACAATTCGAAATGTTTTCCTTGGAAGTACAAAAATTCTCGATTGAAATCTCTTATTGTGTGCTAAAAACTGGTAAATACGTGTTCACAAATTCATGAGTTTTCGTTTTTTGAACACCACTTTGTAACATAAAATGATTGTTACTGCTTTGGGTTGATATTAAATGTGACGTTCTGAGAGACTATTTATGTGCCGCTTTGTGTTCACACGCAGACGTGTTACAACCACCTTTCCATCGATAGATCGAAGAACGTGGCATCGGAAACAGAGTTTCGACCTAGAAGACCTGCACAAGATTCTCATATTCTCAACAGTCATTGTTACATTTTTTAATGAATTTTGGTTTAATTTTTGTTTTACTGTAATGCTTGCATGCTGCTAACGATCACATCTGCATGCTGAACGACCGCATGTTTTTGTTGGATTAAAATTTGAATAGTGTTAAAAAGTGTAGGTGAAATGTATTCCATGAAAATTCCTGTTGCTCCTGCTGCTCGTGCTGGAGGTCTCCCCAGTGTGGTCCGGGTGCCTTGGCCTTGGGAGCAGCCAAGAGAGTGTGCGGTGCGGTGCGGTGCGCGGTGCGCGGTGCGCGGTGCGCGGTGCGCGGTGCGGGGTGGGGTGCGGGGTGCGGTGCGGGATGGGGTGCGGTGCGGGATGCGGTGCGGCGCGGGGTAGGGTGTGGTGCGGGGTGCGGTGCGGGGTGCGGTGCGGTGCGGTGCGGTGCGGGGGGTGCGGGGAGCGGGGTGCGGGGTGCGGGGCCCAACTTGGTATCTGCCGTCGCTTCCACCCTCACCACAGCCGCCATGCGCCTCGCCGCGGGCGGCTGCAAGAAAATGTATGCCATCGCGTTAGTTAGTGCGGCGCGGCGCCTGCATTTGGCTCGGCTTTATTCATGAGGCGGCTGCAATTGCGCGGATTCGCACAGGCGGCGGCGCGCAGCATTGGACTAATCAGCGAAGAGGAACCCCCCCCACCCCACACCCCCGCCCCCTTACCTCCCTGCCACGCCCTCCGGTAGGAGTAAGGCATTCGGGTCACTCGAGTGACTCCTGTTTTAAAAGCCTTATAATAAGTTTGTGCTTTTCATACTCCCGCCGACTATGCAGATTTATATGATTATTTCTCCACAGGATAACCATCTTTCCACTTCCTGTTTTCGAGCCGTGTGTTTTGTTTTCAGACGAACAGGAAGCACACGACCATAGCAAAAATTGGTCTTGACCTTCCGTTCTTGAAACATTAAGTTCATATATTTGTATAATAATTTGTTTCATTGATTGATTTTTTCGTGTTTCCGGGTACGTCAACTGCGTTGGTCATTAGTCCCGTTAGTGTAGTGCATGTTTTTCTCGGGAGATGGCGGTGATCTTCCCCCGCCGGATGGCGAGATCCGGTGCCGACCTACCGTCGGCTAGTGGGGTTTCCCCCTAACCAGGACTCTCCCACCAGCGCGGCACCGCCCCAGCCGGGATAAGCCCTATGCTCCCGACCGGTGTCCCGGCATATGTGGTAGTGTAGTGCATGTTAGTGTAAGTGTGTGTGTAAGGGGAGAGGATAGGACAAGGAAGAGGAAGGACAGATCGCGCGCGGTCGGTGGCCCGTTTGCTCCGGCATTCGCCTGGTTTTGATCGGAGAAACCACGGGAAACTACCGATGAGAGCCGCCGGTCGCTAGAATTCTCCTCCAGACAGTGACTGAATTCGACCTAGCTGAAAAGCTATTGTCGACAATCCTGCCGCCATCAGAACTCGAACCTAGGACCTCCCGGTCAGAAGCGCTGCAGTGACATCTGTTGATGCACTGAGCTACCGCTGCCGGTATTTTGTTTCATCAAAATGTCATTTCTGTGAATATCAACTTGCATAACTTGCCATGAGACCGCTGCCGCTCGAAGTTCGTTGTGGTGGGGAGGGCAGGCGCAGACACCTTTCCGCATCTCTTTTCTTTTCTCTCTCAAGAGGGCGCGCACATCCACGTCGCATGTTACAAAACCGCTGCCCAGGGGGCGTCGCAGCGGGCGACGTCCCTACACCACGCCCTTTAGTTTTGCAGTTTTTTAGGGGAAACTTTTGTGGATCTAGCTTCATTAATTCGTTGCCTTTGTATTTATTTACAAGTTAATTTTCTATTTTAAAAACTTTTTGGAACTACTTGCAATTTTAAATTCCGTCGCCTATGTCTGGATGATTATTTGGTTTTCGGAAACCGAATTAATGGTCTATAATTAATTTATGGTCCATATCTCAATTTTGCAACAAATGACCAGTCAAAAATCGATTAACTGGGGAAGGTTATTAAACACATGCTACAAATTCAACCAAGAGCTATTGGTTTAATCCAAACCACATAGTATCATTATTTGAAGCAACAAGTGCAGAAAATCCGTTGACAGAATCAGGCTTTTTGTGAAACAAGATCAGGTATTATTGTAATCATGAATATGTTACATTTTTTAGAAAATGTGGTAATGTGAATGAAACAAATATATTTTTTCCACAACGGGATCTAATGCAGCATACATTCCGAACGCAGCCTCCCCGGGGAGATAATGGAGCGCAGCCCTCTGGCGGTGCGCTGGGCTGTGGCTGTCCAGGGCTCCGTGGGGTGGAAGAGCGGCTTCGCGGCGCCCCGCCGCGCCCCGCACTTCCTCCCGGAGCGGGTGACGCGAGAACTGTATTAGCGCGCGCGAATTGTCACGCCGCCTGAAGCCCCATTCACTTTAGCAAAACCTCGGGGCCTTCCCCCCTTTTTCCGCTTTTTCCGAGCGGAAAGCCCGCGCCCCGCCCCGCCCCGCCCCACGCCCCTTTGTCCGCGCCTGCGCCCCAAAGCGCTCGCCCGGCCGCGAAAGACGCGCGGAAGTGAAGGCAGCGTGCGAATTGAAGAGGTTTGACTCGCCCTTTACACTCGTAATTACTTTTAAGTAGGCTTACGGCGCGGGCACGGGTGCGGGCGGGCAGGCAGGCGGGCGGGCGAGGCGAGGAATGTCGCGTGTTGTGACAGCCTCACAAAGGTGCGTGGGGCTGAATAGGCCCCCTGCGGGGTGGGGGTGGGGGCAGGCGTTGGGTCCTTGTGGAGTGGGCGTGGGCGGGGAGGCCCCTCGCCCGCCCTTCCGGCCTGCCCTTCCACTGCCATCTGGGGCGGTCACTCATTGTTGGCCCTCGTTAAACCTGAGGGAAGTGTAAACAAACTACTTACGCGCTTACCACCTTCCCAAATCTGTTTCTTTTCAGGCTGAAAGCGCCTTCGGAGACAGGAGACAAATTGTGGGGATGTCGGAAAGTAATTATTGACTGGTCACTAGGAGGAGGAGCGAGGACTGCGGCGAAAATGATGGTTGTTTTTGCCATCCACTTCTGCTTTTACTTCGGACCCCGGGCACTTCACTAGTCGTGTGTTACTGCACGATCGGATTGTGCTGAATTCAACAGCGAACATTAAAAGATCAATTTACCGAACATGCATGAGAATACTAACCTTCCGTTGGAACTACTGATTTTCCACATTTTAAAAGTTGATTATGAAGTATCTTAAAAGTTGATCTTTTTCTCCCACTTTACTTCGGTAAGTAATACTGAGTTGCTGTGAACCGTCCTTGAAACGAATGCGCTAACTTTTCATCAAAAACGAATATTTCTTCCTTAGTCTATGATGAACGATATATATATATAATATTCTTCAAAGATTAAGAATGCTGACAAAAATCAGTGCTGGCTTCTACCGTTATATTACTTCATAAATGTAACAATGATTCTGTGTATTATGAAGCTTTTTTTGTGATGCTTGAATGACACATTACATTCACACATTACTAGTTTCTAAGACTACATTGACAATATTTCTTGTTTTTAGTGCAATTCAAAAGAAATTTTTACGTTTTATATAGATGGGTTAGTTCGTTTTCAATATTGGGTTTGTTCAGAAGATTACTAATAATTTACTATACTTAACACCCTGAATAACGAGTTAAATCACACACATCTCTGTGCGTTTATTGATCGACTAAGAACATGTTAAACACGGGTAAACTTTTAGAGAATCAATCAAAGTCATTTGTTTGAATTCGGTCTTCCGCTAAAACGCGAACCAAAGAAGATGCAATACAGAAAACGCACATAACTAGGCCCCAGTTAAGATAATTGCAGTTTCAACGTGAATAAACGTGGAACTTGCATCATAAGGAGTCCGTATTGTCACGAGGGAGAATCGATGGTGCGTGAAGCGCAAAGAAAAGGAAATCCGTCAACGGGCGCTAAACGTCGTTCGTGTGACGTGCGTGGGGAGGCCGGGCGCATATTGAATCCGCCGCCGGCGACAGTTAACGAGCAATCATTGGCATGCGACGCCCTTGCGCGGCCACCAGAGACACTAACTCGATTCCGCGTCCCCTGCGCGGCCGCCCCCGGCTCGCCCTCCCCGCCCCCTCCCCCACGGTCGCACATCCCTCTCGCGCCCGCCCGCCCGCCTGCGCCCAGGCCCACGGCCCAGGAAGGAAGTGATTCGCGTCTGGTGCGGAGGCCCCGGCAAGTTTCGGGCGCGGAAGCTGCCACAAAGGGGGCGGCGGCCGCTTGAAACAAACGAGCGCAGCGGAGCGGCGGCTAATGGCTCCACACGCAGCGAGAGCAGCCGAGGAAGCAGGCGGCGGCGCGCGGCCCAACTTGGGGCTGCGCGATGCGGAAGATGTCGCGACATTTCCTCGCGGCGGAGGCTGGAGGGCCGCGATGCACGGGGAGGGGGGCACCGAGGGGCGCCGGGGGACGCCGCGTCCGCGCCCCGCGCCCCCGCCGCCGCCGTCCAATTAAATGAGCACAGTCGGGCGCCCTTTGGCCGGCGCGCCGCCAGGGCCCCCCTCCGCCAACGGTTGCGATGTCTCAGGGCAACATCTGTTGCCACTGCCGGCAGGTCCCAGGTTCCACTCCCGACTGTGACAGGGTTTTCGACACTAGTTAGGTCGAGTTCAGCCGCTGTCTGGAGGAGAATTCTAGAGGCCGGTGCTCTGCTCTACAGTTTTTCATGATGACATCCACATCCGGCGAATGCCGGAGCAGCACCCTAGCAATCGGGCCACGGACCGCGCACGATCTTGCCTTCCATCTCCTTGGCGTATTCTCTCCCCTCCACTACTACACGTGTCGGGAAGGCGGTCGGGAAATGAAAGCATGTCCCGTTGGTGTGGTGCCCCGCTGGGCGGTAGATACCTGGAGGATGAATTCCGTATGCCGGCCCGTATAACTCGGGGCAACGTAGTGAACCGAAGAAATGCCTAATTCGGAACGGCAACTTGTCAGGACTGCCAACTTCTGATACAAAGTTTTTGACCCCGTCACGCGATTTTCAAATTGACAGATATTCGGAATGCCTCTTGTCCAGTAAGACTGCTATTTCCTTCTTTTTTTCGCTTGATTTTGTTAAATGTGGAGCTTATGAATATTTTTTTCGTACATGATTATTTTGAAACAATGTGTAATCTCGTAATTAATACAAGAGTATAATTAATTACTAATTATGTATGAATAAGAGTATCTATTAACTTCATTATTAGGGTCAGATACTTTACAATTCGCTTCAAATAAAATCGATTTATCAACGTCAGGAAAGACTCGAAAACTCCAAAAAAGACGTTATTTAAAAAATAATTTTGTTAATTAAGCCTAATTCATCGAGAAACGATTAAAAATACTCACTACCTTTTTCGATAATTTATTTATTCAGGAATATAAACTTATTGCAAACGCCGAAGTATTGAATACATCAGATTCTTTAAATTGCGTAAGTACTCTATTTAATAAATAGATCCGTTTTTGAGTGTTCATTGTTCTTGTTTTTATGTAAGTTCTTAAAAAGCATTTATTCTTGAACACTATTACTTCTGTTTCTAATATGTAAATATATTTTTAGCTATGTCTCCAAGTAAATCCTACGTTCTTCAATTTCTTTTAATTGATTTACGACTTTATAAATCCAAAGTGTCATCAGACTTAATGCCCTCAGACAGACATTAAACACTTACAAATGCTTCTGAAAGCAGTAATATAACAAAGCAAAGTAAATTTGATTTAATGTATTTGTTTTGATTAATTTTCATCAAAAACAGTAAAAAGATGTTTATGACTCATAGGTGAGAATACAATCTCCGTATGATTTCTTGAGCTCCAGAACCCACCCTTTTCCCATAAATCGTTGAATGATGAATAAAAGTACCAATAAAGTTTTGTTACCAACATTCGAAAACCAAAAATTATCTCTCCCGAGTTATAGAAAACTTATTTGCATCGCTGTACGAACTGCAGATTTGATTTGTTAGCATTGCTTAAGTATCAACTCACATTCTCAGCTCCATTCCTACTCCAACTGGAAGGAGTGCTCAATAAAACGTGAGAATTATGAGATCACATTTTCATGTTAATTACTTATTTTAAATATAATGTAATATTTAAAAAAAGAATTTAATTAATATATTAAAATAAATCAATTTACATACAATCAAATATTTATTATTCATAATTTATTAATTTCTTTTAATTTTCATTCTGTTACGAGTAACATTGACGAGTACGTGTTTTAACTGCCACAGAACTATAATTTGAACAGTTATGTACATAACAATATTAATTATAATTCAGTAAGTGACAACAACCTTTGTTTAAATAATTGTATATTCTACTGGGAGGGGCTATATCAGTATCTGTTAAATATCAGATACTGATATACTATATCAGTATCTGTTAAAATACCTTTTCGCTTTTTATATTTTCGGAAGGGGGGGGGTTACAAGCTGATCCTACTATCCACGTATACATTTTTGTTTATGAAGTCAACATACCTTTTCGCTTTTTATATTTTCGGAAGGGGGGTTACAAGCTGATCCTACTATCCACGTATACATTTTTGTTAATGAAGTCAACACTATCTGAAGATATCCCATATACCATATACTTCTTACTACAGTATTTAATAATGAATAAATAAAATTTATGATGCCCATAAACAGGCTTCATTCACATGCGTATTTCAGCAAATTGCACAATCAATTCTGATATGTAAATAACTAACTAAAACAACGCACAAATGCCACTACATACGACGGAATGAATCCGCATGGAATATTGAATTTAGAAAGTCACAATGTCTGCTTTTTAGGTAACCTCCTTGTCTCAAGAGAGATTAGTAGTAACGTTGCAGGGTCCCTTAAAATGTTTCATTTTTGTGCCAACCCGCCTTCAAAAAATGTTCCAACATCGTACGTTTGTTTTTTAATAAAATTAAAATAACATACAATAATTAATAAATATCATTAACATATTTGTTAACAAGGCAGTTAAATATTTACTCACTTCTAACTTGCCGTTTCACATTGTGTATAGTCGAAAAATGAGTTCATTTGTGGTAAATAATACAAAAGTTTCCAGCGCTTGGTCCCAATCTTATCAAATAAAAATAACTAACGTTAAGCATATTACAGTAAGTTGATCACAATGATCTGTTATTTATCATTTAATTTTTACACCAATAACATTATTTGTGTGAAACACGAAACACTGAATCTGGACGAATTCGGATGCTAAATCTAGAAAAAAATTCTCTAACACATAGTGTAGCCAGAATACACGTGTTGTGGGTCTTTGATACCGAAAAATTGATTGACGGCAAAAGCCTGCCCGTCTGACTGTGAACATCAATAGCCGCTAAATCGTCCAGCCGATTTTCTCAAAAACTGACATTCCCGGATCGCTCTGGCTGATGTCGCGGCCCCTTGTATTTGAAACCGATATTTTAATTTTGGGGGTGCTTTACATGAAGCCTCTGGAACATTTTCAAAATTTTCAAGAAAATGGAACCAACGTGTTTCATTAAACTTTGTTATTGGTTAGTGAGAAGGACGTTTAAGAGAATGGTGCAGGTCTCATGTTCGCTGAGAACCCCGATTTTTCGGAAAATTGAAAAAATTCAAACATTTTTCAGAATCTTCCTACAACTACAACTACGAAGATAAACATTGTTTTCTTAATGAAATGTGTTAAAAACAGATTTAAAAATTGTCATATTCAGTTTTTCAAAAATATGAGTATTTTTTGCTAAATTGTGTTCAAAATGTTTCTTGAAACGCTGATTTTCCGAAACTTAAAAAAATGTCGGTGTCTTCCTACAACTACAATTATGATCATACATTTTTTTCTTATTGAAATGTGCTCATCAAAAACATGTATACAAATAACGTCATTTGAATTTTTGGAAAATATGAGTATTTTTTCTGTAATTTGGCGTCAAACTAAGTCGCCTGCTCCGAAAATTCCGCGCTTCGTGATCGTAATTTTTTTAATTGTTTGAAGCAGTTGGATGCTACGTAAGTTAGTATGTGTATATTATTTTATTTTATTTTTATTTATTTTACGTCAAAATTTTTCATATTTCATATTTCTTTGTTCGTTTCTTACACTGGAGCTTTTGTGACAGGCTTTTGTTTCTTACATTCGAGCTTTTGTAAAGGAACACATTTGTGTTCCTTTACAAATTAATCTTTTAGAAATTATTTAAAACCTAATTGTAATATATGAAATAAAAATTGGTAGCCTTCAGGGTATACAGATTGAAATGAAACAATGACCTTCCACGTCGCGACTCGCAGATTTCTGTGAATTACGTCTCATTGTTGTGACATGATTTATCTGTATGAAAAGCATTTATCATTGTCAAATTTGGGGTGAATTGAAAATATTTAGTTTTCGCACCAAATGTTCTACCATTTAAATGAGCTTTACGAAAAATGACGGCTGAGACATTTTAATGCGGAGAGAAATTAAAGTATAAATAATATTTCATAACCATTACTAAAGGCGAGAAAGTACGTGCTGCTGTAGCACCACTAGTTTTTTAATTAAAACTATACTTCAAAGACAGCTCTTAACATAGTATGATTTTTCGAAAATAATAATAGTTTTCAAGTAATTTTGCGTCAAATACTGGCGTTTTTTAAATTTCCTAACACAGTCAAAAATTTTTCCACACCAAATATTGCCATTAATGGAGATGAAAGGTAAAACTAAGTGGTCATTTCAGTAAGTTTCAATACTTGTACAAAATCACATTTACTCATTAACGGTTATTTAATGGAAAGTACAGCGCGCCAGAAAAGTCTCTCCGCAGTGGCACCTTGGTGCTTGCAACACAAATTACGTTGGTAGCAGCATGTAACAAAAGAAAACGTAAATACCACAACATAACATGCTGGAAGTGTTGTCTCCTTCGTCTGTTTCCCAGCTATCTGTTTGCTCCCAACATCATTGCCATTTTTAATAGGAGGCCCTGACTCGGCCCAGTGCAGAGAGTCGTTCCCGGCGCACTGTATTATCTGGTTATTTCAAAGACACAACGTCCCCAACTGGCTGCGTGCGCTGTGGGCGTGGGAAATGCGTGTGTGTGTGTGTGTGGGGGGGGGCGTATCTCCATGTGAAGCGCCGCTGATTGCGCTAACGATCCCCCCCCCCCCATCCCCACTGATGAGTGGCTGCGCGCTGTTTGAGACGCCTCGCAATGACACACATCTGCAGCGCTGCGTTTCGGAATCGGACGCGTTCTTTTGCTTCTTTTCCCCGAACTGTTGGCCCGGCCCTAGTGGTCTTCTTTCGGAGCGTGAAGATCCCTTATTTATTATCCATACAAACTCAATACAAAATATTCATTCCTTATTTGCGAAAATATGTGGTAACTCGTAATCTCGATGGGTGTGTTTACAGGATTTACAGTACAAGAATTGTTCATTTTTTCTGAAAAGAATCTGAATATTTTAATTAAGTATTATGTATTTTTTTTAAGTAGGGACCGGATTATACGCAAGTTGTACATACGTGCATATTTTACATATTTTTGAGATAATCACATATTTTTAACAATCTGGCGTACATCAGCATATTAGTTCTGTTTGAAGAAATCCGACTCATAAATTGGAGAGGAATTTCTTAGAAGTAAGTCGTTTTCGTTTGTTTCATTCTTGGGATACGAATAATGTCTTCCAGATATGACAAAATTAAAAATTTCCGTCTATTCAGTTCTTGCAACAAGAACAAAATGTATATTAAAGTAGGTTGCAACAAGAAGGTTCTTCCGAGAGAAATTGTTGATGGTCTAAATATGTCACCTTGTTTAATAACACTATTTGAAAATTGTTCAATAACATCAATAAATGTTGAAAGAATATTTTCAATTTACAAACATATGAATACACATAAGATAAGTAATTTGTTGGTTGACAATTTTGAAAAACATGTGGTAACATGTTTCGCAAATACTACTGTCTGGTAAATACATTCACATGTAACCAATCGTTAAAAGTAGTATTTGATAATAAATGTATCACATAGCAAAATTATTTTCTTTTTTAATCCATATTTCCTGAAGTCTTTTTTCCTGCATATTTGCATATAATTTGGTATACATTTTCATTTGCCGTGCATATTTTAGAAAAAAAAACGGCATATATTTGCGCATATTTTTCAAAAAATAACCCTTGCATAGAATCCGGTCTCTACTCATAAATAAAATGTTTTCTCATTAAATAAGAGTAAGTCAATACTAATTTTGTCAGACATTACGCTAGTACGGAGATGCCATAAGAAAAGCTTCAAAGCATAGAACAAAAAGGTTTAAAATTTTGACATTATGGGGAGCGATTTACTGCATTTGTCAGTAACATAAATTTTCAATAGTGATAAGGATTTGGTTTTTACATTGAAATATACTCGATTCAACTTACCGAAACAAATACTACCAATATTTCAAACAAAATTATACATAATTTAATTCGGAATTATTCGAGGTCTAGGGTCTGGCATCTTGTTCCGAAGTAAATGCAGCGCCAGCACAATTTGTCGTCATTATTCCATGCGTTTAGAGACCTGGGCAGGCGTGCCCCGGAGCCACATCGGGGCAGCCCTCGAGCGCCCTTCGCACGCGCCAGCCCCTTGGCCACCCGCCCTCGGCCCTCGGCGCCGCCCCAGGGCTCCGCCAGCAGCGCTGCGGGCGGGCGCCTCGGAGAGCGCGTGTTTGGCACGCAGCCCGAAAGCGAACACTTCTTCACCCACCGTGTTGATGTTTGGTTGATGTCGAGTTCGCCTGAGCAGGTGGTCAAGTAGAAGAGGGGGGGGAGGAAGTCAAGAAAGCGGAAGACAAAATGAACTCGACGCTGAAGAGGAAGGAGGACAAAAGACGCGAGGAGAGTTGTGGGGCATAAAGGACGCGAGCAGTAAACTAAAATGAATATATTCTATTCTCTGGCGCTGATTTGAATGTGGTGCGGCTCTCAATAAAGAAACGATGGGGGGCGGTTCTGTTGGTTGATGATTACTCACTACTCACCGCATTATTGCACATTTGTCACGGCATACAAACTCTTTGTAGAAATTTATTCCGTAGAGGCTGAAGTATTATAAATTGTACAAAAGCATTACCATTGTTCAGCATATTACAAATAGAGCAGATATCTTACATTTAGTTCAAATATTCGTGTGTTACAAAAGATAATTTACGATATATGCGAATGAACTTTTTTCACAAGAAAGAGCTTGGCGACTGCCCTTCAGTTCTTAAATGCGCGTCTGTCCTCGGGGACGTAGAAATACGGAGAAAGTGATGAGACAACGATGCAGATGTTTTCAAAACATCGAAGTTTTTAAAAAAACGTTAATAATTAAAATATCGATGTATTGAAGACGATGTTTTATGCACATCGATGATTGTTGCTCGATGTTTTTACGTTTTCGTGGATGAAAAATTCCCATAATTACAATATTGTAAAAGTTAAAATGCAAAATACTAACTGATGCTACCTCTGTCCCTTTGTGTTTGAACCAAACTGCGTGGTTTGCACTCCTTTCACCGGTCGGGAGCTTAGAGCTTATCCCGGCTGGGGCGGTGCCCCGCTAGTGGGAGAGTCTTGGTTAGGGGGAAACCCCACTAGCCGACGGTAGGTCGGTGCCGGATCTCGCCATCCAGGGGGGGGGGGAGATCACCGCCATCTCCCGAGAAAAAACATGCATTGCACTAACGGGACTAATGACCAAAGTAGTTGACGCGCCAGGAAACACGAAAAAATCAATTAATCAATCAATGTACTCCTTTCAACGAGCATCCTATCCCTCGCCGGAGATGACCCTGGTATTTCCTTCGTCTTTCCCCTTATTCCGCACATGGGAAGGCGTATTTTAGCATTGCTTTCAGTTATATTTTAATTATAAACTATTACATACGCCCACTGTTAATTTTTTTCCGTATGAATTTAATGTTAGAGGATACTCCTCCAGCTTTAAAACATGGATGATTTTTGTTGGATGTATTATTAACATAGTAGAGGTGGCTCAGTGCATCAACTGATGTCACTGCAATACCTCTTCCCGAGAAGTCCTAGGTTCGAGCCCCGACAGTGGCAAGGTTTTCGACACTAGCTTGTCAGCTAGGTCGAATTCAGTCGGTGTCTGAAGGAGAATTCTAGAGGCCGGCTTCTCTGATCGGTAGTTTTCCGTGGCTTTTCCGATCAACACCAGGCAAATGCGCGTGATCTTTACTTCGTTGTCCTATCCTCACCCCTTATACACACACACACACACACACACACACACACACACACACACACACGCACACACACACACACACACACACACACACACGCACACGCGCACGCACACACACACACACACACACACACACACGAATATGTACTACACCACCACACATGCCGGGAGGGCGGTCGGGAGCTTAGAACTTGTCCTGGCTGGGGCGGTGCCCTCTGGTGGAAGATGCCTGGTTGGGGGATACCCCGCTAACCGATAGGTCGGCGCCGGACCTCGCCATCCAGCGGGGGAAGATCACCGCCACCTACCGACGAAAAAACATGCCCTCCACTTACGGGACTAATGACCTCAATAGTTGACGTGCCCGGAATCACTAACAACGTGTAATGAACAAGTATGTTTGCGAGCGCGGCTGTTCTGCCCTGGCAGAGGGAGCGCTAAGCGTTGATTGGGTCGCCCTTTGGCGCGCGGCGCCGCGGGGCTTCGTGTTTGCGCAGAGCGATCCCGCAAACAACGCGCTGCCGCCGCCGCCGCCGCCGCCGCCGCCGCCGCCGCCGCCGCCTCGCATTACGCGCACGGAATCTCCGCGCAAACAGCAGCGGATCACCGCGCGACCGCTTTGAGAGCACGGCCCCGGCGCGCGCTCTGCCTTCAGCGGCGGAGCATCGCCGCCCCCCTCCCCAGTGCCTACAGCGACGAGGACCGGCAGGTCCTGGGGTTGGAGTCCCGATACACGAGTATTTATGTTTTTTTATTTATTTATCTTACGTCAAAAAAGCAGTTAAAACTGCGTATGACGTGCTATGGGGAAAAGTAAATTGTGTGCACATTTTCAAAATTCTGTGATCCCTACACTAAGTCATATACTACTTAAATTTTGAATTTTGAAAGGAAAAAAAAACAAAAAAACTACCATGTAATAAAATCTATTTTCAAGGATAAAAAGGCAATAAATGTTGGCTCTTATCCATGTTGTCCTTCGGAATAATACTTCCTGCCGCGACAACATGGAAACCATATTTTGAATAATTGTATTTCCCCCTGAAATCTAGAAGACGTGCACAGAAAATGAAGTTACATTTATGTCCAGAAGCAAAACAAGGGGCCATCTCAGCATTTGCTCAATGGGTCAGGGAAACTGGACGAAAAACCTGATCGAGATGGGGATGGGGATATTTTCCGCACAGCCCGGTCTAGGGGAGAATTTGCACGGCCGCACATGGGAAGGCGTATTTTAGCATTTTTTTCGGTTATATTTTAATTATAAACTGACATACACTACCACTATTAAATTATTTTTTTCCGCATTAATTTAATGTTAGAGGATACTCCTGCAGCTTTAAAACATGGATGATTATTGGTGGATCTATAATTAACATGACCGGGAGAGGTGGTTCAGTGCATCAACTGATGTCACTGTAGTGCCTCGTCGTGGGAGGTCCTAGGTTCGGGTTCCGACAGTGGCAAGATTTGCGACACCTACTTGTTAGCTGGGTCGAATTCAGTCGGCGTCTGGAGGAGAATTCTAGAGGCTGGCTGCTCTGATCGGAACTTTTACGCTCTTGCTCCTATCAATAATAGGGGAATGCCGATCAGTATACTAACAAACGAGATCTGTCCTTCCTTTTTTTATCTTCGCCTCTTTACTTACTCCTCCCTTTACATACACACACATTCTTTTCCATACACCATACTACTTATATGTTGGAAGTCTGCTGCTTGTATCGGTTGTTATTTTTGAGAAAGTTTTGACAATGCCTTAGGGGCTTCGTGTAAAATATTCCCAATTTAAAGAATTATTTTCAAAATCACGGGGTTTTCAGACGGGCCAGATCGATCGCCGAATATTAATTTTGACGGGTGGAACGACGATTTGACAAAAATAACTTTTTCGGTAACAGGGGTATCCAAAACGTACCCATACCCGTTGAAATCTCGAAATTCATTTTCCACAGCATACTTTTTATATACTACATAGAATATTATGATACGTATGTATACGAGAAAGTAAAAACACTCACTACAGTATCGGAAATAATGATCATCAATTGACGGGTTCGGCAACATCAATCAATCAAACCACGCGCGTCGCAGACCCACCTAGCCGGGGCTGTCCTCTCTGCAGAGCACTCTCCGCAACGGACCACGTGCGAGTATTTTCCTGAACACACAGCCCTCCTATTTACCTGAACGCATCTTCGCGAATTGCTTATTAACTCTAGTGTGTGCACGTTCATCACTTACGAAGACCCGGAAAAATGCATGGCCCTGCAAATTTATCCTCGCTGTGATAACCAATGATAGTACATTTAACGTTCATGTTTCAAAAATGAAAAATAAAAATGTACCGCGTAGTAGATAAACTAGTACTAGTTTATACATAAAATAGTGCTAGAAAAAATATATGTAATAAGCGTTATTATTGCGTATTCAAATTTAATAATGTATACATTTTATTATAGGGTTTTTATTACTATTAATATACTTTAAATTTACTTTGTTTAATAAAATAGTAATTGTAGTAAAACTATTCGTTATTAGCTAGTTATTATGATTCGAGGATTTTTATCAAGAAACGATCTTTTCACTGAACAACAGACACACACTCTTTCGTTATGATGCTCTCGCCGGATACAATGATTCGAAGGGATTGTGTGCGTGGTTCTTGATCGGCCCATCGATTTGCCGTCCGTTGCCGCATCGTCGTTCGTCGATCCGTCGATTGGCCTTTGTAGGGTCTTCGTGTCCCGCCCGCCCCTTCTCTGCTCTTCTTTTGATATTTCTGGTTCTTGCGATGGAGCCCTTCCATTCGGACACACCCTTTAGGCCCCATTTCCATACAGATGAGTAATTGTTCCTGGCGAAGCACCACATAATTTTCACATGCAAGGAAATTTACTTTAATCGATTCATTCAGAGATTGTGCAAAATAATGTTATTCTGCTGTTTTTCAACTTTATGCGAATAGTATTTCATACTAAGTGATAGAATGGAATAGTATTTTCACATACGTTCGCCTTACATAAATATTTCTTCGATGGCTCAAATAGTAGACGAGTTACGAAATGAAAGAAACTTCAGTGCATTATTGTAAATTATTTTCCCTAAGTTCTTGGAGCGCGTAAGAGACGATTAAAGACGACGGCGAGGGAGCGCTGCCTGACGCTCGCGTGCGTGCGCAAAGCTACGAATCGCGCCGCGAGGATCGATAGAAATTCAAACACTTTTTGTTTTCTTGGTCTCGCCCTTGTGCTCCTTCGTGTTCTCAACAAACAATGCCGAGAACTGCTGCCGTAAGAGGACGCTGTGTTAAACTATGTTGAGAGCTCTGGGAACGTGAAGTGTTATTGATATTCCACAGAGAACGGTGTTGAGTAACAACCTCTGTATTAACAATGCGCCATTTTCTTCGGATAACTCAGTGGGTGTGTGCGACTGCGGCCGAAGCTCCTCCACGTATCCGTTTCTCGGCAAACACTGGAAAATGGCGCTCCGGCGACTGCGGTCCAGCTCGATGTGGCCGACCGGTAGCGGTAGCTCAGTGCATAAACTGATGTCACTGCAGCGCCTCTGACCGGGAGGTCCTAGTGCCCACTCCCCACGGCGGCAGGATTTTCGACACTAGCTTTTCAGCTAGGTCGAATTCAGGCGCTGTCTGGAGGAGAATTCTAGCGGCCGGCTGCTCTGATTGGTAGTTTTCCGTGGTTTCTCTGATCAACAACAGGCGAATGCCGGAGCAGTACCCTACCAAACGGGCCACAGACCGCGCGCGATCTGTCCTTCCTCTTCCTTGTCCTGTTCTCTCCTCTTACACACACACTTACACTAACATGCACTACACTACCACATATTCCGGGAGACCGGTCGGGAGCTGAGAGCTTGTCCCGCCTGGGGCGGTGTCCCGCAGGTGGGAGAGTCCTGGTTAGGGGGAAACCCCACTAGCTGACGGTAAGTCGGCGCCGGATCTCGCCATCCAGCGGGGGAAGATCACCTCCATCTCCCGAGAAAAAACATGCACTACACTAATGTGGCCGACCGCTTCTCGCCAAATTCCCGAGAACGCTCTTGCGCACGGCGCCGTTTCGCTCGCTCCGTGACGCGCGGCACGAAAACAAAACACGGCTGCGTGGCGTGCGGGCGTCGCCTCGCCTCGCGTCGCGTCGCCTTTGCCGTTGTGTGGACGCGTTGTCGTACAAGGCGCCTGCGTGTTGACGGAGGTATCGTGTCTAATTAATGCAAAGCAAATATTGAGAATAAACGCGCGCGGTGACAGCTACATTAGGGAGCGCGCTGCTGTTTGCGCAGGCGGCGGCGGAGGCGGATGAGGCTCGCGGGCAGGAACGCGGCAACGCGGCCACGCAGGTGCGACGCGCGCGCGCCTTGCGGCCGAGACGCGAAACGCCCCCCGTGGGGAGGCAATTTTCGTTTCATTCCAAAGCTGGATAAACACTCCAACAAATTTGTGCCTCGTGCTCGCTGATACATCTCTTGGCTGCTTTGAATGTGTAAGCTTGTGATATAACATGAGTATGTTGTGGACATGCTTCTCAAATTAGGTACTTCGAAAAAAACTAGCTACCCAGAAGTTAAATAGGTGTTTCTTACGTAGGAGGGATATAATGAGCTAAAATGAAAATAAACGATGTCTCGGCGATTAGCCAAATAGGTGTTGACTTGATATTCTCCTTACCTTCAGTGCTTGTGACAGATTATTATTATTTCGGTTTTTACACAGCACAAATATATAAACACATTTAAGCTGCCTATATTTCTCGACCCACATCCCTTAAGTGTTGCTAATATTAATGATTACTGCACATAAAAAATGTAAAGATCTATGCGTTGAGAGCACATTTCTCAAACAACTAATCCGCAGATTTATGTCATCTGCGCTCTTCAAGGACAAAGTAAAAAAAAATACAGCAAATGCTTATTTATGCTTATTAATGCTATTTATACAGTAAGTGTGCACATCAAGGATTTCATCATAAGCAAATTCGCCGGAGTAAATGAGTGAATACTAAAAATGAGTGAATACTTCACAACTGAGATATTCCTCCAGATGTTTTACTCTGTGTTTCATCATCGTGTTTCTACCTTTGTTTGCCAGTTACATGCTTCACAACACGTCGGCCTTGAATTGCCATGTTGTTACGATGTGTTTATATTGCTAAAATTGCATAAATACATCGCAGGTTGTGCACAGAGGCCGACTGGCTCGCTGGATCCTTTTGGCAAAACGTTTGCCGCGTCAGCCCTCGTGCCACATTCTGAGTGTTTGCCCCGACTTTCTATTCCTTTCGGATCTGAGACTATACTTCTACGGAACGGCTGGAGAGACAAAGAAATAGCTCTCTTGAGACCATTTAGCCATCGATATAAAACGAGAAACACTTGTTAAACAAAAATCCATCGGTATCTCTCTCATTCTGAGTAAAGGCATGCAGATAGGGTTCCGATCGGTAAAACGTAAATCGAAGTAAATATCCGGTTGAGTTTGCTCAAGCCATGAACTGATGTCACTGCAATGCCTCTGACAAGAAATTCCTAGGGTTCGAGTCCCGACAATGGAAGGTTTTGCAACGTTAGCGAGAGAGCTGGGACGAATTCAACCGCTGACTGAATTCTGTCGGTCAGCTGCTCTGCTGGGTAGCTTTCCCTGGGTTCTGAGATCAACGCCATACGAATGCCGGAACAATACCCTGACAAACGAGCCACGGACCGCGCGCGATCCTTCCTTCATCTTCCTTGTCCTATGCTGATCCCTTACTTACGCACACATTTAGTACACTGCACTACCACACATGTCGGGAGACCAGTTGGGTTGAGCTTGAGAGTTGAGCTTGCCCCGGCTGGGCGGTCCCCCCTGGTGGTGATGCCTGAACACCCGCCGGCCGAAGCACAAGTCGGAGTCAGATATCGTCAAATAGCGAGGGAAGATAACCGCCACCTCCGGGGTAAACACTTCCACTACACTTGCGGGACAAATGATAGCAGTTGACTAGCCAGAGAAAAAGGAATAATCAGTCAATCGAAAGTAAAGGTTTGCACTTCAATTTCTGTTATTAAATAATATATGGTTTAGAATAAGAGAAATAACAAAAAAATAATAATAATAATAATAATAATAATAATAATAATAATAATACAGAAAACCCACATTAACACGAATTCGAAGGGACCGAAATGATCGGAGTTGATGTTATAAAAATGCGTGTTATCCGTGTATTATATATGGGCGTATTACCATTATCCCTTGCCGCGACAGAAGTTTTGTTCGTGTTAGGGCGCATATATGCAAATTTTCACTGAAAATTTGGTGATGGACGGGTGAACGGACAGACGAACGGTATTCCCACAATGTAAATATTGACTTCAGATATATTTAAAAAAATATAATTGTGGAAAAACAAATAAATACATCAAAATTACGTATATGTCAAATTATTCACTGCATTTTGCACTATCTTATTGAGATATACCAAAATTTTCCTCCCTCTCTTCATCTATATCTGCTAAAGATCTTAGCGTCCGGCTTGCTGGGTCAATGGGTCACGATATAATTATAATCCTTATTACCTCTATAATGGATTATAGGATCCGCCGACTATACAGCGCAGCTGGGAATCTGAAATAGAATGTTTCTATTCCTAGTTCATTACTGTTTGGATTGACTAAATGAAAAATCACTTTCTTTTCTATAGAACAAAATTTAACAAAGTTTATTTTTACTTTTTTTATCAAACAATTTAATGAATTTAAGTTAGGCCTTTGATCATGATCTCTTTCAATTTACAATTTTACACCGCAGGTTAACTTATCTTTCTTCGTTGATGTCCTCGTAGACTTCTCAGTCGAAATATCTTGCGATCTTGCCGTAGTCCAAAATTCCAACGAAATCCTCTTCTGCCCTATCCAAGCTGGTCTCAAACTATCAAAATTACCAGTCCCGATTACGTCCTATGACATAGTCCCGAACTTGATTACCACTCCCGACAAAGTTCCTATTTATACTTCAATATTGCTTCCACATGAAAATATCTACGAACAGTTCAGAAGCGCGTTTCAGAGCAGAATGAAATCTTCCTGCATGATTCATCCCTCGAAGACTTCGTATTAAACTACCTTCATTTTTTTCATAACATTTGACCGTCTAAACTTCTCCGCCCAATCCCAAAGTTTCTACTTTCGGCATCAACCCATCTCTTAATGCATTTAGAAAAAACAAAAACTACATTGTTTATTCACGGTCGTTGCTATGCTCTAGCTCTCGTGATATTTCGTAATGCATGTTCCACTCATATTGTCTCCAAATAAATGTTAATTTATTTTAACGTGACATATCGGTATGTCACAGCTTCCTCTCCAAGCGTCATTTGGTTTGCTACAACCTAACTAAATGACAAGACTAAAATTGAACACTTTCTTCTTGCTTCTTCACACTAAACGACATTAACACTTTACACTTTGCACTGCACTAGGTCTTGTTACTTGCTGCCTTAAAACTATTTACATTTTCCTTTCGGAATGTGCCAACAATAACCATTTCATCAGGTATTCTAATAGCCGTATCTGCCTAATATTTGCTCCCCATTAACTTAATTGAATACACAAACACATTAAATTAAACTCCCTACACAAACCGACAAAATACACATAATAACAAAACAATAACAAAGAAAAACTATTACACCTAATATTTACAACTATTTACAAATCTCTGTTATGACCAGTATATTTAATCAGGCGTGTTTGTCTCTCATATACGGCGTCATGTTCCTGTAGTTATATAGTTCCCATTTGCCGTCCATTTTCATCATTCAAAATCGCGGCATTCTTGCTTAATACTTTACAAATTCGATACGGTCCTTTATACAACGGGAAAAATTTATAAAATAGCTTCTTATCCACTGACGACACTTGAGGTACTCTAATTAACACTTCATCATCCTCCTTATACTCGCCTCGAAAGCATTGTTTCTGTTTTAGCTTTCTTTTTGCTGCTGCCTCCCTCAAATTGTCATAAATTATTCGCGTATCTCTCACATCATCTGGGATCCCACTTATTTCTGGAGGTATCCTAATCCTTCGAAACGGATCCTTTTCTCCTTCCTACCCATGTGGACCTCTATAGGCGTGCTTCGCGTGCTCCCATGCGGAACATTATTCAAAACATAGTTCAATACTGGAACGGCCTCCATCCATCGGTTATGGCTTTCCGAAATGTAGACTCTAAATAAGCGTGAAATCTCCTTCATAATTCTTTCGCTGGGGTTAGCTTGAGGATTCCGTACCGTCGTGTAACATGTTTGGATACCAATTCTTCCCATGTCTTGTTCCCATTTTCCACTAGTAAATTGCGTCCCCAGATCACTAATAATTTTTTTAGGTATACCGAATTCGTCAAAAAATGTGTGGCATTGCGTAATGCAACTCTGTGCATTCTGCCTTTCTAATGGGGTATAATTTTGTGATTTTAGAGAAAACATCCATTATTACTAACAAATATTGATTCCCAAATTTGGATTTCGGCATTGGTCCATAAAGATCCACAGCGTATATTTCCCTAGTTGATGTAGGTATTATCGCTTCGCTGCTCCCCTCATACCTTTTATTGGGGTGTTTGGTTTCTGACAGACGTCACACTTATTGATTTGCTTACGGATTTGTCGCCCCATGCCCTTCCAATAGCATTTTGATCTAAGTATTACTTCGATTTTGTTACACCCAAAGTGGCCGAAATGTTGGTGAGTAGATAGAATCAGTTCTCGCCTATGCGCTTCTGGTATCCAAATTTGATACTGCGTCCTCGTTTCCTGATCCGATGTAATAATACTCCTCGTACATCTTCCACATTGAAAATTTCGGATCATCCTGCCGTCGGTCGTTATCCTCCGCCGAAAAATGCTCAATTATTTGCCTCCCCACAGGATCTCTCTTTGAATTTTCGATAATTCCTCCTTCGTCCATTTCGGTCGTATTTCCATTAACTGGATAGCATTGATACCGGGTTCCACACTACCTTCCTCTTCCTTTATCCTGATTCTCGATAAATAATCGGGCAAAACGTTATCACGGCCTTCACAATATTGGATGTTAAAATCAAATTGTTGAAGCCATAGTGACCATCTCAACAATCTGTCGTTATTCAAATGACTTCTCATTAAGAAAATTAGGGCCTTGTGGTCCGTAATGACGGTAAATGGTCGTCCAATTAATATAGACCGTAATTTCTGCGTAGCCCACGATTCCCAAAGCTTCCCGTTCACTGGTAGTGAAACGTCGTTCACTAAGAGTCAACACACGACTTTCTAGGGCGATTATTCTCTGCTTATTCTTTTCGTCGAATTGGAACAGCACAGCTCCCATGGCAAATCCACTACTATCTACTTGTAGATACATTCTTTTGTCGAAATCTGGATAACTGATCAAAAATGTTTTCTCAAATAGTTCTTTTAATTTTTCAAACGCCTCTTGACATTTTGCATCCACGCCCATTTCCTCCCTTCTTTAGCAATTCTATTATTGGGTGTATAATTTCTGAATAACCTTTGCAGAACCGGGAATAATAATTGCACACCCCAATCAATCTTCTAACTTCCCTTACATTCCGAGGTCGTGGAAAATTCTTAATCAATTCTTTCTTTTTATCTTGCATCGACATCCCTTGATCCGATATGACGTGCCCCATAAATTCTATATTCCTCCTTCCGAATTGGCATTTTCCAATATTTAATTTTAAATTATACTTCCGAAAGATTTCGAATAGTTTTTTCAACTTCTTTAAATGTTCAAACATATTGGTAGAGAATAATACAATATCGTCGACGTACATGAGAGTAGTTTCCTTTAGTTCATCCGGTATTACATCGTCCAAATAACTGATTAAAGCCGCGCCACTGTTCTTTAATCCAAAGGCCATCCTCTGAAAACTATACGTATTGCCTTCAAATGAAAAACTGACAAATTTTTGCGATTCTGGGTGTAGTCCAATTTGCCAGTACGACGCAGTAAAATCCAGTCCCGTGAATATCTGAGCTCCTTTTACCTTCCACATCATTTCATCTAATTTCGGCGGTTTTTCATGACGAGCAATGGTCTTGCTATTGAGTTTCCTAGCATCAACACAAAATCTGATCTTATTGTCTTTCTTACGAACTATCACTATTGGGCTTACATACGGTGTCATCGATTTTTTTATTATACCATCCTCAAGCATCGTGTTTATTTGTTTACGTACTTCGCTTTTATATACATGGGGATCGGATATTGTTTCAGATTAAAAGGTTCCTCATCCATCAATTCAATTTTAAATTGATATCCCTTTACCGGCCCTTGAACTTCCAAAAATATCTCTATATTCATTGACTAACATTTCAATAGCTTCACTAGCATCTATTCCGTTTTCGTCGACCCGCCCTCTGCTGCCGTGTGGATCTGGTCCCTGGTCTCTTCAATTTGTTCCGCAATATCGCAAATACACATATCTTCGCCCTCCTGGTCTTTGATCCCTAAACAATGTTGTTGCCCTTTGTCACCTCGTAACAATACACTCCTGTTACCTATGTCGACCTTGGCGTCACACATTTTAGGCCATCAATCCCAAAATAATTGGACGAATCAAATTCTTCACTACAATTGCCGGAAACTGAATTGTGATCCCTTGAACTTCCACTTCCACCCAAATTTGCCGACTTCTCGTTTCGATGCGCCTTCCATTAGCTGTCCGAATATCCAAACTCCTGGTGGGTAGCTCATCAATTTTATTTCCCTTTTTCTTTAACTGCTCATACAATTTTTCCGACACTGCACAAACATTAGCACCTGTGTCAATTAAAATGTCTACAGGTATATTCCGAAATATCCCTTCAAAATTAAACACGTGCTATTCTCCGCCCGTTCGTCCGTATCTTCCTTAATAATTCTTCCGCCGATACTTCAATGCTATTCAACTCCTTAATAACCATCACGCCCTCATTCTCATCATGAAATTTTAGGTGGCTTGGTATTACAAGCGCCGATGCATGCATTGGTATATTTCCCGTGAACGCATCATGAATTCGTTTTCAACTGTTCAATCTTGTCCTTAATGTCCGACATATATTTCCCAGATTCAGATTCTTGCACCATTTTAATGTTTCTAAGTCCCTCCGGTATTCGTTTTCTAATTTACAATCCGAATTAACTAATTTAGATTCTATGGTTTCAATTGTTTCGCCATGTTGAAGCGACATTGCATTTAAATTATCTACACGCGATTCGACGATTGTCAACTTTTCGCATTGTTGGTCATGTAAATGTCCTAATGTCACAATGTTTTCCTGTGAATCATTAACTTGGGAATTAATTTTGTTGCCAGATTCTTTTAATTCCCTCTGCATTTGGTCGACTTGATTATTAAAAGACTCAATTTTTGCGTTCATTTCTGCTAACATCTTAAGAATTAAATTATTAGGGTCCATATTTCCTAACGGTGCAGCCATTATTTCCTTTTCTTGTGGTTCAATTTCAATAATTTCACGCGAAATTTCTCCTCGGGGTTAGTATTAGCAGACGCCATATCATCTACATTAACATTCTCCATACGCAATTTTCTGCTCCTAGTATCCATTTTGAATTCTAATACAAATTAAAATCTCTCTGTTAAATTATTTTAAAATCACACCAATGAAATGGTCTTGGCCCTTTCTTATAATTAATCAATTAATTTCAAATGTCAATCCATAAATTTCAGATTCCTTTGGATCACTATATTATAATTTATAAGTCTAATTTTATCCGTGTCACCAATTGTTATAAATTATAACAAATTACGCATCACGTTGAGGCGCCATTTTGGTTTATACCAAAATTTTCCTCCCTCTCTTCATCTATATCTGCTAAAGATCTTAGCGTCCGGCTTGCTGGGTCAATGGGTCACGATATAATTATAATCCTTATTACCTCTATAATGGATTATAGGATCCGCCGACTATACAGCGCAGCTGGGAATCTGAAATAGAATGTTTCTATTCCTAGTTCATTACTGTTTGGATTGACTAAATGAAAAATCACTTTCTTTTCTATAGAACAAAATTTAACAAAGTTTATTTTACTTTTTTTTTTATCAAACAATTTAATGAATTTAAGTTAGGCCTTTGATCATGATCTCTTTCAATTTACAATTTTACACCGCGGTTAACTTATCTTTTCTTCGTTGATGTCCCTCGTAGACTTCTCAGTCGAAATATCTTGCGATCTTGCCGTAGTCCAAAATTCCAACGAAATCCTCTTCTGCCCTATCCAAGCTGGTCTCAAACTATCAAAATTACCAGTCCCGATTACGTCCTATGACATAGTCCCGAACTTGATTACCACTCCCGACAAAGTTCCTATTTATACTTCAATATTGCTTCCACATGAAAATATCTACGAACAGTTCAGAAGCGCGTTTCAGAGCAGAATGAAATCTTCCTGCATGATTCATCCCTCGAAGACTTCGTATTAAACTACCTTCATTTTTTTCATAACATTTGACCGTCTAAACTTCTCCGCCCAATCCCAAAGTTTCTACTTTCGGCATCAACCCATCTCTTAATGCATTTAGAAAAAACAAAAACTACATTGTTTATTCACGGTCGTTGCTATGCTCTAGCTCTCGTGATATTTCGTAATGCATGTTCCACCATATTGTCTCCAAATAAATGTTAATTTATTTTAACGTGACATATCGGTATGTCACATTATAAAAAGTTTAAAGAAAACATTTTAAAAAATAGTGCAAAATGCAGTAAATAATTTGACATAAACGTAATTTGTAATAATAAATAATAAACAGCATCAAATATTTTCTTTCAACATTTGATGCTGTTTATTAAAATCTATAGCTCATTTTTGACTCAAACTAGCGTGAAAACTACTAATACTTTCAAAACAATAAACATAACTATAATTAAAGAACAAATTGAGGAGAACCAATTTCATTTGAAGAAAAAATTTTATCTTTATTTTTGTAGTCTTACGGAAATGCCGAAAAATCAAACTTTTGTAATTTTCGAAAATTTAGAGTTAACATTGAAAATTGAACATTTGACTTTCTTAAAAGTGTATTTCACTGTTTTCTTGAAGGAAATTTAAACAAAAAAATTTGAGTCATTTTTGTGTGCTTACCATTAAGTACACTCCCAAACTTTCAATATTTCTCGGACTGTATCGAGGGGTAAATATTAATTTTTGGATAGAACTCTACTAATGTTAGGTCCTAGGACGGACGCGTGGACAGACGGGCGGACGTTTCGAAAAATATCATTTTCGGTGACAGGGGATCGTAAACCGTATTCTATTTAAGTTGAATTCGATTTTCCACAGCATTACATGACTTCCTCTACAGTTCTTACATTAGTTACGTACACCGTCAGAAATTTCCGTATTATTTTAATGTAAATTACATTAAAGTAATTATCTTGAACCACATTAAATTTAATGTACACATGTGCATTAGAATGCAAAGTCAAAGGTTTATGGTCATAAATGGAATGAATGAATGAATGAATGATATTGATGGACTGGTGATAATAAATACATAAGATGGATGATCAGACGCAGGGGAAACGAGAGAAACTCTACAGTGATATTAACGTACGTCTTAAATTTACTGTGCAAATATGTTAAACTCTTTTTCATGTACAACGTGACAGTAAGTTTCGTGTACAATTCATTAATCAACATTAAATTTAATGACACTTCTGACAGTGTACGTATACGAGAAAGTTAGCGACTAAATTAGACAGGGGCCAATGTAATCTCGCCACTCACTCCTGCTTAACGGTATCCTGAATCACCCATCAGGCATCACGAAAACTGTGTGTCCTCTGCCGTTAAAATCAGCATTTGTGCCAGTAGGCCATGTGCTATCTACTCTCGGAACAATCTACAGCATGAAACTTACAGTTTTTAGGTTTCTTCTCTTTTGCGTGTTATGACTTTGTGAGAGAGTGTATCGACCGCTGTCATGCATATTTCAAGTCTAATGGCCGTCAAATTGAGAACTGCTTGTAGCAAAGGCTGAATAATAGAGACAATAATAGTTATTTATGCAGCAAGGGCGTTGTAAGGACTCTAATGTTCAAGTGGCAACAAAACGCCCAAGAGCTTTTAGCCAGAGGATGCCAGTTAACGCCCGATATACATGATTAAATTTTTTACCTAATTTTATTGATTCAAATTTACTTATTTACTAATTAACGTGATTTTAATCGGTCTGGGTTTGTCTTTTCATATCTCCCACCCATAATTCTCTCCATAAGAGAACGTGAAGCATCATTGGACTCGTGACCACGATCCTCTAGGGTTCCATATCAGGAACAGGCCGTATCGAAGGCAATAACAAGAAGTAACGTATCGGTAAAAATAAACTCGATAATGCTCTGCCAGTGCCGTGTCGTCTCCGGAGAGCACATGTCTTGCTAAATATCAGTGCAAGTGAACCGACGGTTTCGCTGCTAGTGTTGTTCGCAGACGCAGGCAATCACGGACCTCGGACAGAACCGTAAACCAACTTTTCGGCACAAGGATCTAAAAATCCTGGATCGTGTCTTCACAATACATTAGAGGAAGTAATTTACTTTGCAGAGAACAATAATTATCCACTTTTTCAGAATCGGGCACCTAAAATAGACTAACTGTGGAGGAAAAGCGCCGTTTTTTGTCTGATGTCTTTGTCCTGATGCTAATTTTCTCTTCACTACGTAAGTAATATGAGTGGAAATAAATGTGAGCACTTTCCTTCCGTGAATGTGTGTGTGTGTGTGGTGGTGTGTGTGTGCGTGCGTGTGTGTGCGTGTGCGTGTGCGTGTGCGTGTGCGTGCGTGTGCGTGTGTGTGTGTGTGTGTCTGTTTCGTAGGCCCACATTTACCATTAAATTATAAAAATATTATAATTACTAACTGTATTCCCAACTTCGTCTTTTTGGAGTCGTGAAGTAATTTAGGCATTAATTCAAAATGTAGAAATAAAATGTAAAAATAATTCTTTAACAAGTTTTACATATCTCGTTTACGTATCTCGTATACGCAGTAATATACATAGTATAATGAAAGTTTTGAAAAACTCAAATTGTGGGGCCCTGATACAGAGAGAGTGTATAAATCCTCTCTAATATGTAGTAAATTACTCCCTCTAACATGTTATGTAGTCATATTTTACGAATTCTGGGTCCTTGATACCAAAAAAGCTTTTTTTCAAACGTGCGTCCGTCCGTCTGTCCCCTATGAACAACACCAGCCCCAAAACTAGGCCTAGAATTTTTCCCAAACTGACTACTCTGGTGTCCATCTAATCTCATTGGACTTGCAATTTTGAATTTCTTTCTTTAATTCTGTTACTGGTTCTTTACGTGAAGCCCCTGCGACATTTTCAAAAATTTCTCAAAAATGGATCCAAATTTTTTCTTTAAATTCCTTGATAAGTCTAAAATACACATATAAATGTCCGATTTTCACTATTAACTCTGAATTTTCGAAAATTGCGAAAGTTTAAATTTTTTTCGGCGTCTTCTTGCAACTACAAAATTGAAGATAAGAATTTTTTCCATTAAATAAAATTTGTTTTTCATAATTAGTTCTTTCATTAAGGCCATGTATAATTTTAACTGTATTAGTTTCGCGCAATATTGAATAAAATATGTGTAATATTAAAAAGAATCTTAAAAAATTCCTCAAAAACTACTCTTAAACTGTTTCAAAAAACCTTTCTTGAAACTTTTGAGGAGATAGACTGTATCAGGTAGCATGAAAGTCATTTTCCTGATTTCTTTTACTTTTTTTCAAACATTTCTAAAATTTCTTTGACATCAGTCACACTTCCTTAATTTTTACATAACTGGCGATTTATATAGGAGTACATTGTTGCATTTATAAGTATATAAGTACACCGGGGAGTGTTAAGTTAGGAGACAATCCTACTCACATTTTAGGCGCTAGTATTGTTCACATACGACAGACGGACAGGGGTGCGGGCGGAAGGAGGAACGGACGGACGGACGACGGACAGACGGACGTTTTCAAGAAAACCGCTATTTTGGTATAAAGAACTCAATACGTGAAATATAAGTGAAATATGACTATATAACGTGTTATAGGAAGTAATTTACTATTTAATTCAGTAGTTTTACTTCTTAACTAGCATAGTGTACCTTTGCCTCTGCAAACGAAATGATTGGAAATTACAATGAAATATTTGATTATATGAAATAATTTCGTATTTGGAGTATTGTGAACAGCGGAATATTAAACTCAAACATACAAAATTGTTAATGAGATCAATGAGAAATGAAAAATTCTGAGAAAAAAATTGAGGTTCTAAAATGATGATATTAAATAATCGATATATGTGTCATGCAAATCTGAAATCACGTAAAGTATACTACATCAATCATATTATGTTTAATGAAATCAATAGAACCTTTAGACTATAATCGATAGAATCAGGAACTATTTATGTGAAAGTCAGTATGTATGTATGTATGTATGTATGTAAGAGAACGTAGGGTATATAGATTGACAATTACCACTACTATTTGCATCACCTATTGGCCTTAATAATAATAATAATAATAATAATAATAATAATAATAATAATAATAATAATGGCCTTGTCTGCAGACATCCATCTTTTATTGTACGTTTTTGTGATGCACATTACCCGACGTTCTTTTCCGATTGCCAGTGCCTAGTCGAGCGAGTGTCCGCCGCCTGCTTGATTTGTGGCTCGCGCGCGATGTGCAGAGACGCCCCACGTCGCGACCCGAGAGGCCTCGGCCATCGGGACGCGACCGCGCGTTATTTGTGTGCTTGACAGTGTAGTATATTCCCGCTGGGGCATGTGGAAGGCAAACACGGAGGCGTCGCGGGCTATTTTCCTTGGTGCGGGCGGAGCGGGGCAGAGGACGCCTGGAATGTGGAGAGCAGCCACTCGAGGGCTACCTGCAGCGGGCGTTGTTTGCGCCATGTTGGCACACAGACACACAGCGCCCCGCGAGGAGCGCGCCCTGCCGGTTGTTTCTGGAAACAGCGATTTAGCGCAAAAGCGGAATCGGGTTGGCGGTCGCTTGTGTACGGCTGCTGAGAACTCCTCCCCTGGCGGTGGAAACTTCGACCTGAGGAGTTTGCTCAAGCGAAGGTGTGTTGTCACAAAAATATGTATTTCTCTTGTCTGCATTACAGGCTACGTTTCCATTTCCCACAATTCATCCAACAAGTTATCATATACATTTAAAACCTCTGGTTTGTGTAATACCCTTCATCAAATTCTTATAAAAGGACCTGGAAGGGAATGAATGTGTCAGGGTCCTAGGAAAATGTGTCTATTTCACAGAGAAAAAAAAATTAAAAGAATAATTGACCCAATTATTTTAAACGAAAATGTGTTTATGTTATCTTATTCAAACATGTTGTGAGGTTGTATGTGGACTTTTATATTGAATAATATTTGAAAAATAAAATGCTCGAAATAGGGAAAGCTGAGAATGGATATTCTGAGAGTCTGCAAATTCTCCCACTTGTGGCGTTCGAATCGCCCTCTTCTTACGAGTGCAGACATTTCTTGGCGAGGTGGTTTCCACTTTCACGTTTTTCGACTAGCACACCCCACTAATATTAACACGAGAGAACAAACAAACAACATTTCACGAAGCTGTAAATTACGCCACATTCAATTTATAAATACTCACTTTTTTATGAAATACGAGTCTGAATTATGCGGTCCCGCAACAAACGGCTCTTTTGACAGGGATCGTGCATAACTCAAAACGGTGTTCAAAGGACATAAAATGTGTATTTTGAGACCAAAGTGTTCGAGTTACTTTCCTCACGCCGTGATCTATCAAATAAGATATATTGGGATATTTTATTACATTTTGGGGGGTCGGCGCTTTGGGGTACTATTACACACAGAAACGGGGTGCATTATGCATCGTCTCGAAATCATATACATACAGTGAGTTGGATTATATTGAATCACCTTTCGCTATTTTCTCTTCAGGCGATTGGAATGTAGGAATGTGGAAGAAATAGGATTTCCATGCAATGGATGTTTCCATGCCAGAGTTTCCATATTTCAATATTACGCACGATATATCCAAAGTTCTGATGAGAACAGAAAGTATTCTGAATAGAACAATGAAAGTGAATCCTTCCAACAATGCTAATTTTTGTTCATTTGTAGTAATCGTCAATGTTATTCGATGTACATTTCTTCTTAATTCTTTCTGAATTGGAATCATCCTGTACATATTGAGGAAGTGCTTCAGCCGTACCTTCGAGTACTATCATAATCGTAATATATCACAATTAATAAAATACAAATAATGTAAAAGCTGTAACATTTTGAAATATTGTTAAAAAAGTTAATTACAACAAAATATTGCATTTTTCTTTAAAAATATCATGAATTAAATTCTTGGCGTTTATTCGGAATTCTGCTTCCCATGTAATTGTAGTTTTTTTTCGTTGAGATTTTGTTAAATTGTTTGAGCCTAAGTTGCAGGGCCAGAAATATCAACATGGTCGTGGGATGTTCTCGGGAAGATTTTTTGCCTTGGGACGAGTCATGAGCGTGGAGAGAGTGCAATGAGAGTCCAAAGAAATGGAACGCGAACTTGCTTTGCCCACCAGGAATTCCACTTGTGTCGGTGGGGATCCAACCCTGGCCCCAGGGAGCGAAGGCGAGCACCCTCGCCACTAATTATCTGTTGTCTGTTGCATGTAATTATGGAAGACCAAATTGCAGACAAATTATATACGTCATAGACGTTTAATTACATCAAATTTGCTTACAACGTATCAATCCTAGATATTAGGCTCCTCCTCAGGTAATGCATTAATACACATTTACATTACACAATACCCCATTTACATCTAACATACCATACTTTCAAATTAAAAAATAAAAGGTAAAATCGTATAGTAGTGGTGTAGCGTCGTGGGTTGCACAAATCACAGGCATGATGCCTATATACACATATATACATGTGTGCCGTACCGTTTACTGCTGGGGCATTCGCCCCTCCGTTAGCATCACCTATCTATCGATCACATCGTTCGACATCTGACGCTCATATCCGCAAGCATGCGGTCTCCCACGCTCTCTGCGTCTTCACAATATCAGAAGTTTCCGGAAAAAAGCCCCTTTTGCTGCACCCTCCCACCTGTGGCCCCGTCGTCTGCCCACGGTCGCGATCGCAAGGTCTTGCGACACATGTGGCGGCAGCGTGACACTGTAGCGTCGTGTCGCTAAAACAGCGTGGGCACGTGGCGCGGTGTGCACCGGATGCGTAGACAAGGGCAGAAGCTACAACGCACGGGGTTGTTCTGGTGTGCGCATCGCTAGGGCGGAAAAGGTGGCACGGGCGCGGCCTTAGGGGGGGGTTTAAGGAAAATTTTCTTGTTGTGATACTGGCAGCGGCGCGTAGGTCGTCCGTGAGAGGTGCGAACGTGCACGCGGCGCAAGAAGCCGGCAGTTATTGTCTGACTAGTGAGACATGTAGTCGGTCTCAGGGCAGGCGGTACTGCGCACGGCGAAACATTAGGTAGTATGTTGCGGTGTGGTAACCGTTGTAAACATCTCTCCTAGCAGTGGGGTCTATTTAGTTAATTGTATACAGTGCATTGGTTATTTGTGACTACGGTCTAAATTGTGACTAAACCTGCTGTTATTACAACTCACTCTCATCTGTGTACTGATTACACCCGTATGACGCCACACCTTCCTCCGCCCCGGACCATTGGATTTGGTCCTCACCCTCGTCCCTATTGCAGGCGCATTCCACACGTCTCCACCTTGAAGTGTCCGCGCTGAGCCTTTGTTTACTGCGTTACCCCGTTCTGAGTAGCGGACCCTAAGATGGAATGCACAGTAATGTCTCAATTTGATTATATTCATAATAGATACACTAACGTAACGACTACATTAAGAGGTGAATGATGTATGATCTATCAGTTATGAGACTGTGTGATCTTTTTATACTGTATGAAAATATTCCTCAAATGGAGCAGTATCTATCAAAGACTATCGAATTGAAAATTACCCAAAGAAGTTAAATAAAAAATAAACACCTTATTTATGTGTAACATTGGAGAAGAGTTGCAAAATTTTTAAATACACCTCTGAAAGAAGAATTCATTCAAAATAGGACGCTCTCTCGGTCGTCCCCTGCACGCAGTTGACTGCGAAGACACGACCGCTGTCTGGGTGGAGTACCTGTGGCGGTGGTAGAGGTGGTATTGAGTATTGGGGTTTTAATTGACGGGAGGTGAAAAATAAGTGTGAACAGTGGAGGCATGAAAGGCTGGAGAAAAGAAACAGTATCGTGGAAGTTGCGGGTCCACTTTATTTACTAGATGGCAAAACGTAATGAAATATATTTGCGTTTAAATTATGCGTTTTTCTCTCGTTACGGAGTAGAGAGAAAGTTATGTAATGCAGCGCGGAAAAACGGTGAAATTTTCGGCGGAGAAACTCTTATTGCCGGACTCTGGTAAAGAAAAAGTGGATAAATCCAGTTGCTAAATTTAGGAAAAGAATCCTTTTACACGCGATGTAGCCAGTATCCATGTTTTGTGGGTCCTTGGTAGCGAAAAATCGATTGACGGCAAAACGTCTGTCTAGTCTGTATGTCTGGACCGTTCAGACGATTTTCTCCAAAATTGATATTTCCCATTCGATCTGACTGATGTCGCGGCCCTTTGAATTTAAAATCGTTATTTTAATTTTAAGGGTCCTTGACATAAAGGTCCTGGGACATTTTCCTAACTTTCAAGAAAATGGCTCCATTGTTTATGATTAAATTATGTTGTTGCGTAGAGTTTAAGAGAATGGTGCAGGTATATGTTGGTTGAAAACTCTAATTTTTAAGAAAGTAGCAAATTTCAAAATTTTCGGCGTCTTCCTACAACTACAAGTATGAAGATAGAGTTGTTTCTCTTCATGAAATCTGTTCCTTGAAGATAGATTTTGAAATAAAGTTTTGTACACTTTCGCGTAATTTTGCGTGAAAATACGAGCGATAAAGTACGTGCCTCTTTTTGCTGCGCTAGTTTTAATTGCTCTCGTCTGCCTACGATCGTCTTGCGTGCAGAAGTGAGTACATTTTCAAGTTCACGGCGCTTATGAATTCGATAGCTCGGCAGGGTTGAGTGCCGTGAGTCGCGTCTATCTCCTGCCTCCCTCCCCTCCCCCGTGCGGTGTGCTCCATTGTGCTCCGTGTGTGGGGCCATTGGGGAGCACAATCGCGACGGGAGGCGCAGCGGAAGGCGCTGACGCGAGGCGGGGCGGGGCGGGGCGGGGCGGGGCGGGGCGAGGCGCCATTATCTGGCGGGCAATCGATTGCGCCCTCCGCGCCGCGAGCTCCGAGCAGCCGCCTCGTAGCATAGGGCCTTCAGGTCGGATCCTCTTAGCAAGAAATAAGAGCACGTTTGGCACTGAGGTAGATGTTTCTTACGATTCATTCGCAACCTGTCGCAATATACATACACTTTTTAGTCTTTACCTCGAAACGTGCATTTTTTGTGGTAGAAAAGTCTTTGTAAATTTCATTCACATTGGTTTGGTTTGGTTTTTTCGTGTTTCCGGGCGCGTCAACTGCTTTGGTCATTTGTCCCGTTAGTGTACTGCATGTTTATTTCTCGGGAGATGGCGGTGGTATTCCCCAGCTGGATGGCGAGATCCGGCGCCGACCTGCCGTCGGCTAGTGGGGTGTCCCCCTAACGAGGACTCTCCCACCAGCGGGCACCGCCCCAGCCGGGACGAGCTCTAAACTCCCGACCGGTCTCCCGGAACATGTGGTAGTGTAGAGCATGTTAGTGTAAGTGTGTGTGTAAGGGGAGAGGGTAGGACATGGAAGAGGAAGGACAGATCGCGCGCGGTCCGTGGCACGTTTCGTAGGGTACTGTTCCGGCATTCGACGAAAACTACCGATCAGAGCAGCCGGCCGCTAGAATTCTCCTCCGGGGAGCGACTGAATTTGACCTAGCTGAAAAAGCTAGTGTCGAAAATCCTGCCGCCGTCAGGACTCGAACCTAGGTCCTCACGGTCAGAGGCGCTGCAGTGACATCAGTTGATGCACTGAGCTACCGCTCCCGGTTTCATTCACATAGTTTCTTTTCATTTTTATTTTATAATACGGTATTAACTCTCATACTGAATACATACGAGGTATTAAACGATTAATACTTGCCTTTTAAGTTATCAAATAAATTTATTGTTTTCATAATTGAAAGATTTTTTCCAGAACAACGCGATAGTTCTCTCCAGTGAGGATGAAAATGAGTTAGCCATTTTAAAAAATGAGACAATGATACTTAAAAAGGTTTAAGAAACTCTATTGAGAGGTATGATTACGTAGGCCACTTCTATAGAGAGGTGTTTCAGTAACGTAAATCATGTCGTCATATATATACACGGAAAATTTTCCAGACAAATTATATTTTAATGTTCGTTTAACATCTGAATGTATCTCAACTCTTAACCATTTGATCGAACTGACAGTGTACTATCACTGTAAGTACTAACTTAAAAACGAATGTGGTGGTATGTCAGAAGTGAGGTAACAAATTCTAACGTTTACTCAAATATTCCAGCGAAAAAGAGCCTTGAGCTGATAAATACAGTTCCAGAAATGGACCATCAAAATTCTTATATTTTCAACATATGTACTTCCTGGAATTTTGATCCTTGAATTCGCTAAACTCCCACTGTTAGAGTGATAAGGAAGCATAATTGTAGTACATCATCATCCTTAAAAGTACAAACCTTTGCGGCAAAACTCTTCTATTCTCTTGAGCGTCCTTTTATCCTCTTTCGGCAATATCTTACTCCGAACGGCTTTTGGGAATATTACCTCGCTCTAGAATATAGCCAAATTAAATTACGTATAGAACATATTGTAGTTCTACATTCATAACCTACATCTTCTGTTCTGCATACCATGTTTTTACATTTTTTACATTCATTGTGGTATTTAACTATATTCACATAATTCTGACCTATTAAAAGTAGTTTGTGATATAACAGTCAGATTAAAAGCTTTAGAGATGATTCTTTTGGTGAAATAGAGAAAAGTGCATTTATAAAAAGCCACATATTTCATCTTTAATGGACTACATTTCTCAATTTTAGATCTTTAAATAATGTGTAATTTTTTAAAAAAATGTAGGAAGTTATGGAGTAAATAACACTAAAATTAGGAAAACTGCCGGTATGCCATGCATTCCAACTTAGATTAAGAAACTTTTTAATTTACACAACAATTGTCCATCGATATTTTGTTTGTTTAACCTTCAAATTGAAGTTGTGGAAGTTGCGTTGCGAGGAGCACAATATTTTCCTTCCTCCTTTAAAGAGGCGCTGTCTCCTGGGAAGTCGTGGGCGGGGGGGGGGTGTTGGGGGTGTCGCCCCTCGACGTGCTTCCCGTCGCGTCCCCGAGGCGGAGGTGCCCCCAAATATTAGTTTAGTATCAGGTGAGGCGTTTGAATATCCATGAACGCGCGGCGGCGCAGCTGACGCCTACCTGCACCCCCTCCCCCCGCGCCCCGCCCCCCGCCAGGGTCAGCAGCACCGCCAAGATTACGCCTGGCATTTACAATTTCGACGCACCTCTAACGATTCCTAAAAAATCCCAAGGAATAATCATTTCGGAACATTCAATTCAGTTTCATAAACGAACAGTTTTCAGTGAATAAATTCAAAGTAATTTACAATTTCAAGTAATGAATTTGTCTCCGGAATCAATCATTTTTTGTTTAATTTTCCGAAGGCTCTGTTACTGAATACAGTATGTCTCAGAATAAATATTTCAAAATTCCGGGGCGTGTAATTGGTATGCAACCCGTGATGCCTGGGTGGTAGGCAGGGACAGAAATCCTCTTCGTCGAGTACCAGAGTACAATGAGTGCTAGTAAGTAAGCTGCCTACTAAGCAAGTGTCAGATCTGCACCTTCGTTAAGATACCTCCCATCACATGTTATCATCAAAAGTGGTATTCTTCCACTCCTCCACAGGCTCTAGCAGTTTCTAATATTTATTCTTCGACACCTTGTGTGGAATAATCTGAAATTTTAGCGGTAATGAATAGTATATAATGTTGAAAGCAGAATGCACTGTGACTTAGAGGAAGAATAGTAGTTTAGAAACCAAAGAAGCCAATCAAGCAACGTTTTATAGTGGCGAAAGGGATTCCCCTCATTGTGCAAACTCTTAGATGCGCGGTGAGCGCTGCTTCGCCGGAAACACGAATTAAACGATTAGGAGCTTGAAGCGTTGAAGGCCTTGCTTGAAGATCCTGACAATGTGCAGCGTACTCCAAGGTCCACTGCCTTTGAGTCACACGAATTCCATACTTTTATTTCAATCTTGGGTATCTACGTTCATCTATACAGACGACCTACCAAAATATTACCATTAATATAGAAATATTTTTCTATGAGGATCGACTTATTATATTGGAAGCCAAAAATCACGAACAAAAATACTTTTTGAGTTTGCATTTTTCAAAGATTTAGAAAGGGAATGAAAATTTGTATATTTTACATCCTTTAATTACGTAATCAACTTCCTTGATTTTGAATTTAGGTTAAAACCCTTTTTTGCTGCACATGTTACACAAATGTTCTTCTTGTTCGTAAAATACGATCCAGTGAAATTGAATCTCATTTTTAGGGTTAAAAATTCCATTCCAAAATTTGATTAATATTCGTTTTTCAGTTTTCATTAATTTTATTTTTCATTTCCGCGTTGTGTGTCAATGCTTATTAAGGAGATGTGGGAGGTAACTTAAGAGGGCTGGTGATGTCGTGAAAAACTTATATTTTCAATCTTCTACAATATTCATTCAATCTTGACATCAATTACATTTGAAGTACACCGAGAGAGTTCTCTTGCTGTCAGCGGAGAAATTTTTCGTCCCAACTCTCAACCACCCGCTTCCCATCTCTAATTCGTCATCCCAAAATGCCTCTGGGTGCATATGCTACCATCTGCTGGTGCTTGACTGCAGAGCTTATTCGCAGCGTGAGTACGTGTTGCTTTCCAATAGAAAGCCCTTGGTGCAGGCGAGGCTGTCTCCGCCGCCAGCTCGTTTTATTGGATACACGAGCAGCGTAATTGGTGCGGGTGGGCGCTGCCATTGGCCAGGGGCGGCAGCTGCGGCCCTGCGCGCCCGCAACGGCCACGCAAACAGCGCGCAACGCGGCCGCGGGGGCGGACCGGGCGCGCTGTTGACCGAGCGTCTGCTGGGCTGTGTTCTAAAAGCTGCCACCTCGCACGTAAACACTCCACGACCGCCGAAGGAAAACACTGGGGGCTGCGCCCACCGCCCACCGCCCACCGCCCACCGCCCGCCCCGGGCGCAACCCCGACCGCGACCCGCCGCAAATCTCCGTCGCCCCACGTGGAATTCGGAGGGGGCGCGGCGGGCGACGCGGCTCGGGTTTCCAGGAGCGCCTCCGCTGCGTCAAGGAGTAAACGACAAGGAATCGCGTTTCCCATTGACGGAGCGGAGGTGCTTCTCCTGCGCTCCCTCACGTCGCTTCCCGCGCGAGCTCAGTTGGCGCTTCGTTACACTGAGACATCTCCCTCTTCCTGGATCCTATTCCTTCTCGGATGGGCTTCATTCTCAGTCACCAATCTCCTTGAGTCGTCTCCGTGATTACAACTTTGCTTGTTCGCCGTAGAGGGCATTATGGGACATGCGGGCATCTTCCACGGGACTCGGAGCGAAGCAGCACTCTGATACTTCGATCGGTACACTTTTCTTCATCTATTCATTTTTTCAATACTTTATTAAAAAAAAACGCAGTGATTTTTATACAGAGCGAATATTTAATATTTTGCTTGCTGTTTAACTTGAGAGTCTTTAAATTTTGTTTTGTATCAAACATTACCATATTTTTGCTAGTACTTGCTACACATTCGAGAAAACATGGCTCATTTACCGAATTACATAATAATCACGCTCATGCGATTGACCTTTACTTAGAAAAAACCATATCGTACCAAAACATCTTGTACTATGATTACGTTGTTTTTAATCATTCTTACTTAGGATCGCGGGCGACCCGGCGTAAAGTATATTCTAGTTCCATGTTTAGCCTTGACCCCCACGTACTCCGAAGCTTATACTTCAGCGCGTCCCTTGGAGGCGCCCCACCCCACTGAGGGAGATGCCTGCAGAGGACCCCCTCCCAGCGACGCTCTCATGCCACATCCTCCCGTGCAGAGATGGAAAGAAATGCTCACGAAATTTTCAGGCAATTTGAGTATATCACTTCAGGGAATTAAACCAGGAGCGGTAGCTCAGTGCATCAACTGATGTCACTGCAGCGCCTCTGACCGGGAGGTCCTAGATTCGAGTCCTGATGGCGGCACGGTTTTCGACACTAGCTTTTCAGCTAGGTCGAATTCAGTCGCTGTCTGGAGGAGAATTCTAGCGGCCGGCTGCTCTGATCGGTAGTTTTCCGTGGTTTCTCCGATCAACACCAGGCGAATGCCGAAGCAGTACCCTACCAAACGGGCCACGGACCGCGCGCGATCTTTCCTTCTTCTTGCTTGTCCTATCCTCTCCCCATACACACACACTTACACTAACGTGCACTACACTACCACACAAGACGGGAGACCGGTCGGGAGCTTAGAGCTTGTCCCGGCTGGGGCGGTGCTCCGCTGGTGGGAGAGTCCTGGTTAGGGAGAAACCCCGCTAACCGACGGTGGGTCGGCGCCGGATCTCGCCATCCAGCGGGGGAAGATCACCGCCATCTCCTGAGGAAAAACATGCACTACACTAACGGGACAAATGACCGAAGCAATTCACGCGCCCAGAAACATGAAAAAATCAATCAATCAATTCAGGGAATTAACATGTTCACATTAAAGAACTGGGTTAGCTAAAAGAGTCTGGCGAAAAGATTCCTTTCATTTAAGACAATATTCCGTCATTCTCATTTAGAACCCTTTCATATCCTGATGTTGACAATTCACAAAAATTCTTTGATATTAATTTTAAATCGAAAAGATATCGGGAACTAAAGTACTCTTTCGAGAGAAATATGTTTTGTCACTTCACAGTAGGATTCTAAGATGAATAACATTTATTTTTATGGCATCTCGTCATTTTTATTCATTGGTTTACAAGTACATTCTTTGTAGGTGCTTCGCTTAACTTGCCATTCCACTGCTTGCCTTTTCTTGAATAGAGAGCTTCGTGAAAGAATGGACCGATGGCCAAGGATCAACCCCGTGGCAACTTTGAAAGTTTAGAAAAAAAACATCTTGACCAAAATCGAAAGAGGGACATCCGCGTGAGAAAGGAAGGAGATCAAGAGGTCGCTGGGTGGAGCTGCGGGCGCGAGTGGAGCCGGGGTTTTGCCAGGCGCCTCCGCCTCCGCCTCCGCCTTTGCCTCCGTGCAACGCCACTTGGACCCAGGGGCAGCCCTTCATCTCTGGCTTACATTTCTTTGTGGGGGTCAATCGGTAGGGATGTTGATACATCGGCATTAAAACGGACGACGTACACGAATCAGGCCTTTAATACGTCATTATTTACTATCATTAATTTCAAGAAGTTGACTTTCCTCAGCAGTCATTTCATTGCTCTACAACAATGTTGGAGAATTAGTGTTTTGTGAAAAGAGGTGGACTAAGCGAAAATGCATGTCCTCTACATACCGAAAGACTCCTTCAGTATATATAATAGACATTTACTGACAAGAGTCATCTGGATCCTCATGACTCATCTGACATTTACTGACAAGACTCATCCATTGCAAATAAAACCTGAGTTGCATGTATCCAGTCGAAAAATATATTGACTCAGAATCAGTGTAAACAAATTTCTAGGATATATACAGGAGTCAATAATATCATGCCATTGAACGTATAGTGAGAGTTTTCGTATAGCGGAGATACACATACGACATTTAATCCTGATTGTCTGGCAACCACAAATGTAGTCACATGAAATCATTTTCTCTGCCCCAGATCGTGAACTACAGAAACCCTGTGCCTTGAAGTTTTTACCAATCTCAAGAAAAAGTCATGCGTTGAACTGAAATATGAAATTTACCATTATAAGTACATAAACAAAAAAGTGTTAATTTTCGACATATTTAAATGTCCTATAAGTTTGTAACATTTTTTTCTAAGACCCCTAGAACAACTATATTATATCTCTTTCCGTTAGTCCGTCCGTCTGTCTGTTTGCCCGCCTGCCTGCCTGTGTGTCTGTCCATCTGTCTCAATATCTATCTGTCTATCTGCCCGACCATCGTTCTGTGTGTGCAAGCTGACAAGCCACCGGTATGCAATTTGTGTGCGTAATGGGTCCATGGCAATATGTATTGGAACACGGCCGAGGTATGCCAATACGCTGCCAAGCTTCTCCCAAGAGCAGCAAAGGAGGTCGCAAGAGGCCCTTGTAGAACTTGTAGGTACCAATAGATGTCAGCGAGGAAGAGGGTGGGTCAAAATTGAAGAGATAGCTGAGAGTGAAATGTATGGAAAACTCACTTGTGCAGGAAAAATTTGCCATTCTGTGGCACTACTATATAACGTTTTCGAGTACGTACATATATATGGAGTTACAGAATGGCAATATGCCAGAAATTATGTTACGGAAAATCGATTTTCATATTTCAACGAAAATACTTTTGGGGGTTCTTCGACCGAACCGAATACGAAAAAGCGTTGTATTGTCGAAGAGTTCGTCCGTCTGTCCGTCTATCCTTTCCGACAGTGGGTAGATAGCTAAATCAAATTTTACCGCTGCCTGTAGGAGAATTGTAATGACCGGCTTGTTGTAAATGTAAAATATTTCAATTACATTTTTAGAAACTTTTTTACTCTGGGTTCACCGTTAATAGCGTTTGTATTTTTTATGTGACTTTTCTAAAGCTCCTCCTTGTCTACGGTGTAATCGCCAGGATTCAGCTAGTACATGCTTCAGGCTGATAAAAAGTCAGCTGACCTTTCTTACGTCCGTGCTATGATAAATTATTTAACTGCAACCGTGTCCCTCCATTCACGTAATTAAGTGCAAAACAAATGGAAGCTTTCTGAACACGAACTTCAAAAGTCGAAACGGAACAAAAAGCTAAGTTCTCAAAAGTGAAAGTTGAAGGAAGAAGTAGAAACTAGCAAATATTAGTCGGGCTTAAAAGTTCGTCGTTAATGGATGAGCAATTCTGTCAACATGTCGAGAACCATTGGAAAACACAAACAACACAATGGAAGGACAAGACTGACAATGCAGAATCGCGCGGGTGGGCAGGCGAGTGTTTGAATAATCAAAGTGTAGGACGACGGCCAACTGCCGGGTGTGTGGGAGTTGGGAATCGGGAAAACCGGCCACGTTGCAAGACGTCATTCTGTGCATGCGTTCAACACCGCCTCTCCCCGATTGATTGATTGATTTTTTCATGTTTCCGAGCGCGTCAACTGTTCTGGTCATTAGTCCCGTTAGTGTAGTGCATGTTTTTCTCGGGAGATGGCGGTGATCTTCCCCCGCTGGATGGCGAGATCCGGCGCCGACCTACCGTCGGCTAGTGGGGTTTCCCCCTAACCAGGACTCTCCCACCAGCGGGGCACCACCCCAGTCGGGACAAGCTCTAAGCTCCCGACCGGTCTCCCGGAATATGTGGTAGTGTAGTGCATGTTAGTGTAAGTGAGTGTGTAAGGGGAGAGGATAGGACAAGGTTATTTTTCTTTGTGCACATTGTATGTACGCAGTTACCTATTAAATTAGTGTATAATATAACATGATAAGCCGGCGGCGCTACCCGAATTCGTTTACTACACTCTGTGAAGTCACGAAGGTTAAGCGAGTTCGAGACTCGCGGGATCTTGGTTGGGTGACCGGCCAGGAACCCTGGGATCTAACGTCGTCGAGCCCCTGTCCGAAGGGAGGCACTGACTTACTGCGACGTGACGAGAGTTGACTTGAGATTATTCTCAGTAACGGAGTATGTGTATGAGTATAGTATGCTCAGTAACGGAGGATTACTCCTGAAGAAAGCGTTCAACGCCCAACAAGGGTTAAGAGACGCGTTGCATCAACAACGTCGCAACGAATTTAAAAAATTTAAGAAATAAATTACTAAATTGTAAGTTTATAAAATATGACATTGTAAAACTCCTTATTCCAATTGAAACATTTCTAGTGCGAAGTGGGGGAATGTGCCCCTAGCTTCCCCTTGGTCTCGCTCCTAGTGTCAGGACATCGAATCGAGTTTCGCAGGTTGTAGCTCTCTAAATGAGAAGCAGTTGGAACTTACTGAGTTTAGCGTTGTGTGTCAGGAGGGCGTGGCTTTGACGCAAATGACTGAATGTCCTACCGCTCAGTTGGCTCGAGGGGAGCATTTCCGTTGTCTCTGCAGCGAAACTGGCCGGGAGGTCTGGCCTGGAGTTCGAGTCTCTCCGGTGGCAGATTTTCAATTCTAGCAAGGTCGAGTTTATTCGCCGTCTGGAGAAGAATTATAGCTGCCGACTGCTCTCATCGGTAGTTTTTCGTGCTTCCTCCTATGTACACCTGAGAGCAGTGCGATAACAAACGAACCGCGGAGCGCGCGCGATCTTTCCTTCCTTTTTCTTGTCCTGTCCTCACCGCTTACTTACACTCACATCTACTACACTACCACATTCGGCGACAAACCAGTCGGGTTGATTGATTTTTTCGTGTTTCCGGGTGCGTCAACTGCTTCGGTCATTGGCCCCGTTAGTGTAGTGCATGTTTTTTCTCGGGAAATGGCGGTGATTTTCCCCTCGCCGGATGGCGAGCTCCGGCACCGACCTACCGTCGGCTAGTGGGGTTACCCCCTAACCAGGACTCTCCGACCAGCGGGGCACCGCCCCAGCCGCGACAATCTCTAAACTCCCGACCGGTCTCCCGGAATATGTGGTAGTGTAGTGCATGTTAGTGTAAGTGAGTGTGTAAGGGGAGAGGATAGGACAAGGTAGGGGAAGGACAGATCGCGCGCGGTCAGTGGCCCGTTTGGTGGGGTATTGCTCCGGCATTCGCCTGGTGTTGATCGGAGAAACCACGGAAAGTGTCGAAAATCCTGCCGCCGTCAGGACTCGAACCAAGGACCTCCCGGTCAGAGGCGCTGCAGTGGCATCAGTTGATGCACTGAGCTACCGCTCCCGGTACAAACCAGTCAGGAGCTTAGTTCGTCTCGGTTGGGGATGTTTTCCGCCGTGGGAGGTACCTGGAGGGGGAAATGTTCAAGAGTGGACTGTGGGTGTGCGCCGGATCTCACCTCCAGTGGGCGAGAAACACCGCCACCCTCCGCGATGAAACGACTCATTACCCTTTCACAGTGACCACGGCAGCTGCGCTGCGCCGCAGGGAGGAAGGCGACTGTGCTGGCGCGTGTGGGGCCCAGCGGCCGAGCGAGGCGATGTGGCACAGCGCGGGCGGGGCGCCCGGCGCCCGCGGGCGAACGCGCTGGCGAACGCGCCTTCGACAGCGGCGCAAACACTCGCGTCGCGTCGCGTCGCCTCGCACGAGCAAAAAGCGCCCGCGCAAACACGCGTCGCGGGTCAAGAGGCGCCTCCCGCGCCGCCCCCAGCCGTCGCCGCACCGCCCCCGACGAGGCCTCCACATATGCGCACGAGGAGCGGGGATGTTGCTACCTCAAAACAGTATTCGTTCAGAAATACGACACTATTCACTCAAATTCTTTAAATTGATGAAATTAAAAAATAACTGGCCAGTTCTTGCATCTTCTCTCAAGTACAGCTCTCTACAGCTTCCGGGTCAATGACCCCCATCTCGATCAGGTTTTTCGTCCAGTTTCCCTGATCCATTGAGCAAATGCTGAGATGGCCCCTTGTTTTGCTTCTGGACATAAATGTAACTTCATTTTCTGTGCACGTCTTCTAGAATTCAGTGGGAAATTCAATTATTCAAATTATCGTTTCCATGTTGTCGCGGCAGGAAGTAATAAGAGCCAAAATTTATTGCTTATTTATCCTTGAAAATAGATTTTATTACATGGGAGTTTTTTTGTTTTTTTCTCCCTTTCAAAATTCAAAATTTATTGCTTATTTATTTTTGAAAATAGATTTTACTCCATGGGAGTTTTTGTTTTTTCCTTTCAAAATTCAAAATTTAAGTAGTATATGACTTAGTGTAGGGATCACAGAATTTTGAAAATGTGCACACAATTCACTTTTCCCCATAGCACGTCATACGCAGTTTTTAACTGGTTTTTTTGACGTAAAATAAATAAAATAAATAATAAAAAGTATCGTCCTACAAAAAAGAATAATCGGACCTCTCTTCTTAATACGTATTAAGGAAAACACAAGATCTGAAGTAGAACCGTTAATAATTGTGAATTGATCAAGTACCTAATTTATTCAAATATTCAGTAAATATTAAGGAAAAGGCTTATTGTCTTATATTTTAAAACATATTGTAGGTTAAATCGATTTTTTCATTAATTTAACGTCAAAAAACCATGTCTTTTAAGTGAAAGAAAAAGAGACATTTGAATTGTCCACAAAGAAAGCAAGATCTCATCATTAAAAGATTACATTTGTATGTTCTAATAGCTCAGGCACACACTCTTAAAAGAATTGTCAGGCGCAAAGACATGACACATGTTTCTCTACGTATTTCGTCGCGTTGAATTGCACTATCACTGTCCAGGTTTGTTTGTTTTTATCGCGAAAAATCATATTAACTGTAAATTTCATGGGGGGGCGGGTTGCAATTGAAAAAGAAACTGCAGGGTGGTGGCGGAATTCTGGCTTCGGATTCGGATTAAGCGTGACGAAACACGTAGAGTCAACATGTATCGCGTCTTTGGACGTTGCAACAACCTACGAAAACCAAACATCCAATGTCACATTTCGCTATTTAAACAGAATGTGGTGACGCAATTTGGGCTTCAGATTCGGATTCACCGCGTCAACATACACAGAGAAACATGAATCAAGTCTTTGGGTCTGGCAACGTTTTTATTCTGTGTGCAAGTGTAATCCATGAAACATGTGTGTATAATAAAAACTTGGAAAACATACACTGAAATATGCTCTGTCAAGTAATATATTCACACCGTGAAAAGGAAAAGCATTTCTTTGTATCGCATCGGATTTGGGAAAATTTCTCAGAGAAACACCTTAGTCATATTTTCAATTGAACGCAATACACAATATACAAAAGTCCATAATCATTAAAAAAATTTCCTGTAGAACTCTTCGGTACATCTTACTGGAACGATCGTAATTTCCCAGGGGAATATGTTGCTTAATTCAGATACAAAAATTGATATTAGCCAGAACGAATTTCGTAAATGCAAATGCACTTGGGACCGGGAGCGGTGGCTCAGTGCATCAACTGATGTTACTACAACGCCTCTGACCGGGAGGTCCTAGGTTCGAGTCTCGACGGCGGCAGGATTTCGATACTAGTTTTTCAACTAGGTCGAATTCAGTCGCTGTCTGGAAGAGAATTCCAGTGGCCGGCTGCTCTGGTCGGTTTTCCGTGGTTTCTCCAATCAACACCAGGCGAATGCCGGAGTAGTACCCTATCAAACGGGCCACGGACCGTGTGCGACCTTTCCTTCCTCTTCCTTGTCCTATCCACACCCTTACACACACCCTTACAGTAACATGCACTACGCTACCACACATGCCGGGAGACCGGTCGGGGACTTAGAACTTGTCCCGGCTGGGACGGTGTCCCTCTGGTGGGAGATACCTGGTTAGGGAAAACTCCGACGGTAGGTCTGCGTCGGATCTGGTCATCCAGCGGGGGAAGACAACCGCTACCTCCCGAGCAAAAAAACGCACTATACTTACGGAACTAATGACCATAGTAGTTGACGTGTCCGGAATCACTAACAATCAATCAAATGTACTTGGAAGTGAATGTGAGTGATGATAAAGGCCTGAAGGGAAATGCTTCTAAGAGCGCGCAGTTTGCAGAAATGCAATGCCTGTTAAGAAAACGAAAAATCTTGAATAGGGTTCTGCATAAAATTATTTTGTTAATTATTGGAAATCGGATATTTTACACATAAAAAGTAAGCGTACTTTCTCCGTGGAGGAGAAAAATATGCATTTGCGTTTAAATTCATTCTATAATCATCATATTGATCATTAATAGAAGATTTTGAGTATTCGGAAATATTCCAATAGCGATTCTGCCAAAATGCGTATCGTGTAGATTTACGTGGTACCTGTAATCGGAAACAACTCCCCCCCCAGCAACCCTTACTCTCCACAATTTGCGAATGCTTCGGGTTTTTTGTTTTAGAATGCTTCGTTTTTTTGTTACAGAATTGAAAATAATCTAATTTCATCCAATTCGTGTAGACAATTTTTAATTTTTTGTAATGTTGAAAAAAAGAGCTTTAAACTGCGAGCGTTCGACCGAGGACCTCACTCGCCCTCAAACTTCCCTCCAGCGCTCCTTTCCGATGCGCCTCCACCCCCACACTCGTCCTCGCCACCATCCCCGCTCCTCCGTTCGTCTCGATCCCCGCCCTGCCTCCGTCACTACCCCGTTCCCTGGCATCGCCCCCCGCCCCTACTTTCACCCCACACTCGTCCGCGCCACCACCCCCGCCCGTGCCCCTGCCCCCTCGCATCCCTATCGGAAATATTTGAACGCGAGGCGAGGCGTGTGAGGCGCTGGTGAAGAGCCGGGGCTGCGGCGCGGGAGGCGTTGGCTTTCGCTCCGGAAGCAGAAGTGGGCGCTGGTCGAGGCCTCTCCGCGCCGCGCCGCGCCGCGCCGCGCCGCGCCCCGCCCCGCCCCAACACGTCCGCGCCCCGCCCACGCCCCGCCCCTCCCCACCCACGCCCCGCCCCACCCAGCCACCGCCCCCGCCTCACCCGCCCCGCCCGCCCCACCCCACCCCGCCCCGCCCACGCTCCGCCCTGCCCCGCCCCGCCACCGCCCACCCCGCCCACCCCGCTCCGATCCGCCCCGCCCGCCCCCAACCCACCCCGCTCCGCCCACGCCCCACCCCGCCCCACCCCCGCTCCGCCCCTGTCCCCGCCCCGCTCCGCCCCGCGCTGCATTTAACGCAGTCAGGGCGTTGCTCTTTATGGGAGGGCAATCAAGAGCTAACGATACTCATTTCAAATCAGGGTCTCTTCCTCAACTGGAAATTTTGTTTTATTTTTAACATTACCCTGTATAGAAATTATTCAATTTTAATAACTCATTCTTTTGTTAACGTCTTCTTTTGTTAATCTCTTTTTAATGAATGAATCACCCTTTTTGGCATTGTGTACGATGAAATGCGATGATTTTCTCTATATTATAATTCGCTGAAGATAGATGTCCCCTGTTTTCGAAAAATGCGGTTTCAATGCAACAATATTCTAGTTTCTCTTATACGTTTCACAACGTGCCTCAGTCCAGTCACAACTTGCCCCGTTGAGGGGCACGTTGTGACAAAGTGCACTACTGCATAAAATTGTTTGTATGTCATTAAATACATTATGTATTTTAAATACAACTATAAGGAAATTTAAACAAAGATCCATTCTATTTATTCCATTTATTATAAGTTTGAAAGTATGGTCCATGCAACTTCAAAAATTAAATAAATTAAAATTTTCACAACTAGCCCCGGTCTCGCTTCTCACAATTGCAATTGCGTATAAACAATAAACGTAATATATAAATTACTACTGTTTAATTTGTGAAAAATTAAAAGAATGCATCAAATGGCGTTTGTCATGTTATTCAGTCCATTTGGTACTATTCGCACAAAAGAAAAAGAAAGGAGCCGTGAAAGAAAAAATTAGGAGCCGTTTTCCAGAAAATCTTGTTTTAAAATTTGCCTATATTTCACCTTAAATTACACGAGAACTACTCATATCTTTTAAAAATGTACGTATTTTCAATATTGCAGTGGTAGAAAGACATCGAAAAAACTTTTTCAATTTTCGAAAATCCAGAGAATGTAAAGAAAATGAGACCTATTGACTGAATTTACCTATTACAGAAAAAAATACAAAAAATGTGGAGCCACTTTTGAGAAAATTTTGAAAATATTGAGGATTTATGTAAAATTCCGCCAAATATTTAATTAATCGTTTCAAACTCAAGGGTACTCGTCATCGTCCACATCCGTTAGAAATTATTAATTTCAGTGAAGGTCCTACCAACTTTAGCCGCTAGAATGTTCAAGAACTGACAGGTGTTTTGCTGTGAACCAATTTTTCAAAACTACACAAAACTTGGACATTCCCTACACATTTTTATGCACTTCATTAAACCTCTGATGTAAACGTGGGGTCAATCTGACGCCACCGTGTTTGTTTCTGGTTGTCTCATCTACAATTTTTTTCTCAGAGATCGGACTCTTCGTGACATACTTTATTACATTCATATATTGGAAATAGTGATATTTTTTAACTTTTACAATATTTAAATGTTGATTTGAACTATTTTAATAAAAATAATGCGCGGTTACAATCATCGGGACACCCTAATCCCCTCCCTCTATTTATTCATTTACCGATACATAATTATTTTTGTAGTTGATATTCCTTTCCTTTTGAATGGGAATTATAAACTGCACAATTCCACAAAAGGTGGAGTCGATGTAATGGACAAAAAATTTGCAACTAACACATGCAAGAGAATACAAAAAGGTGGCTAATGGCTTTATTCTTTAATGTTTTGAACATTGCTGTCCTCAAAGATTTCGTAATATTTACAAAACAGCTTTCTAATTACCTTAGCAAGGTTTCTCACAGGCGTCGCTTGTTTTAGATAAACTTTCTGACAAAACGATCAACCTTGTATGCAGAAAAGGGGCAGTAATTCAAATAAGAAATGCCATGAAAATTTGTGATTTTGCTTCACAAAATAATTCTCCACCCGCAAACACTCAGAGAACACTGTAAAAAAGAAAACGCTGTGCAATATGCACACGGAATGAAGATAGAAAATTTTCTGTTATGCATTGTATATCAAAAGCCTGTTTGTGCTGGGCATTGCAGCATACTGTGTACAATTTGCAAACTTACTTAAATGGCCACAAGTACAATAGAATAAAGATTTTGTATATTTTATGCTAATGCAATAAAATTCTACTAAACGACAGAAAAGTAATTTCGAATGATTTCTTATTGGGAAAATTGTTAATGATCAAATTCCCCAATACGATTCAGAAAAAGAAACCCAGAACTATAATTTATCAATTTATCAAATTCAGTTGTTGTCTGGAGGAGAATTCTAGCGTCCGGCTGCTCTGATCGGTAGTTTTCCGTGGTTTCTCCGATCAACACCAGCCGAATGCCGGAGCAGTGCCCTACAAAACGGGCCACGGACCGCGCGCGATCTGTCCTTCCTCTTCCTTGTCCTATCCTCTCCCCTTACACATACACACACACACACACACACACACACTTACACTAACATGCACTACACTACCACATATTCCGGGACACCGGTCGGGAGCTTAGAGCTTGTCCCGGCTGGGGTGGTGCACCGATGGTGGGAGAGTCCAGGTTAGGGGGATACCCCACTAGCCGACGGTAGGTCGGCGCCGGATCTCGCCATCCAGCGGCGAAAAATCACCGCCATCTCCCGAAAAAAACATGAACTACACTAACGGGACTAATGATGACAGTAGTTGACGCGCCCAGAAACACGAAACAATCAATCCATCAATCTACGCTATGGAGACGCTATGGAGACCTTTTTTCAAGATTTGATTTTTTAGATCGGACTTAAAGGCAAAAATCTTTGTCATAAATTTTGTAGTTTTGATCTTTGTCATAAATTTTGTAGTTTTGAAGTGTTAACTTTTTGTAATTTTCTAAAATACGGAGAATTTGCCGAAAATGAGACAAGCATCATATTCTTTACCTTGCTTTGCTGCATATGAGGAGAAATTTAATAAAAACAATGGTAGCAGTTTATGAGAAAATAATTCTTTTTATACATGGCATAAATTTGAGACACAAATGATCGTTTTCTCGAAATCTCTCGTTTTTTTTTCAAAAAATTGTATATGATTTTTTTTTTTTTTTTTTTTTTTTTTTTTTCTCCAAATGATCCTGCCTTTCCCAGTGACGCATCGTCGAAGGTCTAGGACACTGCAACCAGCACAGCTCGAATTTCTGTTTCAACAATCGTCCCGGCGAATCCTTCATATGAAACAATCATTCAAAGCACTGAGTTCACATTTCATCAAAAGAAATCAATTGAACTGGCAAAAATACCACCGGTCATTTCTCATTAGTATCATCGTTCTCAGGCAGATTTAAACATCTTCGATTTTTAAAAGGCATACTTGTATGAGTGTGGTCATGCAAAATGCACTTCAAAGTAAACATTATCTCGCTGTTTTTACTTCCTCGATACTTAGTAGAGAGAAAGTTATGTAATGATGCGCGAAAAAAACGGCGAATTTTCGACAGAAAAACTCTCATTACATGAGCCTGGTAACGAAAAGTGGATAAATCCAGTTGCTAAATTTAGAAAAAAAATTATGTAGCACGTAGTGTAGCCAGAATCCATGTTTTGCGTGGGCCTGACACCGAAAATTGGAATGACGGCAGAACCTCTCTCCGTCCGCCCGTCCGCCCGCCCGTCCATCTGCCCGTCCGTCTGCCCGTCCGTCTGCCCGTCCGTCTGCCCGTCCGTCTGCCCGTCCGTCTGCCCGTCCGTCTGCCCGTCCGTCTGCCCGTCCGTCTGCCCGTCCGTCTGCCCGTCCGTTTGCCCGTCCGTCTGCCCGTCCGTCTGCCCGTCCGTCTGCCCGTCCGTCTGCCCGTCCGTCCGCCCATCTGACCGTTTGTGAATAATGCTAACGGCTAAACCGTTCAGCCAATTATCTCCAAAATTGATACTCCCCTATCGGTCTGGCTGATGTCACGGCTCTTTGAACTTCAAACCCATATTTTAATTCTGGGGGGTACTTGACATGAAGCTGGTAACAGAAATGAACTTTTGCAATTTTCTAAAATTCAAAGAAAGCATGACCTTTATGGGTGTATGTCACTATTTTTACAAAAAATTTAAAGAAAACATTTGGAGTAATTTTTGAGGAAATTTTGAATGTGTTCTCGGGCCATAATTTAAAGTACACCCAAAATTCAAAGATTTTTTTCAGATTATTTTTGAAAATCGCATGGCATCCTGCCAGTCCAGATTGACGAGGGAATATTCATTTTGCCGAAATTCCTAGGAACAGATTAGGCATTAGTTTTATTCTCAGATCGACGTATAGAGAGACGGACAGATGGAAGGTTAAAAAATAAAACACCTCAGGATCAGGAATATTTACTTAAACATGTTTTTACGTTAAAATCTGCTAATCGATTTTCCGCAGCATTTCATAAATTTCTCTATTCAATGTGTATTACTCCTATATACTTACGTATACATGAGAGTAAAAATACATAAAAATAAAGGAATTTTTATGGTTAATTTCTTCGATATGGCTTAACCAATTTAAATATATTTTTCAGAAGTTTGAGCAGCTAAAAATGTCCTGTAATCCGGGTGAGATTAATCTTGACGTATGCCGTAGGCATAATGTTTTCGTAAGTCTCAGAAAAAAATAGGACCGTATAAAATTGTACTTATTAGATTTTTTGGAATAAAAAACGGTAATTTATGAGAATACAGATAACCCCATTCATTCAAAATTTACGTGGTATTATTAGACTGAAAGATTTCTCCTTTTTTGAATTTTAATTTTTTTCACGCTCTTTTACAAACATGTTTAAATTGTAATTTATAAACATAGTAATTTTTGTACAACATTGTAAATACGGTATATGTGATCTATTTATTTTTAGTCCTGAAATAAACTTTGTAGAACTTTTATCAGGAGGCCCTATCGTAGACCCTCATGTTCATAGGCCCAATGCACTGGGCCTCACGTGCCTACTGGTTAATCCGGTCCTGCCTGCATTACTTGAGAGAGTCTACTCAACTCAATTGTTTTCAGACTTCTTGCTTAATAACTGCTCACTTTTAGATATAGTTAACAAAAAATATAATGTCTGCATAATGAGATCCCTTCAAACAGGGATTTCAAGAAAAACAACATATTAATATTCTACTCCAGATTCTCAAGTATTCGGGTTATATTTCTCCAAACGAATTGTTTGAATATAATAAAAAAATGTTTGTAAATACTCTTAAATGAGATCTTATTCAAAAACGTGTCTGAAGAATGGAAATTACGTTTTTTAAAGAATGTCTGGTTTGCATGGTTATTTAGATGTTTATTCACTTTGCTGATCTCTTCGAAGTTCGAAGCCAGTTCAAGAGAGCAAATAATCGAATTGTCCTTAAATGAAAATGTATAATTATTATGTTATTTCATTTTATTTGGTCAAAGAATCGTAAAAACCTGTATGTGATGTCTGTGAGAAAAAATATATACAATAAAAAATGGTACAAATCTTTCAATAAGAAAATCTATCACTAGTAGCAAAAGGAGAGCTGAAAAAACTGCGCATAGTGAAACTAAATTTATTTGTAATACAATTTGAAATATAATTTAAAAATCAGTCCATAAACCCATAGTTGGTAAGAAACTCATTCCAAGTACAGTTTCGTAATTCCATTTTTGGGGTGGCAATGCGAACTTGTGGCAGAGCTGCAATGGGAGAGTTGGGGAGCTGCAAGGACTTGTGGGCGCGGCGCGCGGAGCTCTGTGTCTTTGCGAGACGCCAGCAGAGCGCGCCGCGCCTCCCGCCATGCTGCAGCCGCGGGAAATCTTTGCCGACGCAGCATGGCGACCTCCCCCGCCCCGCCCCCCCCGCCCCGCCCCGCCCCGCCCCAGCACGGAAGCTGTGTAAGCAGCGCGGCGCAAAGCTCCCCAAACGGACGCCGGGGCGGGGCGGGCGGGGCGGGCGGGGCGGGGCGGAGAGAGCAGAGCGCGTGGGCGCAGCCGTGTTGTGCGGCGGTTTTAATGACATGCTAACAAGCGTGATGTTGCTTCCGGAATCCCGCTCTGCCGTCCCTGCGCCGCCAGCCTGCCTCGCTGCCTCCTGTCCTCCTGCCTGCCTGCCTGGCCGTTCTTCCACCGGTGTTAAAACACAACAAGCTCAAGCAACGGAGCACGAGGCTGCCTGGGCGCCGCCGCCGCCGCCTTCCCCGGACCCCCCACCCCCACAGCCGCCCCCGCTCGTAGCCGCCGGCGCCGAGCTGCCGCACTCACTTCATTTGAATAATGCAATAAAGCGTCGCCAACTACCGGAGGGACCAACACAATTAGCATGTCTGCCCGCCTGCCCACCGCTTCCTCGCCCTCGCCTCAGCCCCCGCCACTCCCACTCCGGCCCTGCGTCGCACTCGCTCGACACGCCGCCGCACCGTCATTACGCACACGCCGACGCCATCGCCACCGCCCACGCATTCAATAGTAACGCACCGCCGACTCTCGACGGATCACAGAGCCGCTTTGGGTTTGTGGACCTCCGCGGCGCCGAGGTGTCAAAAGGCGTGCGACGGGGGACGCCGGTGTATCGGGACAGATGACGGCGTTTGGCCGAATGTTCATGATTCTACCGACATTTCATCGTAAACATATCAAATCAACCACCCACTTCAACCTATTCCGGTGAAAATTCACCGCCATTGTAAGTCAGCCCCTGCAGCGTGTACCTCAACGACGCCATTGCAGTCGCCTCCACCACCGCGAATGAGCCCAAGGGAGCCGACGCGGACCCGGGCGGGGCGGGGCGGGGCGGGGCGGGGCGGGGCGGGGCGGGGCGGGGCGGGGCGGGGCGGGGCGGGGCGGGGCGAGAGCGGCCGCGCGTTTTTACCTTGGCGCCGTCCGCGTGCGGTAATTTTTATTCTCGCGGAGGCTCCTGCACCTGGACCGTCGCTTCTCGTTCTGAATTCGAAAACACGCTGGATGCTCCCCGCCACGCCCCGCTCCGCCCTGCCCAACCCCTCCCGTCGCTCTGCCTCAATGCGCGCGGCGACGCTCGTTTTATTTTGTTTCAGCGCTCGCGAAATTTTTCATTTCTCGCCAGAGAATGCTTCGTGTTTTTTGTGCCATGTAGTCTGCAAGAGTGGGACAGTAGAAACGCTATCGCTGAAACGTTCTCTGCCATAAAACTACGAGTGGATTTGACTATTTCGAATAATTGCGAATAATTATAAGAATGCCATATGTTGATTTGATTTATTTTCGCCAAAGAACAGTAAAAACTGTACATCACGTGTACGGAAAAAGTACTATCTGCGCACAATTTCTTGAGCTCCAAATTGTCTTCCCCACTCTTTAAATATAAATAGTCGAATGATGAATACAAGTACCAAAAGAGCGAGGTTAGCAATATTTCAAAACTAAACATCTTCGTTCCCGAGTTAAAGGAAAGATGCACGTATGGCTGAATGGCGAGATCCGGCGGCAACTTACCGCCGACTAGCGGGTTATTCCCCTACCAGGTATCTCCCACCAGCGGGGCGATCTCCAGCCGGGACAAGTTCTAAGTCCCCGACCGGTCTCCCGATATATGTGGTAGTGTAGTGTATGTTAGTGTGTGTTTGTAAGGGGTAAAGATAGGGCAAGAAAGAGGAAGGAAATATCGCGCGCCGTCCGCAACCCGTTTGTTAGGGTACTACATTCATTGGATCGGAGAGAGCACGTAAAACTACCGATCAGAGCAACCGGCCGCTGGAATTTTTCTCCAGACAGCGACTCAATTCGACCTAGCTCACAAGCTAGTGTCGAAAATCCTGCCACCGTCGGGACTGGAACCTAGAACTCCCAGTCAGAGGGACTCCAGTGATATCAGTTGATGCCCTGAGCCATCTCTCCAGGTAGAACGTATTGTAATCGTGCACCGAAAAACGGCCAATTTTCGACAGAAAATCTCTGACGTTACTAGGGCCCGACAATAAAAGTCGATAATTCGACTATTCCTTTTCATAGTAAATTACTTCTACTAACACGTGGTGTAACCAGAATCCGTGTTTGCGGGTTCATGATGCCGAAAAATTGATTGACGGCAAAATAATTGTCCCTCTGTGGTGAACGCTAGCGTCTAAACCGTTCAGGCGATTTCCACCAAAACATGATATCTCTTATCGATGAGAACGATCCTTCGGCTTTGGGAGTTTCAAACGGATATTTTGATTTTTGTTGGTTCTTTACATGAATCGTCAACATTTTCAAAATTTCTCAAAATTCGCTCCAAAATTTGTTATGAAACTTTTATTATTAAATCCCTTGCTTACACAAGCACATGCATTTCACCACCACACATTTCTGGAGCGTAGAGTTTGTGCCAGCTGAGGCGGTGGCACGCTGGTTAGAGATACCTGGTTGGGGAAAATCCCCGCAACGCAATCCCCGACGTAGGTCGTCATAGGTCGGACATTGGTCGGCTACGGATCTCGCCGTCCAATGGATGTGTTGATGTGGGATGATTACCGCGACCTCCCGCGATAAAAAAAAATGCTCCATACATACTGTACTAATGACTAGCAGTTGACGCGCCGAGAATAGCCCAATCAATAGATTTTCTCATCCTTCAATAGACGAGGCTTAAAGTTATGGAGTTATCAATGCACATATCGTAAATTCATTACATACATCAACTTCCATTTCATACTAAAAAAAAAAACACTTTTAAGAAATAAAATATGGAACTCCAAAATAATTTACAAACCACCGAAATGTGAGCTGGAAAAAAAAACAACCGTCGCATTTTCTCTTCTTCTAAAAAACACTAATATCTCCGCCTTCCAAGTTGTTCCTTCGTCATAACGTCCGTCAATTAAGGCGTGAAGTGGATTGATTGATTTTTCCGTGTTTCCGGGCGCGTCAACAGCTTCGGTCATTAGTCCCGTTAGTGTAGTGCATCTCGGGAGATGGCGGTGATTCTCCCCTCGCCGGATGGCGAGATCCGGCGCCGACCTACGGTCGGCTGGTGGGGCTTCCCTTCAACCAGGACTCTCCCGCCAGCGGGGCACCGCCCCAGTTGGGACAAGCTCCAAACTCCCGACCGGTCTCCCGGAATATGTGGTAGTGTAGTGCATGTTAGTGTAAGTGTGTGTGTGAGAGGAGAGGATAGGACAAGGAAGAGGAAGGACAGATCGCGCGCGGTCCGTGGCCCGTTTGCTAAGGTACTGCTCCGGCATTCGCCTGGTGTTTATCGGAGAAACCACGGGAAACTACCGATCAGAGCAGCCGGCCGCTAGAATTCTCCTCCAGACAGCGACTGAATTCGACGTAGCTGAAAAGCTAGTGTCGAAAATCCTGCCGCCGTGGGGAGTGGGATCCTAGGACCTCCCGGTCAGAGGCGCTGCAGTGACAACAGTTGATGCACTGAGCTACGGCTACCGGTACGTGAAGTGGAAGTGGCACGATGTCACAAACGCCGTGTTGTCCCCTGTCGCTGAGAGGGCGGAGGGCGCGACCGTCACCCCGACATGTGAAGCCTGTTGTAGATGTAAGCTTTAAAACAGTTCAAATGTTCTTCAAAATTAATTCTTTACTTAATATCATAATTACTTAATATCTAATTTTGTAAAATATTATTGAATTTTATATTATTGAATATTTATTATTGAAGTCGCGTAATTTTGAGACAAATATAGGTAATTCTAAAATAAATATTTTCTCAAAAACGACTCCAAAATTTTCGTGGAAGCTTTTCGTATGGATGTAATGAATTGAATAAAATAGCTGAAATGGTATTTCGATGTATTCTTTTAATTTTTAAAGTGTAACATTTTTTTCGACAAATCAATTTTTACTTTTAATATACATAGTGTAGAGAAAGTGTTAAGCTGCGGGAAATCGATTTCCAGATTTGAACGGAAATTCACGGTTTTTTTTGGGGGGGGGTCTCTGATACCGAAAAAGTTGTTTTTGTTTTTTGTTTTTTGTTTTTTTTCAAAATGTCCCCACTTTCCTTCCCCCACTACTACTCCCCCACTTCCGCTCCTCGTCCTTGTTCCCCTTGCACTTTCCCCCCTTCCCCCCTACCCTTCCCTGCTCCTTTTCCGCCCCCTTCAAGGCTCCTTCATTCGCCTCTCCCCCTTCCCCGTTGCGATCTCCATTCCCCGCTTCCCCCCCCGCCTTTCCGATCGCCTTCCTCCCTTCCCATTGCCCACTCCGCTTCAGCGCTCCCTATTGCCCGCTCCCCATTCACCACTCCGCTTCCTCGCTCCCCTCCGCCCTTCCCTGCTTCCTCTCCCCCGCGCACTTCCCTTCTCCTCTTCCCGTTCCCTGTTCCCCGCCCAACTTCTCCGCTCTCCATTCCCCACCCAGCCCTTCTACGCTCCTCCCTACCTCCCCTCCTCCGTCCTCGCCTTCGCGCCCCGTCGTTCCCCTCTTCCTCCGCTCTGCCCGCCGCCTGAGCTCTCGCCGTATTCCTTTCCCCCGAGGGCGCAGCCGAGCCGCATTTCCGCGGCTGAAAGTCGTCTGGCGTCGTTTTTCCGCTCGACTGTGTGTTTATGCTGCTCGCACCCGCCCTGCCTCCCGCGGGGCGCCTCCCCTGCAAATGAGTCTTCCTTTGCATGCGCCCACGCCCCCGGCCACACAAAGAATTGCAAATGCGCCGGCGCGAGTGTCTGTGATGCGCGCACAACACAGAGACACACGGCGGAGCGCTCCCTCGCGCCGCGTTGCGCCGCGCCGCGCCGCTGCCGCCTGTAATAGAAGAAAATTCGCGAGTTAGGCAAAGCGGCGAAACGTTGAATGTTGGATGCGGGGGCGGGGGCGTGGGCGCGCGGGAGGGTCGGTGCGGGGCGCCGGAGCGGGGGGGGGGGGGAACGAGGGTTTGATCGGGGCGCGGGCGGTGGGCGAAGGGCGGGGAGTGGGGGCGAAAGGCGGTGGCGACGGGCTGAGGGCGGAGATGAAGGGAGAAGGCGGAGGGCGAAAGGGTGATGTGAGGAAGGCGGTGGGGAGATGGCGAAAGGCGGTGGCAATAGCGAGGGGACAAGGGCGGTGGCGATAGGCGAGGGGACAAGGGCGGTGGGCAAAGGGTGGATGGTGGAAGGGCGGGGGGAGGATGATGGCAAAAGGCAGTATCGAAGGGCGGAGGGCGGGACGGGGAGGGCTGGCGAAGGAGGCGGTGGGGAGATGGCGAAAGGTGGTGGCGATGGGCGGTGGGCAAAGGGTGGATGGCGGAAGGACGGTGGGGGGAGGTCGAAGGGCGGTGGGAACGTCCGTGGCTCCCTGCGACGACGCCATCTGCGCTCCGAGTGCTGCGACTGCGGCGCACGCAGCGGAATTCTCTCGCATTTCTCCGATGGTCAAATAAAAACTTTGTATCACAGCGGCAACCTGCAGAATTCTCCTCCACCTACGTAGTACGTCCAAAATGACCCATAGGCGGGACTCGAATTTTGAACCTCACGGTCCACGATGCTGTAGAGGCATCATAATTAACGTGATTTTACATTAATGACATGTGACATAACTGTGACATTAAAATATCTTCGTGTCATCAATTTCATGTGAAATATTCTTATACATTCTCAATATTCATCTTATCGCGTCAATCTCCTATCCCAAACAGCATCGTCCAAAAACCAAACTAAAGGATGCATGCTTAAAACTACTGCTGAACTTCCTACTTTCGCAATAAACTTCATCACATTAAAGTATAAATAAGTTTGTCCCGTGATTGTAATTGACTTTTAAGTATATTAACACAAAATTGTTTTCTAGAAAGTAGCACTGCTCAAGAGCAACTTATAAAATACCGAAAAGTCGATCCTTGATACTGGAAGATTGGTTGACGGGAAATCGTCCGTCTGTGGTGAACGCTAGCGCCTGAATCGTTAAGATTTATTCCAAAATCCATCTTGTCCACCGATCTGGGAAAACCTGAGGCCCAATGAGATTCAAAAGCATATTTGAATTTTTTAGAGTAACTTAGATGAAACCTTGATGTTTTCAAAATTTTCTTAAAAAAAATCTCCAATTGTTTTAATGAAATATTTCCGTGGGATAGAGCAAAGGACGTTTAAACAAATGACGCAAGTTTTTGAATTTCTAAAAATCTAAAAAATTACACATAATTGGAGTACGTACCACTAGTTTTCCAAGAGCTTGAATGTGAGTTAGATGTTTTCTCAAATACAGTGTTGGTGAATTGGCATTCGGCTGGTGAGGCATCCTAGAGAAGAGTGGATTTGGACGCTTTGTAATTGCAGTGTTAATTTGAATGTGAGCCAAAGAGAAAGCGGCGCGCGAGAAAGAAGCGCCTGCCGCGCCCCTCCCCCTCCCGCGCAGCGCGCATGCAAATAACGGGGGCTTAGGAGGGGAGGGGGCTCCCCACGGAGACCAAATGAAGCAGCGCGCGTTAAAGGCGGAGCCAAAGGGCGAAATCGGCCGCGAAATGCGCAGCAGCGGAGGCGGCGAGCGGCAGCGGAACGCAGCGCGCCCCGCTGGAGCCTTTGGGCGCACCAACGCCCGCCCCGCCCCGCCCCGCCCCTGCTTCGCTCCGTTCGGCCCGCCCGCCAAGGCCCTGCCCCCCCCCAAGGCCCTTGGATTCGCTGACTCTCCTAACTCTGTCCCGCCACGCTCGCGTATGACAGTCCCTAATTCTGCCCCGCCCCGCTCCAACCTAACCTTGGCTTGCCCCGTTCGTCCCCGCCACGCCAAGGCCCTCCACCCGCCCCGCTTCACCAAACGCGGCTTTGCCCCGTCACCCCCGTCCCCCAGGCCCTGCGCGATCCAACGCCTCGTAATTGGCGTTATGTGCTGCCTGGGCAGATCCTCTCGCGCGCCGCGCCGCGCCGCGCCGCGCCGCGCCGGCCTCGGGGAAGGTCTTGTTGCTCCGCGGCGTTCGATGTATATGCATTCCTCTTTCATCCGCACCCCAGCGGACGCGAATTTCCATTGGGTCTTGTTTCATTTACTTTCATGTGTGGACAAAGAAGTGTATCTCTGCCCTCGTTACTATCTGCTCTGATGAAGTTGTAAGCCGAAAGCATACTACTGTGCCATGAGAAAGACGCAGAGGTGCCAGAAACGCTTGCACAAAATGTGAACGAGTCTAAAGACGCAAAATTTTCACGAGAGCAAACACTTCATCACCAGACATTTTTATCGCAGAAATCTGAAAAAATAGAAACGACATTAGCGCTTTTTTAAATACCATTAAAGTGATTCTTCGATTTCTTACTGTTTATTTTAATTTTTAAATAAAACTATCATATAAAAATGAATGTGTATGCAATATAAGATATTATATACATTTTAAATAAATCAGTTTATTGATAGCGACGCCCACGTTATTGAGCCTGCTCTTCTGACGGATAATTTTCAAAAATGTAATATGTACGTCATTTTGGACAAAGGGTTCTCACAAGTGACAAGAGCGAAAACTAGGGAAGAGGATGTGATGGAAGGATAAAATATGTATGTTTCGTATTTATCTAGAAATAAAAAATAAAAATAATACATTAAATCTGAAGAAGGACAACAAAGTACGATTGTACGAGTCCGGTCATCAACTTGCTTGTGCGTTTGGATGTGGTGCTCATTCTTCTCTAGAAGTATTTGTCTTACATCCCCCCCCCCCGCATAGGGTCTGTGAAGGCCCTCACAGCAGCTGTCATCTTGGCCTTTGAGAAAAACCCGCCGCCCTCCCCCCCTTCCGACCTCACAGCCCCCACCCCTGCCCCCGCCCCCCTCGCCTGGCATAGGAGGCCGCGAGCCGGGCACCTATCAGCCCCTCTGTCGGCATTCCGCCCTTTGGAGGCGGCGCGGGCGCAGCCGTCGCTCCCACACTCGCAATTAGGTGGCCTTTCACGCCTTCACTCGCGCGCCGCCATGTTGTTATGCGGCACCACCGGCGGGGCACTCGGGGAAAAAATGGCGGCTAATTTGCGATAAATATTTCGTTGTTGTGCCGCGGCGCCGCCCGCACCTGGGCGCGCGGACGGACAGGCGGGGGCGGAGGGGGAGGAGGAGGCGGAGGGGGGAGCAGGGGGCGGAGGGGGGCGGTGGGGGGCGGTGGGGGGCGGCATACCTCGCGCGCCGCCGCGGAGGCGACTGGCGCTGCCTCGCACAGCGGCGGACCTTAATAACAAGGGAAGGAGGGCGGGTAAATGGCAAAGTGGGTTTTTTCACTTTCCATTTCTTATTGCTGGGGACCGTGGAGTTGATTAAAAAAGCATTTTGAAGGAGGCGAATCAAAAAACATTGGTCGAATGATAATCCAAATCAAGATCTTAAAAAAGAAAAAGCGTTGGAATCTCGACACGGAGAAAAATCTTTTGCTGCTTGTAAACGCTTTTGCATGTTCATTAAGTAGTGTAATATTGCTTAACCTTTAGGAATCATGCGATGAAGTATGTGTTGTTGTATCTTCACTAGTTTGTTCGTTTGTTTGTTTTTATTTTTTCGAGCGACGGAGTAGAGAGAAAATTATGTAATGCTGCGCAAAAAACGGCAGAAAAACTTTTTCTTGCAGGGCCCTGGTAACGAAAATGTAGACAAATTGCTAAATTTAGAGAAAATCCTCTAACTCGTGGTGTAGCCAGAATCCATGTTTTGTGGGTCCTTGATACCGCAATATCGATTGACGGCAAAACATCTGTCTGTCCATCCGTAGGTCGGTCCGTCCGTGTGTGAACAACACTAGCGGCTAAACCGTTCAGCCGATTTTCTCCAAAATTGATATTCCCGAACCTCTCTCGCTAATGTCACTTCTCTTTGAATTTGAAATTGATATTTTAATTTTAAGGGTACATTATATGAAGCCTCTGGGACATTTTCCAAATTTTCAAAAAAAAATTGCTCCATTGTATTTGACTAAATTTTGTTGATGGAGAGTGTGAATTATGTTTAATAGAGTAGTGCAGGTCTCATTTTCGTTGAAAACAAATTTTTGGAAAATTGCAAAAATTCATAATTTGTTCGGGGTCTTCCTACCGCTAAAATATTAAAGATACATACTTTTCTCTTAATGAAATCTGTTCCTTAAAGGCAGATTTAGAAATAAGGCCACGTACAATTTTTTGAAAAGTTTAGTGTTTTTTCACGTAATTTTGTTTGAAAGTACGGAGAGAAAGTACGTGGTCCACTAGTTCAGCATTACATTACTTTCTGCATAATACGTATATAAGAGAAAGTTATAAGCAGCATTTCCTGGATGATAATATATTACGTATTAAACTCGTTCGGCCCTTGAAGGGTTGGGTCATAGGAACATAACCACTTCCCTCTTGGCCTTTCTACTCCTCTGCATCTGTTGCCTGTCCTTCTCCCTCTTCCCTTATTTCTGTTCATTTTCTCCACAAGTGGTTCGACTCTCAATTCCTTTCTTACGATTATATATATATATATATATATATATATATATATATATATATATATATATATATATTACGCTATATAGCAAAGAGTGCTTCTTATCAATTTCATTTCTGCAGCATGAATTCTGGAGTTGTAGGCTACCCGCGAAATACTCGGCGTTACCCGGGCTTTCTTCATATCCAATTCTTGTGAAAAAGACAAAATATCAATTTTATGTAAACAACCGTGTTATGATTATTATTTTTAATGTAATTAGTTCAAATTTTAACAAAGTATAATAATTTTCTTTAATTTATTTTACAGCTTATTGGTATTAGTTTAAAAAATTATCTTACGCACTCCTAATGATGGCTGGCAAACTATTAGGTACCAGTTTTGCTACACTGACCTCTGGCGGAGTATACTACGAACCAACTTGCTCTTAGCAACAGGGAGAAAATAATGATCGAGGAGCATCTACCAACATATTATTTAAATTATTTATTTTCCGCATTTATGTTTTATTAATATTGACCAGACTGCTTGTACACAACAATCATCCAGAAGAAAAGCCGGCAAACTTTCGTGTTATTTATTACCTTACTTTCTATTATATCGATGTTGGTTACGTGCCGTTGAATCCACTTTTATTACTATAGTTACTCTTGATGTATTCTTACACTTGATTAGTATAGTTACTTTGATGTTATTCTTGCTTCGTCTCCATACATTAGCACTGTTACAGATACAGCTTTAAAAACATTTACTCACATTTGGTATCTATTTACTCACATCTCGGTAAATATTTGTGTATTCCACCACAAATACTTTTAAACATATTTACTTTTTGTCTAAATCAATATCTCTGTGAGCGAGATGCGGCAATCTAGATATTTAAAATATTGTACTTGTTCAATAATTTTCTCACATATCACATTTTTATCCTTAATGGTTGTTTTCCTTTGTATGCCATAGTTTTGTTTTTCTCTGTGGATATTTTAAGACCAAAATCTGTTGCATTTTGCCTTATTTGTATGCTGATATCAGCACTTCATTTTCAGTGCCTTGTTCTAACACATGGCATTTGCCTATAAAATAGTTTAAAAACGTTGTTTTAAAATAGATCCCTTGGTCATAAAACCAGTGTGATTACTCATTTTTTAATAAAGACTTAATAACTTCCATTCTCCACAGAATGTTCCATAACAGTACTCTATTAACATTATCGAAAGCTTTTACTACTACTACTACTACAAATTTTAGATGGGTTTCACAGTTATATTCTCTTCTTTATTCTATTATTGTTTTGAATGTAAACATGATTGCATCTCCCTTTTCGAAACTCCAATTGCTCTGCTGGTATTAGTTGGTCTGCAGTATTATTATTATTATTATTATTATTATTATTATTATTATTATTATTATTATTATTTTACTTACTATTCTCGCATAACTTTTGTACGATATTCTCAGTTGGCTTATACCACTATAATTCTTTGGTCTCTTCTGACCCCTTTCTTATAAAAAGATTAATATTAAACTAGGATTATCTAAATTGGAATTTTCTCACATTTCCGCACCTAATTAGAGGAAGCGTTGTTGCAATCATACTCTTAGGGCTTTTCTCTATACAACACACATAACAATGGCGTAGGAACAGCTTTCTTGCAACGTTATTCCCATTGTTTCGACATTAGAGACGTCTCTTGTGTTGTGTGCAGCCTTATAGAAAACTGCATCTATGAGTCTCAAATTACGATTTCCAAAACTTTTATCAAGATAATGAGCGGCACGTCAAATTGCAAACAGGAAAGCTTTGTAGAAAATGAACTACAAAAACGTTCACAAAACCGTGAGCAACGTTCGGAAGAAGTGTTCGGAATAAACACCTGCTTGAGGTTTCAAATTCACAGGTCCTTGAGATCGGTTAGATCGATCGGGGAATATCACTTCTGGAGAAAATTGTCTGAACGGAACGACTGAACGGACAGACGGGCAGACAGACGTTTTACAGACATTTTACCGTCAACCAATTTTTCGGTATTTAGGGCTCTCAAAACGTGAATTCTGACTACACAGTGTGTTAGAGGAAGTAATTGAATACATACAGCTGCAAGATGTATCCACTTTTTCGGTATCAGGATCTCACAATACGAGTTTATTCAACTAATTTAGTCGGGAGAAAATTTGATTCAGTAGTGAGTTGTAGTTGACATTTAGATAATTGTAATGATTGAAGGCGTTGTCATTGTCAACAATAGTATTTATTTCAATAATGATGATGGCTAAGCCATCGAAAGCTGCTATTATTGAAATAAATACTATTGTTGACAATGACAAAGCCTTCAATCATTTCAACTTGGGAGAAAAACCAATTTTGTGTGAAAACTGGGCATGGTTCGTGTCGGTCTGAGCACTAAATTTTTATTCTTGATCAGATAGTGAAAAAAATAGTACATTAAATAATATATTTAAAATATTTACAGAAAACTGAACGAATTTTACATGTGTTTTGGGTCGTTGTGATAGCTTTAACACAAAAAACATACCGTCTTTCTATCGTTACTTGTATCATCTGAGAACTTTTCAAACACATAGCTGTCTTCACATTTGACTCGCACACATGTTTGACGGAAAGGTCTGCAAGTTAGCCGAGACGATAACAGCTACACATTAAAAAACAAAAATTACTTTGACGACAGAAATAAAGATAACAAGACAATGCAATTTTCATTCAACTTCCTTTACTTATTAACTTAGGCATTCCGTGAATCTCCGTTTGGCACCTAGGAGCTTGGGAGAATCACTGTTCCACATCTCTCGATCGATGCCGTGTCGCTGGGCGTCGCTGAGAATGATACACCAAGGGAACGAACAAAAGCCTACCTAGTCTCCCGCTGCAAAAAGACGAGAGCCGCTTCCGGCCGCCCGCGCACCGCTTCCCACGCGCCTCATCGCATCCGGCCGCGGAGCCCCGCGCTGGCCGGAGGCCCTCGCCGCGCCGTCCCCGAATTACGTGATAAACATCGACGCGTGTCACAATAGCAATACGCGAGCATCCGCGGTACTTGCGCGTGGAACGCCGCTCCCCGCCGCTCCCCGCCACGCCGCGCCGCGCCGCGCACCGCCTCGCACCGCCTCGCAACGCCTGCCTTTGTGCGGGGCGGCGAGAGGCGCAGGTCCATTGTCCGTCCTCGACGGCTCTCAGCCGCTGTCATCGCCTTAATGCAGACGCCACGCTGCGCCGCGCCGCCCCCCCTCCCCCTCCCCTGGGCCTTTGAGGGCGCTCGCTTTGCATCCGTGGGCGAGGGCCTCTCGACTGTCGATGTCTGTTGCTGTTGATGTGTCGATTGCGGTTGCCATCCCATTTGCCACCTCTAAGCGATCAAGTTTATTTGCTGATTCAGGAAGAATGGGTAGGACAAAACACTCCATTGACTCCCACGAAAAAAAAAAATAAAATAAAATAACTCGACGTCTTACACAATGGAACGCCTTCGGACAACCGTTTCCGACACCTTTCTCAACGACCAAAGTATTTTGGAACCGTCGTGACGTCGGAATGTTTTTCAGACTCGAGGCCTTACGATTACTCTTTGGCCCTGTCGAGTACAGATGTAACATGCGTATTCTCAGTTCTCGATTACATTCCTAAAAGGACTTTATAAAATTAATGTATTTATATTCGCTCCAGAGTTTAGGGGGTCCTAAGGTTCGAGTCCTGATGGTGGCAGGAATTTTGCCACTAGCAAGACAACTTGCAGGAATCCAGTCGTTGTCTGGAGGAGAATTGTAGCGGCTGGGTGCTCTGATCGCTAAATTTCCGTGGTTTCTCCGATCCACATCAGGCGAATGCCGGAGCAGAACTCTAAGAAAACGGGCCACGGACCACATGCGATCTTCTTTCCTCTTCCTTGTCCTATCTTCACCCTTACACATACTCAAATGCACTACACTATTACACTTGTGTGCAGGCCAGTCGGAAGCTTAGAGCTCGTCCCGGCTGGGGCGGTGCGGCGCTGGTGGGAGACGCTAGTTGGGGAAAAGCCCGCTGGCCCACAACATATCTCGCCAGGCGGCAGGGGAAGATCACCGCTACCTCCAGCGCTGAAAGCATGCACTACACTTACTGGACTAATAACCTTAGCAGTTCACGCGCCCGAAATCATCAATCTATCAACAGTTTGGACACCAAATTTTGAAACATCCTAAAAATAAAAGATTAGTAGCCAGATAAATTATTTTGGCAGATGAACATTGTCTACTTCTAGATATTCCTATTTTGTGTTTGTCACTAATAATATTATGCCACGCTTACTCAGAAATTAACAAAAAACGTTTGAAACACTTATTGATTTGTTATTGTTTTTTTCCTTCTTTTTTTCGTTTGTAATCACCCCACGAGCTCATGCTTCCAAAATGTATATAAATCTATTTTGTTACATTTAATAATGTTTTTTGAGTCCCTCTGCGCGTTTTATCTCCACATCCTATGGAAAATATTAATATTTGATGCACTCTTGTAACTCCTCGTGCTATCAGAAGATCCTCACTCGTTCTCCGGTCTAACTGCATTGCTTCTTGGGCCCATTCACATGTACCATTTGTACCTTCCCCAAAGCTCTTAGCGGCATGACTGAAGAGCGCTTCAGAATCTTTCTGGGTTTTCCTCATCACTTCGGGCATTGTTGCATATTGATTCGAAAACATATTTCTTTGCTTCCCATTGGCTTAGTCCGCTGTTCTAACCAAACTTAAGGAACTGTCAATGTCTCTTTTTTTTATTCATATAAACAAACGCTGTACAGTCTCTCTAGCTCCTCAGCAACAACCCAACTAAATAACGAATAAAGTCTGCGGCCATTAGCATTGATGGTGCGGACTTGCCGGCATAGATTATGGCGTTGATCGTGGTTGAAATGATGCGTCGATGCTAAAGAATTGCATCCTCCAGAATACTTCAGAACATAAATTTTATTATGGTTAATTATTTCATTAACATGTGTTGATGGACCTGCAATAAAACACGTAATGGAATACCTCATACACTTACGAGATTTTCGAATACTTTATGACCGATCCGCTGCCAACAAAACAATGACCCTTTTTTCAATTCGATTTATTAAAGTTAAGAAATATAAAATAGAATGTATTGTGACATACCGATATGTCACATGAAAATAAACTAACATTTATTTGTAGACAATATGGTGGAACATGCATTACGAAATATCACGAGAGCTAGAGCTTAGCAACGACCGTGAATAAACAATGTAGTTTTTGTTTTTTGTAAAAGGCATTAAGAGGTGTCTGGATGCCGAAAGTAGAAAATTTGGGATTGGGCGAAGACGTTTAGACGATCGAAAGGACAGCTACACCAAAATATAACGAACGTATGGATTGGCTGGGTGAGAGAAGGACGGTCAAATGTTATGAAAAAGAGGAAGGTAGTTTTAATACGAAGTCTTCGAGGGGTGAATCATGCAGGAGGATTTCATTCTGACCGCAATCGCGCTTCTGAACTGATCGTAGGTTCGTGAGAGGGAACGAGTATAATACAGATAGTCAGAATCGGGTTATCAGTGAAATTTTAAGGACAGTGAATGATATTGCCGATATTTTCATGTGGAAGTAATATTGATGTATAAATTGGAACTTTGTCGGGAGTGGTAATCGAGTTCGGGACTATGTCATAGGACGTAATCGGGACTGATAATTTTGATAGTTTGAGACCAGCTTGGATAGGGGCAGAAGAGGATTTCTTGGGAGTTTGGACTACGGCAAGCTCGCAAGATATTTCGACTGAGAAGTCTACGAGGGACATCAACGAAGAATCAGAAGAGGATTTCTTGGGACTTTGGACTACGGCAAGCTCGCAAAATATTTCGACTGAGAAGTCTACGAGGGACATCAACGAAGAATAGATAAGTTAACCGCGGTATAAAATTGTAAATTCAAAGATATCTTGATCAAAGGCATAACATAAATTCACTAAATTGTTTGCTAAAAAGATAAAAATAAACTTTGTTAAATTTTGTTCTTTAGAAAAGAAAGTGATCTTTCATTTAGTCAATCCAAACAGAAATGAACTAGGAATAGAATCACTCTATTTCAGATTCCCAGCTGCGCTGTATAGTCGGCGGATCCTATAATCCATTATAAAGGTAATAAGGATTATAATATATCGTGACCCATTGACCCAGCAAGCCGGACGCTAAGATCTTTGGCGGATATTAATGTAGAGAAAATGTTGAATATCTCAATATAAAGGGCATAACTTGCTTAAACCAATACATCAGATTTTTATACCCCTGACTGAGGTTTTTCTAAAAAAAAACCTTTCGAAATGCCGCTATTACTCCTGAGTAAGGAGTCGATAAAATGAATATAGATTTGGTTCAAACGAGTTGACTACAGAAGCAAAAATGCTTTTGAACAAAACCACACATAACGGCATTCTAAAAAGTAGCACCTATACTGCTCAAGGATATCAGATAAATATATCACTCGTATCACATGCAACAAGTTAAATATCTTCACGAAAAGTCTTCCCGAATATAACAGTATCAAAGTTTAGAGTATACGGTAAAACAGTTCTTGACCTATCAATAATATCAAAAACGTTGTAGTTCCATGACGAATCAAGTGAACTGTAAATATTTAATGGCAGGCGGCCAGCCCCTTGAAGTCTTGCTATCACGTATCAGCTGCGCCGTAAGCAGTAATACGCTGACAATAAGAATTAGGTCGGCAGATACAATATGGAAATAAGCGGAAAAACACTATCAAATATTTGCATTTTTCAGTTCAAATCGAAATTCATTCATGTTTTTGTATTTTTCCCCGAGTTTCTGGGTGTCTAACAAAACAGTAGACTCATCTCACATGGCCGGACGCAGAATAGTTTTATTTCAATTTCTGCGGGCTTAGGAAATATGAAAAAAGGTTAAAAGTTACGTAGAAAAAAATCTCAAAAGCAGAAAACGTATGGGAAGAAGGGTAAATAAAATTTGTTCTTTTGTTCTCTCTTCACAATACATAGTTTCTTTGAATATTATTAACAATTATTCTCAATTAATAATTATTCTTCTCTTAACATTTTTGTAAGGTCAGTACATGCTTATTTGAATGGCATTTTTCCACATTAATACCCGGAAACTACTGATAATTTAAGTGTTCTGTCAGTAATACACTTTTTAAATATATTTCTTTTAACCCTCTACTGCCCAAATTTTCATTTTGGTGTCAAAAAAATATTTATATTTGCGAAGTCTTATATTGCTACACGAAACACTAGAGTACGTTCAGAAGCTTTTTTTAATTTAATACTTCGAAAATGCTTTGTTTCTTAGTAAGTAAGAAAGTAAGTAACAATGTACTTTGTAAGTAAGTAACATTGGGCAGTTGTGTCCAAAAGTAAGTATTTCTTTGGGGAACATTTTCTTAGGGTAAATATACATTTGTGAAAAGTAAATCAGTTTAATTGTTTGAGATACATTGTTTAATTAGTTTAGAAGTAGATTATCGATCAAATGGATAAAATATTAATATATGCACCAAATAAACGTGGCATTTATTTATTCTCTTACTTGTAAAATGATTATACAAGTATGAAAATAACTCGTAAAATAATATATTTTGTGTGAAATTGAATAAACCAATTGAAGGGTGGCATGTAGCAGAGTTGAACGTCGTATTTTTAATATTTCACTTTTGGGAATAGGTTTCTTGCTGTTTCCTTATTCTTCAGAAAATTGCGACCAGTGGCCTATCTCATACTTCCTTACTTCTTTCTCTGGTATGAGGCACTTGTTCCTCTTTTCCTTTTATTTTCAATTTTCTTTTCCAACAAAGATAATGTTGTTCTTCGTCTTTTCTTCTGCGTCTCTTTTTTGTATATATACTCACGTGAAATCTGGCTGGGGTAGTTCATTTCTTTCTCCTATCCCGCAAGCTTCACAATCTACGCCGACAAGCAGCCATTAATTGACGACAGTGAGATCGAAGAGATGCATGCTATACACAAATTTTGGATCTGATGTTAATATGATACAGTGCTGTCAGGGTATCCATTAAATAAACGCCGCTCATTCATTTGTTGTGGTACAGCACAACACTTGGGCATTCTACTCATACCGTCTGAAGAAGACTGAGTTTACATTACATAGTTGCCCAACGTTTCTTGAAGGAAACAAACACACTTTCTATTTAAAACATACTAAATTAATATTAACTAATTTATAAACATATATACTAGTAAATAACACTTATATCCCCATTTATGTTTTCGAGAGAATAAGGAGACAAATAAGTACTGTAAACGCATGTGAAAAAAGCACTAGTCCTGCAATGGGCCAGCCAGTTGCCAAGTGACTCAAAGTGATTATCAGGCGACGGAAATTCGAATCTCACACAGTTCTTTTCGTAACAGATTGTGCCGCCATATTGTTACTTTCACGTTACAACGGTGTAGTGATAAACTTCATTGATGAAAAACAAAAGGCTTAATAAAAGGCAATTAAAATAGGTTTGTTACTTCAAAGTAACAACGGGTAGTAGAGAGTTAAAATATTAGTTAAACTTACGTTAGTATCCTAGACTGTCTATTCTCTATAATATAATACTATTTAAACTTGTTTAAAATTACCTTTTAATCATCCTGTAAGTGAATCAACCGAGTTAATAACCCAATCAAAAATTCCTTTCATGTCAGATATTCTTACTAACTTTTTTCTCGAATGGTACTTTATTTGTAAGAATATTATAAAAAGTCAATTTGAATATTTGTGGTACATTTATTGGAAATTAGAATCAACTACGTGCTCAGAATTGATGCGGAAATAGCAGAGCCGCAGATTAAGTGTTCGAGAGGTCGAGATGTATGGCCAGGTCCTACTGAATGGAAAAATACCGTCGTTTCGAGATCGCTCTTAATCTTTTGGAAAGTACAATGAGTCTTTAGAAAGAAGCGCAGATGAAATTCGGATTGATTTGCGCTGGGTGGTTGGGTGTGCGGCGGCGGCGGCGGCGGCGGCGGCGGCGGCGGCGGCGGCGGCGGCGGCGGCTGCGCGCGAGAGCAATGACACGGGAGAGGCGCGGCCGCCTTCGACAGGCTTTGTGCGGGCGGAAGGGTGGGGTTTTGTGCGGCCGAGAGCGCAGGTGGCGCGCTGCCTATAAAACGCGTGGGCGGCGGCGGCGGCGGCGGCCGTTGTGGCGGAGCGGATCTCGCGCCAGCAAAACAAGCGCCGAACAACATCGTCCGCCGCGCCACCCGGAGCCACTTGACGGCCCGCGCCCCGGGCGCTATCTGCCATCGCCCACCGCCCGGCCCTAAGCAAACACCGCCCCGCCCCACCACGCCACACAGCGGTCGAGTGGGCCCCGCTCAAATCCCGCATTGCAATTGAAATAAGAATTTACTGAACCTTTAGGATCACATAGCACAAAAGAACCTGCAAAAAGGATCAACCGAAAAGTGCTACATGTGAACTAAACGAATAATCGAAAACACCAAAAATGTTCAGTACTTATGCACCAACACTAAGGAAATGAGGGAATTTTAAAAATGGAACAATTCAATCACTACTCATTGTGACCGCAGAGGAAAACATGTTTCTGAAAATGTATTTGAAATGAGTCTTTTTTTATTTTAAACTGTCTGTATTTTATTTCATATCAATTCAAATTAAATCTTAACGTCTCAGTTTTTCCAGTCTTCAACGAGGATTCAAGAACTTTGTCGCTCCCCATCTTCAGGTCTAATGAAAAATTACAAATCACCTTAATTCCTAAAAGTTTTACTTAACCTAAGTTGATTTCTATAAAAATAATATGTAAGCACATATTTACTGTTTTCTTCTTATAATGTGGTTTTAAGGTCCAACAGTAGATATCTCATTATCTGGTTTGAAGTGACCATCCGGGGAAGTTTATACATTCTTTAAATGTCTAAAAGTTTTCAAAATCTTTTAAAAATATCTTTGAAATTTAGAAAGCTAATTCTAGAGAAGATTCACTTTTAAATTTCCAAATTTTAAGAAGTTAGAGCTCACCCATTCGTCACGAATAGTTATCTTGCTAACACTCGCATGTTCGGGAAGTAGATTGGAAGTGACGTCGAGCAGCAAGCGGAACAAGGGAGAGAGGGAAGTTTTTTTCTATAAAGGAAGATAAATTTGATTCTAATTTTGTTTCTCTCGCAATTGAATTGTTATGAAATAAAATAGAGAAAAAATTGTCTGCTGTCTACACATTTTAAAAGGATCTGTTCTTAAGTGAAATGTTTTATATTTACCAGACACGTAGTTCTCTATTGTAGGATACCTTGCTAACCTCCTTATTTACTAACGTAATGCATCACATATAATTAAAAATACAAAAATATTATATAATATATAAATGTGGAATAAAATCAGTATTTATAATTATTGTTATAAAATTTATTTTGTTTTTAAAGGAATACTTGTCAGTTACTGGGCATTGTGTGTATATACTCTCACTAATCTTTGAATCTTAAAACATTCTTCGAACTTAAAAACACTTTCTGTTTTTGCTTTGCTAACTATTACCTCACACTCACATGTTTGCTAGCGCTGGGTAACGTAGTGCTCATTGCTTTCAATACATATGCTAGGACTCGCACAACGAAATAACAAGCAAATGATGTCGACTCTATTAATTTTAAGATATTATTTATATTTAGCGTAGTTAGCGAAAATTCCGTTTAATACGGAACGAACCATTAACGAATTATTTCTACAATTCGAACGATAAATTTTAATATATTTACAATACTTAGTGTAATTAGCTAAAATATCGTTTAATACTAAACGAACCGTTGCAAGTTATTCGCTGTACAGAATATGTTTCTCTCTGTGGCAGCCAGGTTTTTCACCCTGTCAATGCTAATAAAGTACGTGTGAATTATTAAAAACCAGATAGCCACGGAATTGCGTTCTCAGTGCTCAGTGCTAAAACAGTTTACAAATAATTAGGCATATTTGTGTAAACATTCTAAGAATTATTTTTTTATAAACATACTTTGTGCGACAATTTTTTGTTCTTTGTAGGAAGGCTGCAATTTCTTTCTCTTTGTACTTTGAGGTTCCGAAGAAATTTACTTTGATTTTTTGTTTTTCTTTCCACAGTCAGTTTTTTGTTGAATTTCTCCTGGAAGTCTAATAATGTATGAACCTTGCGTGGTCTACCACACCACACGTAACTTGCTTTAGCAGGGGTGTTAACCCCAGAGTGGGCACCTGAGGGGCTAGCTTTTATCCGCCCACCCATGCACAAGTCCGCCGGCAGGCTAGTATCCGGATCCCGCCGGAACGCAGTTTTCCCTCACGTCAACCTCTCCATTCAATGCCTGGGTTGGGCCGCCCTGCCAGCTCAGAGCTCCTAGCTATCGAGGCTAGTACCGGAGTCAAAACAATGCGCCGGGAACAAGTTCCTCCTCTTTGCCCATAGTATCGGGCCACTGCGTCGGATCCCCCATCCCGTCTCCTCGCTGCCTACTTATGCCTCCTTACTACCCTTATGCTAACGACGTGAGTATCGCCCGAACCTGAGCAAGCTGACGGTAGGTATCAGTTTCCCGCTGGATTTTTCTATGTGGGTTCCAGAGCATTCCGAAGAATCTCCTTCACCCAATCCTGCTCAAAGGTCGACGCGCCAGGGGCCCTACGTCATTGTGTCTACGTGATTCACCCCTGCGTGGGAAGTCTAGCAATAGTGGACCTTCTTTGCAACTGCTGAAGTAACAAGCATCGGGCCAAGTTCTTTATGTATATACTCTCGTCAATGCGTGTATTGTTCGCCATTTCCTAAATACATTACGCTCCCATTTATTGCAGCAATATTTTGAAGATGAGGTAAAAATCACCATTGGCCATTAATTTGTCATGTTTACACACCTGTAGAAAATAAATGTGCTCTACAATAGTATTATGATATTGTTCTAAATTCTTTGCTTATTTCAAGACCTCTGTCTACATTCAGAGACTTTTCTTCATCATTTACTAGCGTAGTTTTCTTCGAAAATTGTATCTCCATCATCTAAAAGTTCTTGAATCTACCCTACATAATCTGCAATATTTACTGACCAATACTTTTACTCATATTGAGAATAATACAAGAGGAATGGGTTACACTAACATCTACAAGCACAGGAAGCACGCATGTAATCTAAAGCGCGAAATCTGCACAACGCAACGCTCTAAATCTTTCTGCGAACTGGTTGTAACGCCATTAGGCGCACGGAGTCTGGCAATCCATGCGTCGCACGGCGTAGGAAAGAGGAGCCATTGTCCAGTCGCTGGTCCGGTGTATGTGGCGGTAACGTTGCCACCGGACGCAAAAACTTTCAACTGAAATTCTACCAGAACCCATAAACTTACACTTGCAACTCAACGAGATATTAGAGGGTCGCACAGCGAAGCGTTACAACACGCGCTAGCACTTTCGATCTCCTGCGCATGCGCAGTTCGAGTTTCACATCGCTTTTGTGTATCTGCTCATGCGCAGATCAAGATTGAAGTCGATTGCTGAACGCTACACCTTGCTTACACTTCGTATTGGGCTCTTAAAACGCAATGGGTCTACTAATTTCATGCGCCCCTAACGAAGGGTTAACGTTTTGAGTGTTTTTTGCAATATTTGAAAGCTATGTATTAGCAACGTTTCTTATTGTATTTAGATGCCATATTCTGTGTATTGATAGTCGTAAGGTAAGGTTTTGAACGAGATGAAACAGTATGTTGATCGCTCATCTCATGTAAATCCCTGAAAGTTCTCCCTGTCATGCTTCATTGTGAGGGAAGAATGGGCTTTGGTACGTGCCGAGATTATACCCATAGTATTTTCAGCCACTGGCGTCGTCCCAAATATCACCATTAAGGGATTGAAGGATCTGAATACCAATAAAAATATAATGGTCAACATCCAGAAAGCTGTAATCACCAATACGTGCTCTATGGCCAGAAAATTATTGGGTGGAAACATATGGAAATTATGTTAAGTTTGATATGGAGAAATACAATTGTGTATTAGTTTGTATAATAAATATATAATGTAACAACTGTATAATGTAACATTCATTTTATATTTACATTTTGTAGGTGGTTTCGTTTTATATTTTGTAAGTATTATCAAACAAAAAAATTAATCATACTTTGATTGATATCTGTATGATTGTACCAGGAAACTGTGAATAAAGAGAATAATAATAATAATAATAATAATAATAATAATAATAATAATAATAGAATTGTTTATTGTTATTTACCCTCTTTGTATTACCATTCCTTTTTATTTTAAGAATTTGACTTATTTTGGAATGAATGTATGAAGCGCTCTGCCAGCCGCCTTGCGTTTTCGAATCGCAGGATTCTTTGGTAATGGCCAATCCACTCAATGGATACAGTAATAAAAAACATGCATGTAATACGGACTCCTTAATGCCATTGGCTAACTTGGCAGTATTTTTTTATTACTTTCAGCAACCCTGGAAACAGTAAAATGTTCTCAAATTGAATGCATTCGTTTCTTTTTCTTGGATTTGTAATAATAAATTTTGTAGTTCTTCACGTAAAACTCTTCCGGCGCTCTCAAAATCTGAAAATTCATCAGTATTCAAATAAAACGGCGTTAAAAAGGCTCTGAACGAAGCGAATAATATCTGAATCGCAGCGCAAATTTCTTGTGAAATTTTTGACGTCAGAATTCCTTGGAGTTGCCTCCTTTCTCTTCTTCCGAGCTGCGAATCATCCCTGCATTAGCCCTCTTTGGTACAGGAAGGCTATGAATATATATATATATATATATATATATATATATATATATATATATATATATATATAATGAAAAAATAAATAAGTTAGTGATGGATGTAGTGCAAATTTTATCGAATCAGAAGTATCTGAATGCTAAGATGCTCTTAAGGCACTCGAATCTCTAATAATCTTTTTCGTATATTAGCAATAATACTGCACGAACATCCTCACTAAATGGAGACCTGCTAACTCAAATAGCTGCGGAGTTTTCCAGCATAAGTTTTACTGCAGTTGAAACTGACAATATAATTGTATTGTTTAAAAAATAAAAAATACGTACGGAATGTTATGTAAATTACGTTCACAAAACTGCACGGATGATGTCAATATCGAAGGAAAATTAGATAATCTAGAAAAAAGAAAAAAAGGACTTCGAATGACGCCAAAACCGCGAAGGTCCCTGCTTTTCCTTCTTTAAAGGACGAAAAGAAGTACAAAATCCGCTTGCGAATGCAACCGAGTTCCCTTCCAGAGATCGTCGTTTGGGCCAGTGCTCACCGAGGCGGCTCCTTTGCCCGCCGTTACTCGTGGAATATTGTGCTTGGTAATGCCCGCGCCGCCCCCGCGCCGCCCCCGCGCCGCCCCCGCGCCGCCCCCGCGCGGCCCGTGGGAGGCAGGGACACGCAGTGCACAACAAAAATATTTTCTGTAATGGCGAGATACAGTTGGGAGGCGGCGGCCGCTCTTATGATGACCGCTCCCGCCGACCCTGCTGCTTTCTCGGCGCCGAAAGGCGTGATCAGACACGCCGTGCTCATTGTGCACGCTCCATGGCCGCTGGAGACAAGTACGTCGGCTCCACACAAAGACAAAGGCCGCACGAGAAATGGCTTTCTCTCGGAATTCATAGGCTACTGCCGTAAGGTCTTGACAGAAATGATTGTGGAATTGTTTCTCTATCTTCATAAAGCAATAAGAAGAAGATTAATGCATTATAGTGTTTGACCAGAAATGAAATGACTTATATGTCATGTAATTTTCCACACATACAAGCTATTCATATTGCCTGCCCATTTTACGCTCTCGTATATGTGCATATCCAGGTGACTCAGAATAAATGCTAAAACTTGTAGGGTGCCTCCGTTCAATGGCAAAAAGTGATCATTTTCGACCGCTCTGCATGCCCTACAAGTGTTTAATATTTATTCAGCGACAACCTTTACACAGAGAGTAGTAGAAGAGAAAGTTACGTATTGCAACGAAATATCGATTTCCAGATTTTCATGAAAATTCAGGTTATGGAGTACCCTGATTACGAAATTTTTTGTTTTTGTTTTTCCAGCATAAGTTTTACTGCAGTTGAAACTGACAATATAATTGTATTGTTTAAAAAATAAAAAATACGTACGGAATGTTATGTAAATTACGTTCACAAAACTGCACGGATGATGTCAATATCGAAGGAAAATTAGATAATCTAGAAAAAAGAAAAAAATCGCCGACCGTTCTCTGTGTTTATCCGTCCATCTGCCCAAAAATCTGTCTCTCTGTCCACTTGTCTGTCCTCGTTGATGTATCAGCATTACCGAGACCATGTTGATGCATTTTAGTGCTAGTGACTTTGGTTAAATTGTTGAAATGAATGATGTCAAAATTATTCAGATACGTAGATTCAATGCAACATATTAAATGCTCGAATATATAAAAGGTCAGTGTTTGTTACATTACTAGTAAGCTAGTTGTTTTGTCTGAGTTTAATTGAAGCTTTGAATCAATGTTATTTATATTTAGTTAAGAATAATAAATCGTTTGTGCCGATGTAAATTCCAATATTAAAATTGTATGGGCGTATTTAAATATCTAGTTTAGATTTTTAAGAGTCTATTTCGCCCGCTGATTTTTTTCTGGTTGTTTTCGCCTTGGGATTCCGGAGCCTAATTATTAGTTTTATAAAGGTATTATGACGCATAACCATAACATGTTCACGAATGGTGCGGCCAAATGGTTCCGCATCTTGAGAGGGGATATTTTCGGGAGTTACTCTTTTGTTAACATCCTAAAAATTACATTTTTAGTACGTTTGCTGATGCCAATGAGTTGTCTTTATGTCGGGAGCAAAAATGTGTTCTACCTTCTCTCGTTTTCAAATGTTACTAACCTCGCTTTGTTGGTATTTCTATTCATCATTCAACTGTTTAGGATTAAAAAGTAGATACGAGAGTCCGTAGCTCCCGAAAACGTTTGCAGATTGTACTTCTCCCCATGTCACAAATATTTTTAACTCATATACGTATATTTACGGAGTATAGAGAAAGTTATGTAATGCTGCGCGAAAAAACGGCGGATTTTCGGCAGAAAAAATTCATTGCCGGGCTCTGGTAACGAAAAAGTCCATAAACCAGTTGCTAAATTAAGAGGAAAAATCCTCTAATACGCGGTGTAGCCAGAATCAGTTTTGTGGGCCCTTGATGCCGAAAAAACAATTGAAAGCAAAACGTCTGTCTGTGAACACTACTAGCGTCTAAACCATTCGTACGATATTTTCCAAACTGAAGAATCCCCTCTCGATCTAGCTCTAGTTGAAGCTTTGAAATTTTGAGAAGCATTCCTTAAAATTTGGAGGTACTTTACATTAAGTCCCCCAGACATTTTCAAAGTTTTCTCAAAAACGGCTCCAATTTTTTTCTTTAAATTTTTGGTAGGGTTAGTGCCAAACGAACACTACACGATGAAATAAACACCATATTGCTCTATTCTTTTGTTTGTTTGTTTGTTTGTTTTTTCAAAAATTAAGATTTTTTTTACTTGTCTCCCACGTCAGTAATATTTACATTAGATGCAATTTCTTCAAATTATTGTATTTATGAGTCATATGCTTAAATAATGTCATGTAAAGTTTCTCGAAAGCTCAACAATTTTCTGTTAAAATGAGCTCAAAATTCGATAGATGGCAGCTGGCAAGAGGATGGGGCAATACCGTAAAGCCATTCCGCACCAAGGAAATTAAAAAACTTTACTACGAGAAAGTCTGTTCCATTCTGTAGCACCTCTATTTGAACTACTCTTTAAAAAAATAAATCAATTCTTTTATATGTTTTGCATTAAAATATCCGTAAACACTGCAGTCTACGTTGGCCGAAGCTTATAGTTTTAGAACTCTCAAGAATCGAAATTTTCTTTCCCTCTGAGCTCAATTGGATGACACAGTCGCCTTGGGAACAATTTAAGCCTTTGAATAAAAACGAAACCAAAAACTCTCAGAGAATGCTTCTCATTGTATCTCCGCAACGCTACATGTCGTGGAGGATCTACCTGCTAGCGCTTCTATGTTCTTTCGGAGCTTGAGAATTCTTCCGTAATTACAGAGGGGGCAGAATAAATATGTATCGGATCATTGTGCGCGAGTGTTGCTCCCTGGCGGTGAGTGCTGCTCAGCGGCGCAGCAGCGAGTGCTTTTAGCGGCATCTCGCGCCGCATCTCGGTAATTAAATGGCGCGCTGGCGCAGCGAGGGGGACGGGTACAAAAAACAAAGCCCACAATGCAGTTTAAGTGATACTCGGCAAGGCCCGCGGACAGAAAGGTTTCCGCCGAAAATTATAAGTTCCAAGGTGTTGGCGCTAATGTGTCGGGCGCGGGGCGGAGGAGGGGGAGGCGCGGCAAAACAGCGTCATGACAGCTGGCGGCGCCGCCCATTAATCTGCGCTGCCGCCAGATGGCATCACAACAGCGGCGCCGCCATCCCGCCACCGCTGCGCCACCTCGCCCTCACCAGATCACTCCGCCACCCTGCCCCCCCCTTCCGACTTGCCACACTACCACGTCCGCACCCGCCCATCCTTGCCCCCTGTCACTGCCACGTCCTCGCCCCGCCTTGGCTTCACTACACCGCTCCACCAACATGCCTCCCTTCCATCGTGCCGTCCCCAGAGCACTCCATCATCCTGCAATCCTTCCACCCTGTCACAGCTACGTCCCCTTTCCGTCACCCTCCACTCCGCCATCCTCCACTCCGCCATCCTACTGCTCCTCGGGTCGGCCTTAGCACCCTTTTTTTAGGCAATATAATATTTTCTGTAGGAATATATCTTTATACTTACATGATCGGTCAACTTTTTGCCTTCTACGGCTTTTTTCATTTAGACAGATGTTTGGGGAATTTACAATTTAATTTCGGGCATAGTTTCTTCTTATTAAACTTACTACAGATCTATGCAATTAGAGACTATACTGAGTATCAAAAGGGAAAATAATATTCGTTTTCACAATATCAAATGTATTAGTTTAGATGGTATAATGCTATAATACTATGCATGTAAAAAATATTGTACCTGAGCTTCTGGGTCAAAGACCCCCATCTCGACCATGTTTTTCGTCCAGTTTCCCTGATCCTTTGAACAAATACTGAGATGCTTCCTTGTTTAGCTTCTGGACATAAATGTAGCTCTGTGTTCATTTTATTGATCTCTTTCGGGAATATAATATTCGTTTTCCATTTTATCGCAGTAGTAAGTCGATTCCTTCACGTAAAGCATTAGAGATAATAGCCCAAATATGTAGCTACAACATCAGTGTTGCCAACGTCATGAAAGAAAATTATGGCGTATTGAGCGAAAAATGCCTTTGGGTACTGGAATTTAATCAACGCCACCTACATAGGTCTATTTAGGTGGCGTTGATTTAATTCCCGGCACACTCGCTAAAATTGCAGCGCCAAAACATGCAAAAACACGTTTTTGGAAATTTATTTGAATGTTCTGACCGGATCCGAAAACAAATTGTCAGTTCTCCATCAGGAGACCGAGACGCGTCGAATGACACCTCGTGTCTCGGTTGGTGCTCGGGAAGTGGTCAGCCGTGAGTGACGGAACCGCACATCCGAACATCCGTACATCCGCACACTCGCGAGTTACTCAAACACTGTGTAAGGATGCAGGAGTTTCTTTGTTAATTATGTTTTTAAAAAATAGTTCTTTAAAAATGGTCATGTACTTTTTTTAAAATATGCGTAATTTAGCGTAATTTTGCATTTTCGAGTTTTCCGTGCACCATTTGCTAGCCTTCTGTAAATATCAGATTGGAATGCGAAGATGGCATTCCGCACCGCGAGACGGCAGTTGGATACTCTGAGGATTCCTGCTCATTGTTGAGAGATGTTATGGCTAAATGAAACGCTCGAGAAATGATCTTTTTGGGCAAGAATTCGTAAGAAAATATTCCTCATGCCAAACGAATGGTCCATTGTTGCTTTAACAACGCTGGTAACAACGGGCAGTACCGATTGACGTCATTGTCACTGACTCGTAGTATTTTTTACTTCTTCTTATGCTAAAATACGCATTTCATTGTGGAATTTGTGTTTATACACGCTTTATAATAATTAGTTTTTGCACCAACTAACCCTACGATTTGTAATGAGGTTTTCAAGTGAAGGCAGGTGTGTTAATATTGACACAAACTGCAGTTTTATATTATTACGTAACCTTTACGAAGTACGAAAAAGTATGTGTTGTAACATCACTAACTCTCATCAGGTGTTATTACGACAAGTATCGAATGACACACGTCCGAGGTCACAAATAAAGTACTGTGTTCTATAACGGCCTATGACTTTAATAACCATTTTAATATTTTCTTCCGGTTGAAAGCACACATACACACAACCAATGTTCTATTTGATAGCAGTATGTACTTCCCGTCATTCTCTGAGTTTAGTTTTTGAAACATGACATATGTTCTGAAAATCATTTGAAAATAATATCATTCTCCAGCACATACGTGAATCACGAATCATCTTGATCAAAAATCTAGTTCTTTCTAAACGAGAAAGACGCAGGGAAATGATCTTAAGGAATATCAGGGGCTGTGGAAGAAAGTGTTTCGAAGTCCCAGATTTACACATCCTTTGAAAGACGACATGTAATCACGCCGCGGCCCTCCTGCGCCGGTGATCCGCGGCTCATCCCGGGCCCGCGGCCGCCGCCGCCGTCTATTAGGTTTTGATTGTGACGTCACAAGCCAAGCCGTTCTCTGCATTCAGGCGGCAGGCCGATTATACCAAATATTTCTGTCCAAGGAGGCCGCTCGGGCCGCCGTATCAATGGGCTTAGAAAAACTGATTTTCCGGAGGATTAGCGGTGAATCGAGCTTCGTGCGCGCCCGGCCCCCGCGCGCAACGGGAGAAGCCCCGCAGGCGTCTCGAATATAAGGGGAGGTCCCCAGGGAGAAGGAAGCTCCCGGCAATTTGTAAGGGAGGCAGCGCCCGCGGGGGCGGGGCGGCGAGGACGTGCCGCAGGGCGGAGGGGAGCGCCGGCGGCGGCCGGGGGCTGCGCACATAATCGGCGGGGCAGACTTCTTCCTCTGGTCACGTGTGCGGGCGCTGCGTGACAGTTTACCGCTGCGCCCAAACGCCGGTTTCCTTCAACTACTGTGCAAAAAAATGGAAAAAAGACATTGGACTGAAGTACAGCAGATGCACGTAAATATAAGGCTCTTCTGATGAGGTAGAATGGAAATGCATTGGTTGCAATGCAGACCGATTTATAGAATTCGGATTTGTAAGGAAAAGATATTTGAATCGACAAAATCCTAAAACTACTCTAAATTCGAAAACTCGAATCTTCTGTTTTTATAATTTAATTTCTGTTATGTCTAACCAGTTATACCATCTGCTGACTCTGTAAATACTATACGACAAATGCTTGCAATTTCAACAGATTCTTTTGCTAGATGAAAGATACATTACCCAATCTTTTTACAGAAAACTGTATATTCTAGAATTTGATGGATCCACCCAAAGTGTACATTAGTTTCTGTTTACATTTTACATTATGAAGTTTTTGAATAAATGCACCAAGTGTCCCATTTGACTAATTTATTGCAATATTTCTATCAATGTAGTAATGTAACGCCTGAAAACCAGGCAATCCACCGAATACGCCGCGAAGAGAAAATCAATGAGTCGCTCTGCACAGAACGCTGGAGAAAACGCTGTCAACAAAACTACTGTAGGGTATGATTAACAGGGGCAGTTTTTTAGTATTCCTGTTTGTAATTAAAAAAGTTAAAGAAAAGTCAAATATCAGTGTGCCGCCGAAGTAGATTGATGCTCCTCATGGACTTTGATATGTCTCGGAAAAGTGGGGAAAAAATAACTATACTGCGTATTTTCCATAGAAAGGAAATAGCAAATCATTTTATATTTTAAGAGTTTCAAATTACCCGTAATTGGTTTGTAAGGAATGTTAAAGCGATCAAAATCAAAATTAAATGTATAAAGGCCTAATTTTCTTCCTGTTCTTCGTCCGATTGTTGGCTGTGGCAACTTTGTCATATCTGGCACATCAACCTCACCATTGTCTTATTCGACAGATAAAAGGAAAACATTACCAGGTTTTCCGTTCATAAACCTGATGAGATGGTCACCTTCATCACTTTTTCCTTTGCTTGAACTTGGCCTACAAAGCAAACATCCGATATCTTATTTGCAAACCGCACTATAACAAAGTCATCATCGAAAGGATATCACAAGCATTAAGTATGCAATAAAAGCTGCCTCATCCATTAAACCTGTAACGTACAACAATTTCTTCCCCCCTCTTCTCGACCGGAATAGTGGTCATCAGCGAAACAAACCATTCTAATGGAGAATTAAGCAAATGCTCACCAACCTCAACGTCAAAAATTTCAGAGCTGAGAAAAAAAGTTGCCATCGAATTCCACTTTGGACGTTTTCTTGCATCCCGGTAGAATTTTCATGATGTCAGCGATGCAAGTGTCACCTAAATATCAATAAATTAGATAAAAGAATAGAAAAATGTATAATGCTCACCAAAATTACAGTCACTTTTATCTAATTTACGATAAAAACGATCAGGCAACCGAAGCAATCGTTCGCACCCGCTGATAAGCTTATCAAATACCAACTACACAAATACTGTAGGTATATTGTAGCCGAGAAATATGCCCTCATGTCTGCACCGGAAACAAATTTTCAGATCTCATATAACAACAGTGTTATTCACACGAAGTCTGCTGCTGTGGTAGACCAAATCTGCAACACAAACCAGAAATCGGAAGTGCTTATTAATATCCAGGAACTGTGCTATCTTTTAATTAGGCAAGACAAAAAGCTGCTATTTTTTTGGTCTTCTCTCCAGCAAGCTGATCCAATTATGATGAATAGAAGCTCAATTCCGACCATTCTCGTGGACCTCAAGTCAGGTAAAAATTTCCATAATATTCTCCACTTCACCAAGGATGCTTAGAATCACATAATCAAGATCATAAAAAAATAATGATATACGACTTGGAAAGAGTGCAAAATAATTATTATACATAAAATGACTCATGATTTTCATAAACGAAAAAAAAAAACTCCATTGCAAAGATCAAGTGGCACCTTCTCGAATAAGATCTGAACACACTAAGCTAACTCACATCTGTTAAATAACACAGCTTCCTTAAAGTGTGAACCATGCAACGAACAATTGTCAATAGTCCATATCCTTCAGCCATGTACCAAATATATCCATGAACGCGAATCAATCATACAATGACAATCTTGAAACTATTTTATATTCTTGTATTTTTCGGGGGGGAAATATTACAATTATGTAAAATACTAAAAGTTATAATTTTAATTAATACTTGTTTAAATTGTATGTTCACAATATAATTTATATCTTGTATTAATTATAGTATATCATGTATAGCTGCAGTTGCTAATAACCTTGTCGTTGAGGCGACTGTAAATAAAATATGTTTTTTAAAAAGTCATCATCAACAATATTGTGACAACAAAGTATTTTCTGCTTCGATTGATTTTTCTCCCCCTAGCACGTCACTTGGATTCAAATGATCTGATGCAGAGTCACACAGAGTCCTAAGGATGTTTCAGATTCTTTTGATGAATATAATTCTTCCACCTTTTTACTCTTCCTCTGTCGCTTCAAGGATTTGGTAGCATCTATCTGCTGCAGCATTTTTGCGTTTTTCATTTCTTTGCCTTTATTTCTTTTTGCGCTGCAGCTTTTTTCTCTTCTTTAACTTTCCTCATTTCGAAAAACTTTGTTATCTCTTATTATTTTTTTTTACTTATAATACTAATGTTGGAAATTATTAGTGGGAAAAGGATGGATGAAGGAGTGTGTGGTAAAAATATTAATAAAAGGTAATGGAAAATAAACTAAAAAAGCATATATATGGTTTACAGTTATCATGGGGTACATTGATACGCAGGAATACCCCCAACATACACTGTATCAATGTACCACAAGGAGTAATTTTGAATAACATGAATCTATCATCCAACACTTCAAAATTCACCTAACAAAAAAGAATGAGGAACTGACAAAGAGCAGTTGTACTTCCCAGGGGGGATATTCTTTCCTGTTGAAAATACTGAAACAGTTGCTTAATACCACAGCAATTGTACAACTAAAATTTACTTTTTATTCACAGAAACAGTAAGGGCCGGTTTCACCACCAATGCTTGTGAATACACTAACTAGACGTCAGGAGATTAAAAGGTCCGTTAGAGAAAATACGTGTTTCACCAAACTTTAACGCTTGCTAACTTTCCGTTAAAGTTAACGCGCGATATCAGCTCCGTTAGCAGCAGTTAACGCTTGGTTGAGCTGATTGCAGCTCAGCGCGGTTCAGTTCAGTTCGAGCACACAGCAGAGAAAATGGAGAAAGCTCTGCAATATATATTGGACGATATTTTAGAAAGTCCGGAAAGGTCTGTGCGCCCGCGTGTATTCAGGATAAATTATTTTTATGAGTACAACGATAGGGATTTTTCAGCCAGATTCAGGTATACCACACAATCGACACTAGAAATCCTGGAATTGATTGAGATCTGCAGTTTTCATCAAACATGTCAGAAAATACTACTTGTAATAGTTACATACCATTTATAAAACCGTATAATATACCATTACCAAACCATATAAGTAACAGTTGTGCATGCACATTGGAAACTATCTTGTTATATAACCTTCATGAATGCAAATTAGGTTATGAATGGTTTTGTTCATTCATGAAATTGTGTCACTATTAATTTTTGTCAGAAGATAGCCTACAGTTTTCTTCACAGACAGTCATTCTAAACTTTTGGAAACAAAATTACAAAATCTTAAAGTTTAAAGTATGATATGAATTAATTACATAATTTTATAATTAAGTTCATTATTTATTAAAAAATAAGAACTCATTATTAGAAATTTGTTTCAATTTATATTCATTTCCAGGAACGAGTCAATCGCACCAATCAACCAGTTACTTATGGCTCTACGTTACTATGCAAGTGGCAGCTACCAGCAGGTTAGGGGCGACTATATTGGGGCCAGCAAATCTACGGCTAACCGTATTTTTCATAGAGTTAGCTGCGCTTTGGCTAGACTGTTGCTTTATTCTCTGTAAGCACAGTAAACGTACCTTTCCAGTTCACAGCCTTCTAAAAACAAATACTTATGCATTTTGTACACCCATTAAAGTTAACTGGCGATTAGCTAACTGAAACCGCGGAAGCGTAGGTGAAACGTAACAAATCTTAACGGAGACGTTAATTTTAACGACTCGTTTAGTAACGTCACGTTAGGTGTATATTGGTGAAACCTGGCCTAAATCGCGCCAAAACCTTTTATAGGTAAGCGTCGAGACGAGAGGTTGTGAAACTTCCTGTAATGAACTTGTAAGCAGTAGAGGGGATGTTTCAAGATGTTCCGTGTTTCCCAGTTCTCCCTATGTGTGTGTGTGTGTGTGTGTATACACTGCTGTACTCTATTATATATATATATATATATATATATATATATATATATATATATAATCAAATTTTGTTGTGTTCAATCAAATTTTAGGCTTAAAGCTGACAATAACTAAATCAGTTAGTAGAGACGGAAACATGTTTCATAGCTAAATTACTAGTCAATTCTAGGAAATGCTGTTTGTGTTATATTGTCAATTTATTTTATTTTTTTGTGTTGTTTTTCGTGTTTATTTGTTTGCGTTTGTTGTGATTAAATTTGACTTTCCTTTTTATATTTCGATATAAAATTATATATTTTATTTTGTTCGAAATAATTTAAAAAAGTAATTTAAACCTTTAAAAGGTTTTTCAAGCGTTTCACGTGTGTGGATTTGTTTGTTTTTTGCTTTATTCCCTCATAATCCTGGAGGGAATTTTTGGGCTGGGAAAATTTTACCAACACTGCTGTACTCTATGATGGGAATTCATTCCTGTCGGAGGACGTGCAATGGGTCGAGAGGTGTTGTGATGCGCAGTGTGTGCCCTGCACGCTATTTCTGTTTTCAGTGCAACGGATTTTCAGATCGATTCCCCGCCCCGCCATCGCTGCCCCCGCACCCACTCCGGACCGCAAGCGATAATCCGAACTGGAAACCACAGGCTCACATCAAAGCGCTGCAAAATAGGGAAAGAGGCGTACATAGTTTGGATACAGGGTGCGCCTGTCATTTCGTTGATGGGCAAATACGGGCCCGCAAGGATAATACATTAATTCATTATACAGCGACACAAAGAGACAGAGATTTTGTGGAGAGGCCGTTCTGCATTTGCTCTGCGCTTCAGTTACGCGACCTGCGCGCGCGCAGCGACCGCAGCGCCATCAGCACCGACACATTTCAATTGCAGTTTGGTCCGGCCGGTAGTTGGCGCCCAACTGTGCATTACATTATTCCAAAATGTTGACGTGAAGGCGCCGGTTTGAGTGGCCTTTGGAGCGAGTTGCTTCGCAGGCGCTGTGCGAGGGAGGGAACACAGAGCGATTCACCCACGTGACGCAACCATTTCTTTCTCGTATACTACTACGTACGGAATATGTACAGAAAGAATTGTAATGCTGTCGCGGAAAGTGGCAACTTTTCGCCAGAAGAACTCGTATTAAGGGGATGTGATATCGAAACTTGTGGTACTCCAATAGTACATCCTTTCTCACAATATTTCTAACCTTTGCAATTTTCCAAAATTCAGAGTTCAACGAAACGTTAAACTATCAGTTATGCAGCAGAAAATATTTTATTTGTCACTTAAACTTTTGTATCGATTTTAATCATTACATGTCATCTGACGATGCGTTGTACAATAATGTACATGTATTGTACGGGAATTTTTTGTAGTGTTCTGTTGATAATTACCCCTGATGAATACGTCTACGACATGGAGTGTTACAGTTAAAGACATCTGTATCTCAGGCGTCTTCCAATCTCTCGGGCCAGAGGACTTTGGGATTGGGAGTCGACCTCGGAGTAAAAATATCTACTTAACGCCCTAGATACATAAATAACTATTATTACATCATTAGTATGGGCACACATTTATTTAAAACGTTTAAAAATGTAAGATAAGATAAATTTATTTAAACTGCAATTGGGTGTAACCCGGTGGCAGTTAATTACATAAGTAAGATATTAATTTTCATGCAAATAACATAATAATGTTGATAATAATGCTAAAATAATAATAATAATAATAATAGTAATAATAATAATAATAATAATAATAATAATAATAATAATAATAATAATATTATAATAATAATAATAATAATAATAATAATAATAATAATAATAATAATAATAATAATAATAATAATAATAATAATAATAATAATAATAATAATAATATAAAAACTGGTGAATCTTAAAAACAAACATTAAATTACCTAAAAGATAAAAGAAACGTCAATCTAATACAGCACTGAGTGCTTAAACAATGAAGACCGCACTGCACTTGCCTACACTTCACTTCATTTCACTTCACTGTATAACTTAATAATTCCTAGTTAACTACCTCAAACTTAGAAATGCCCTAAATTACTTTCCTAAATTGTTGAACGCTTCGAGGAAAGGGTTCAAAGGTTTTTGCAGGCAATCTATTCCAATCTCTTATCGTTCTATTTGTAAAGAAAATTTCCCGACATCCGTTCTCTGCGGTCTTAAATTTATTTTGTGCCTGTGATCACCTCTACCGATGTACGTAGGAAAATTTAGCCGCCGTTTAATTTCTTTCCAAGCTGGATGACCGCTATAAGCTTTATACAAGGCGCAAAGTCTTGCCAATGTTCGCCTGTTTTCGAGTGAATCCCACCTATCCTTTCTTGTCCCTGAAAGTAAATTTAGCTGCTCTACGCTGAATCCTTTCCAAATTCTTACACTGCATAATTTTGTGCGGATCCCAACAAATTGCTCCATATTCCATTATCGGACGAACAAGCGACAAGTAAGCAATTTCCTTCGCGTTTACTGTACTCTTTTAAGATACGCATTACAAAATGAAGAGATCTCCACGCTTTCCTACAACAAAATCTACGTGATTTTTCCAGCTTAATTTACTATCGAAATGGATACCTAGGTACTTACACGAAGAAACTCTCGGAATAATGTCGTTACTTAAACGGTAATTTGTTACGCTGTAATTGTGACCTCTGCCAAAAGTGATAGATTTGCTTTAGAACTATTTATGGTCATACCATTATTTTCCGCCCAGTAAGATAATGCATCAAGATCCGTTGCAGCATATTTTCATCGTCTTTCGAATTTATAATGCGATATATTATGCAATCGTCTGCAAATAGCCGAACATTTGAAATTAATTGCGCTGGCAAATCATTAATGAACGCTAGAAATAGAAGAGGTCCAATGACACTCCTTGCGGTATTCCTGACGTAACGCTTGCGCAGGAAGATAACTCTTGCCCAATTCGGACTTTCTGTTTCCTGTCACGCAGAAACTCGCTAATCCACGCCACCACCCTGGGATCGATGCCTGAATTTATTAATTTCTGAACAAGTCGGTCGTGTGGAACAACAACGAACGCTTTGGCAAAATCTATAACTACTGCGTCTACTCTCCGCCCGCGTCAATTTCATCTGCTAGGTCCTGAAATAGCGTTACTACCTGACTTTCGCATGAATAATTAGTCCTAAATCCGTGTTGGCCATGATAGAGCCATTTTTGACTTCCCACTCTTGCTTAATGTAACTCGCAACTAGATGCTCCATAAGTTTGCAGACCACTGACGTGAGACTTACCGGCCTATAATTACTTAGTATAGTTTTGTCCCCACTTTTAAAGATTGGTACTACAAAGCTAATTTCCAATCTTCAGGTACTTTTGAATTGTTCATAGACACGTGAAATATTCTAATTAAGTACGGTAATATTGCCCTCCTCCTAGTTTAATTATGTCCGTAGAAATGTCGTCTGGACCCTTGACTTACCATTTTTCATAAATTTTACTTTATTACGTAGAACGTTTACTTCAATATTAAATTGATTTGTAACCGAATACCTTTGAATAAGTGGATGGTTCGTATTGCTTTGAAAACCGAACTGAAATACCTATTAAATGCGTTAGCTTTGCCCGATCGCCTGTGATGAGTGTGTTTTGATGTTCACGAACAACTGGGATATACTCTTTGTTTCCTTTCTTCTACGGACATATTTGTAAAATCCTGACCAGTTATTTCCTTTTCGTCTAGAATGTTTTTTAAATACGTCTCCTGAGCAATTTTCTTTTCTCGCTCTAATTCTTTCGAACAATTTCTAAAATATGCATATGCTCGGTACTGCGTTTTCGGTTTTAAATGCATTTCTCGTTATCCTCTTCATTCGCCTAATTTTTGAATTATAATATTCTGGATCCGGATTATTTTTAGAGTTTTGCATGGTACGAACTTTTGCAAAGCTTCGTCTATAATATCTTTAAATGCGCACCATATCTCTTCCATACCTCCTTCTGTTCTCAGAAAGTTGTTGTATTTTCTCTAAGAAACTCATGAAGCCCCTCTACGTTTGCTTTCTTGAACTGACGCACTTTCGTTCCTGTCGCAATACATTTCCTTGAAATATTTTCGTCTAAATCAAGAAGAACCGCTTTGTGATCACTAATTCCCTCAACGACTTCACAAGATATGAAAAGATCTTTCGGCCTAATTAGGTAAACATCCAAAACCGCGTCCTGCCGCGTCGCGCACCGTACTACCTGGGCTAATCCCCTATCCCAAACTAGTCTGTCAACAAGTGTTTGGACTTTCGCCTCGCTCACGGCTCCCTCCCAGTTTGCGCTAGGAATATTCAAGTCTCCTCCGATAACAATAGGATGACCATTTTCATTTCCTCGTTCTTTGTATGATATCTTCCAAAATTTCGTAGCCGTCACCGGTGGCCTATAGCATGCAATAATTTCTAACACGGTTCCTGAAGTAGTAATTTCTATTCCCTCATTTCAAAATCTGTACTAACCAATCTAATCTAATATTTATGTCTGCTTTGACGCAAATAAAGACACCGCCACCTCTACTATTTCTATCCCTCCTAAAAATCTTGTAATCAGAATGAAAATTTCCGAGGATTCGATTTCCTGAGTTAGCCACGACTCAGTCCCTATCACTATGTCGGGATCACAGGCATCAATTAGATTCCAAAACTCTATTTCTTTATTGATTATACTACGACAGTTCACCTGCAACAACCTAATGAATCCCTTCCCCCCCAACTCCGCTGCCGTCGTCGTCATCGCCGCCGCCGCCGTCTCGTCGTCTCCCCGCCGTCGTCGTCGTCTCCGCCGCCGCCGTCGTCGCCGCCGCCGCCGCCGCCGTCGTCGTCTCCTCCTCTGCCGCCACTGTCACCGCCTCCACCTCCGCCAGCACCAATGCCTCAGCCTTCCTCGCGCGCAGTCACTTAGCTCGCAAGCTGACTGAATGACCTCGTCATGCAGGCGACCCAACTTCCATGCACCGCGGAAATTTAGATGCAGACCGTCCCGTGCGAGGTCCTCTTGTCCCAGCCAGTGGTTTGGATCTACGAAAAAACCATCGATCTTTCCGCAGGCCCACCGTAACCCTTGATTAATTTGCCTGTCCTGCCGATGTGCACATCTCGGCGTTGCATCACACCTGACAGAACAATTCGCGCCTTTTAAATTTGCTTTCAGAGCACGGCCTAATTCTACGCACTGGTTCACAGTGTCGAAGATAGGTTGCCTCTTCGATACATTTGTGCCACATGCACAAGGATGACTTCCACGGCTTCGTTAACTTCCGCTCTTTCCACGACGGATTTCATTTGTACAACGTTTATCCCTGGAAAGAACGAAACGTCGGCTCCTTTCCTCTTGCAAACGCCTCCGCTGTGGCGCAGCATCGAATCTCCGAGCACTTTGACCTTGTTCTTGTAAGGCTCTTCATCAATTATGGTGTTATTTCCTTCAGTGTTCGGATGCGTTGATTGCTCCCGAACACTTTGCTTTTCCAACTCCTGGATCTTGAAGCTCAGTTTCCTAATGCACTGCTGTGCTTCTGTCAATTCCGCTTCAAGTCTCCGCAGTCTTCTCTCGCTTCGATCACATTTGGGGCACGTGGGTGCCGACGATTCAGCAGCAGGGCCAGGATTTTGCTCAACCCCGCCGATGACAAGGAGAGTGGCCAGAACTGCAGCGCAGAGCAAAGCCACGCCGTCGCCGGACAACACGCGTAATTTCTTCCTCTAATAAATTGTTAATAATAAAGTGTATTAATCCACATTTTGTGGGTCCCTGATATCCCAAAATTCGTTTATGGCAAAAGGGCTGCCCAACGGTCCTTGAACAATGCTAGTGGCTAAACCGTAGGCAGGATTTTCACCGACATTAATTTTCTATGATACATCTGACTGATGTCCGGTCCCATGATTGTAAAATCGATATTTTAATTTTACTTTATATAAAGTCTGGGTACTTTATATAAAGCCTGAACATTTTCAAAATTTTATCAAAAAGACTGAACATTTTTGGTTTAATTATTTCTCGCATACAGTCAAAAACGTTTATAAAAAAAATGAATGTCTCATTTTTGTTAAATTAATTCGTCGAATTTTCAAAAATTACAAAAGTTTAAAATTTTATGGCGTCTTCCTTAAACTACAATATGGAAGGTAGATACGTTTATCTCTATGAAAATTCTTCTTCGAAATTTGATATTAAATAAGGAGAGGTGCATTTTTTTAAACAACTGAGTAGTTTTCTTATATTTTAGCATAGGATATGGGCAATTTTAAAAACAAGATTTTCTCAACAACGGCTCGAATGTTTTCTTGAATATAGTGTATTTATAAAAAATTGCACGTAGTCCATTTGCGGTGAACTTCTGTATTGAGAAATACCAGATATCGAAGCATATTTTGGCATTGTAAAGTCTAGATAACACCCATTGATTAATGTTTGAATTGAAAGTAGGACGGGACATTGTACATTCGTCAACAGACAATATGGTAGACATCTTTGCATGACTCAAAATAAAACGAGGATGTTGATATGCGAATTTCTGGACAGGTGTATAATCGAGTCTGAAATGGACGTAACATTCCGAACTTTGAACATCAGATGATTGGAAAGAGACAAAGTAAGGAACAAACTATATTTAAGAAAATTAAATTTTAATATTTAATCAAAAGTTGTATTCCCATGAAGAACATGTCAATGAATTGTATCACGTTTTAGTGTCTCATTATTTTTTTTAATTGAACTTTTATATTTTTCAATAATTCATGCAGTGCAATGACAATGCGACCAGCGCCATTTTGTAAGCTCTATCTGAGGAAACCATTTAAAAAAAATATTTGAAATTTTTGAGAAACTATTCTTGTTGAGGCTTCATGTAAAGTACCCCTCAAAATCAAAATATCCGTTTCAAATTCCAGGGACCGCGACATCAGTCAGATCGATCGAGGAATATCAATCTTGAAAATTCTGCATACGGTTTAGCCGCCAGCATTGTTCACAGACAGACCAACGGGTAGGCGGACAGATGTTTTGCTCTCCATCGATGTTTCGGAATCAAGAACCCACCAGACGGGGAAACTGACGTCTCAACGGGTTAGCGGGAGAAATTTATTACATATAAATATTTCCTACTTACAGTATTTCTTCTTGGGAAGTAATACTGTAATACTGAAATACTGAAATATTGCTTCTTACGAAGTAAGGGTGAGATCGTAAAAAGGGGATTCTTAGTAGATGCTATTTCTGATGACTATTGAATTATATGAGTAGCGAGAGAGTGTGTTTGCATGTTGGGAAGTAAAATACATATGTTTAAAGCGCATTGAATCAAGCGCCTAGTGTTTCATTTCGCTCTTGCTTCGGGTCCCCACCGCGCGGTGGACAAAGGGTGGACGTGATGGGCGCCCTCCTGGGGTAGCAAGGGAGGGTCTGGTCCCGCAAGGGGCGGCAAGGCAGACTACGATGGTAGACTTTGCATAAATAAGGCTACTTTATTACCAGCATGGTCTTTGCACTTCTCATTCTTATTGCCGCTAATTACTCTTAATGGTTTTCATCATTGGCCCAAGCTAAAAGGGGCCATTATCCAATGCAGATGTCTATAACTGTAACACTCAGGTGCCATAATCTTCAGCTTACAGCTGTCTGGAGGAGAATTCTAGCGGCCGCCTGCTCTGATCGGTAGTTTTCCGTGGTTTCTCCGATCAACACCAGGTGAATGCCGGAGCACGACCCTACCGAACGGGCCACGGACCGCGCGCGATCTTTCCTTCGTCTTCCTTGTCCTATCCTCTCCTCCTACACACACACTTATACTAACATTTACTACATTATCACATATACCGGGAGACCGGTCGGCAGCTTAGAGCTTGTCCCGGCTGGGGCGGTGCCCCGCTGGTGGGAGAGTCCTGGTTAGGGGAAAACCCACAAGCCGACGGTAGGTCGGCGCCGGATCTCGCCATCCAGCGGGGGAAGATCACCGCCATCTCCCGAGGAAAAACATGCACTACACTAACGGGACTAATGACCAAAGCAGTTGACACGCCCGGAAACACGAAAAAAACAATCAATCAATCAGCTTACTACAAAAATTGACAATACATGTACATTATTATAAAACATATAGCCAGATGAATAAAATCGATAGTTTAAGTGCCAAGTAAAATATTTTCGGCTGTATAACTGTTTCTCTAAAATTTGATACTACACCGATAATCAAAAAGGAAAGTTGTAAGTAAAGTTATTCAAATAGTCATTCTCCATGTCCTCGTGCAGTATGTCGATTCCTTCACGAAGGGTACGGTGCAGAATAATTGCCAAAATCTGTAGCTGATTTGCTTATTATCATTATTATTATTATTATTATTATTATTATTATTATTATTATTATTATTATTATTATTATTATTATTATTATTATTATTTTGCATTATTTGGTTATTTCACGAGATCCAATATTTAATCAATTCTTGCCAAAATCGCTCGTTTCTTTCTGTATTCAGAATTCAACTTGTATATGGGTTAGGGTAGGGACCTCAGAATTTTAGAAAAAGTGCATAGAATACACTTCTCCCCATGGTACACACAGTTTTAAACCCTTTTCAAAGTGAAAACAATAAAAATAAACGATTTTTCTGGCTTTATTTTGGTACATTACGCTTCTATTTTTCTTAAATGTGAGTTTCTTCTTTAATTTTTTTTTTTAATATGAATTTTTGTGTTCTTTACTCCTTCTCCTTGAAAAATCCCATCCTGAGCTTTTAAGATATTTATTTTTCCCGGTAAGTTAGTTTGATATGGGATCAGCCCAGCGCCTTCAAACGGCCGGGCAGTGCAGCAGGACGCCAGCGGGCCCTAGCGGTCTCTTCGTCGCAGGCAACGGATACCAGGCGGCGCAGCGGCTGTGCCCATTGCGCGTCAGGGAGCGCGCCACTAAGGCTACCTGCAGAATTTTTATTATTATTATTATTATTATTATTATTATTATTATTATTATTATCACAATTTAACTTGTTTCCACTCGTGCATCTCGGTTACCATGAACAAGAGATACACGTTCCAATTGTCATAATCAGCACTGGATCAACCAACAATGTTCAGAAACTTCCTCACGATGTTACACGTGTCCAGTATGACAATCTTTTGCATCTGGATGTATAACCCCTTCTTCAGTTGCAGTTCAGCTAGGGATTCATGTAGGAACTTAGGAATTTCACCAGTGGCGCCTAGAATTATTGGTACAATCGTCACCATTTCCACGTCACTCCGCATTTCCTTTATCTCATTTGCCAGAGGTTGATATTTTAGAATTTTTTCACTTCTTTTCTTTGGGATGTTGTGAGCTAGCGGGACTGCGACATCAATCAGATACACCTTTTTATTTTTCTTGTCATGCCATACAATGTCCGGTTTATTAGATGATACAGACCTATCTGTTATTATGGACCTGTTCCAGTACATTTTGTGATTATTTGTGTCAATGACTGGTTCGGGTGTGTACTTATAGTACGGTGTTCGGTTACCCGTCAAAAGGTTATTATTGTGGCATAGTTGCTGATAAACCACTTTACAAACGTCATGTCGTTTTGTATATTCTGAGGATGCTAGAGAGCTGCATCCACTGATAATGTGGTCTATATTTTCTCTATGTTCTCCACATAGCCGACATTTGTCATCACGAACGTTATTGTCTTTCAGGATAAATTTACGGTAGTTTTTAGTTGATACTACTTGGTCCTGAATAGCTACCATGAAACCCTCTGTTTCAGCAAAAAGTTCTCCCAAGCACAGCCATTTAATTGACGACTTACGGTCCATCAGTTCTCCCTCTATCTGGTACGGGTAGCGTCCGTGAAGTTGCTTCTCTTTCCAGTTGCTGATTATCATCTCATTGGTCTGTATTTGCTTTTGTAGGTTCATTGTTTCATCAGACAAATTCAATGGTGTAATTTTCCGGTCAATGTATGTTACAATCCGATGTATCTTGCTTCCATTAGCTTTTTCGCGGAAGTACTGACGCAGTCTCTCTAGTTGTTGGTGATGCAGATTCACAATATCTATGACACCTCTTCCTCCTAAAGACCTAGGTAGGTGGAATCTCTCAACAGCGCTTTTAGGGTGGTGACATCTAAATCTGGTGCAAAGTACTCTGCAGTTTGTATTAAATGCATCTAGTTCGGTTTGTGTCCATCTGACAATACCAAAGCTGTACGTAAGCACTGGAATTACATAGGTATTTATAGCCTTAATTTTCCTGCCAGCACTGAGTTTAGTTTTCAGAATTTTACTCAGACGTGTATTAAATTCCTGGGTAATGTTAGATTTTGTAATTGTTTGGTCAACATTAAATCTTTGTAAATATCCAAGATATTTGTAATATTCCTCAGGATTCATGGCATGAATTCGTTCGTGTTTAGCATTTCCTTCTCCAAGGGTGTAATCCATCTGATGTTGCCACTTTCCTTTCCGCAGTGCATTTAGTTTACATTTCTCGACGCCAAACTGCATTCCAATATCATTGCTAAATTTTGCAGTAGTGTCAAGCAAATGATTAAGTTATTATTATTATTATTATTATTATTATTATTATTATTATTTTGTTGTTGTTGTTGTTGTTATTATTTCTGTACTTTTTTCAGTAAGCATTGGGAACCATTCATCTATTCATAGGACTTAGGCTCTAGCAAATGCAACTGGTAATGACAGATCTGAGGAAAGACGGAGAAGAAATTCATCTTTGTCCGTCCTTCAATTTAAAAATTATCGCACAATATGGCAAGTCTGTAGGATTAAAGCTTTTTGGATGGTTATGCAGATTCCTTTTGATAATTCTATTTTTGTAAGACCTGAAGCAAATCGGTCCGTCACCACTCCTGTGGCTGAGATAATTATTGGCACTATTTCAACCTTACTCAGTTGCCAAACATGTTGGATTTCTGCTGCCAAATTCTGGTATTTTGAAATCTTCCCGTTCTGTCTTATTAGATTTTTTGTCAGTGGACAGCCTACATCTATGATTGTTGCATACTTTTGTATTTTATTATAACTCTTGTCCGGCGATTTAACCAGTTATCAGTGACAATAGGCCTATCCCAGTAGAGTACTATTTCACTATTTTCTATAACTATTATTATTATTATTATCGTTATTGTTATTGTTATTATTATTTTTTCTGAAGATAAATACATAAGTAGTTATTTCAACTTGACATATGTAATTTTTATTACTTACTCACTAACTTACTCTAAACTTGCATACTATACAATGGGGAGGTTGCCCATTACGGGTCCTCTAATCTGGTTCTATGTTAGCGAATTTGATTTGAAAGACATGGAAAGGGTATTTATTTTGAATTGTGTTTTTATGGGTTGGATTTTTTGCGAGTCTGAATTCGGTGAGTGCTGGAATTTGGTGTATGTTATGATAGAAGTTTGGAGCAAGGTACGTGATGTGATGATCCAATGATACAATGTTGAATTCCTTGTAGAGTTGATTATTTGTAATGAACCATGGGGCGTTAGTTATGGTTCTCAGGAATTGGTTTTGGATGACTTGGAGTTTGCGAATATTTGTTTTTTCGGCGTTAATGCATATGGGACAGGTGTAAGTGATTATAGGTCTTATTATGGTTTTGTATATTGCTACGGCGGTATTTTGCTGAAGTGAACTGTGTCTGTGTATTATTGATTTTAACTGATGTAGTTTCGCCTTGGTTTGCATTATCTTTGTTTCAATATGATCGTGCCAATTTAATTTTGAATCGAGGTACAGTCCTAGGTATTTAATTGGTTTGTTGGGAGGGTACCATTCTATTGAGATGTTGTTAATTGTTAGCGGGGAGGGAGAAGGTGGATTTTAGCTGAATTTTGTATTTCGCGATCCAGCTATCAAGTGTGTGTTGGTGTAATTGTGGTTTTGCTTTTAAGTCTACTAGTGAGTTGTCAGAGATGTATAATGGCCTGTCGCCGGCGAATTGTACTAAATGGATGGAAGTGTTTTTTGTTTATTATTATTATTATTTGGGACTGTCTGCTACATACAGATGAAACAACGTTGGTGATAAGGGGGATCCTTGTGGTAATCCAACTCGCAGAATGAGGCGCAGGTCCGTGACGTGAGGCAGTTGGACTCATGGTGAGTTTCTGCGAACCACTGCTTATTGGACTCGCATAAGAGTGCGCATCCAATAAGCCGTGGTTTGCAGAAACACACCATGAGTCACACTGCGACACGTCACGGACCTGCGACTTAGGCTATACTTGGGTTTTCGTAACGTGGCGCACGAGGGGTTGTCTTCACGATGGAATATGGCACAGCTTTTTGCCCCTTCCTCGATCCTGCCGCAAGATGTCGCATGATCGCGACCTATCAAATACTGCTGCAGATCAAGCGACATCTAGCGGCCCAACCGAGAAAGACGCGAAAAGCCGTGCCATTTTCCTTCGTGAAGACAAGTCCCCACGGAAACCCAAGTATAGCGTAAGTCGCAAAATGAGTCGCAGGTCCGTGACGTGGCGCAGGGTCCTCATGGCGAGTTTGTGCGAACCGCTATGCCTATGGGACTCGTGCACGTTGGAGCGCAGGGTGACGTGTCGCCGTTTCTGCGCGTGGTGGCCCTGCGGAGCGCAGTCTCGCACGCAGTTACTTGCGAAGGTCCGCCGTGGCTCTTCAGAAGATGGAAGAGAAACTGATAGAAGTCGTGCGTGTTCGTAAAGTTCTTCATGACCTAAGCCTTGATGATTATTTACGAACAAAGCTGAAGGCTGAAAAATGGGAGGAAACGGGCATACAAAATAGTAAGTTATTTTGTAATTATTTGTTGATACTTTATCTATACATGTCCTTGGGATACTTTTCCACCGATTTTTTGAAATAGTTTTCTTTAAATTCTCGCTTGCCCCACTACATTAGTTTCTGCCTTCTAGCCTGGGCTAGTCGCAAAATGATCCGCAGCTCCGTGACGTGAGGCAGGTGCGTGACGTGAATTCCTCACGACAGAGTGTGTGACAGCAGCGATCGCCACGCACGATGCCCCGCAGTTCTCTCCGCACTTCACTCCGGTACGAGCGCTGATTTGATTTGATTTGATTTTTTCGTGTTTCCGGGTACGTCAACTGCTTTGTTCATTAGTCCCGTTAGTGTAGTGCATGATTTTTTTCGGGAGATGCGCGGTGATCTTTCCCCGCTGGATGGCGAGATCCGGCGCCGACCTACCGTCGGCTAGTGGGGTTTCCCCCAACCAGGACTCTCCCACCAGCAGGGCACCGCCCCAGCCGGGACAAGCTCTAAGCTCCCGACCGGTCTCCCGGAATGTGGTAGTGTGGTGCATGTTAGTGTAAGTGTGTGTGTAAGGGGAGAGGATAGGAAAAGGAAGAGGAAGGAAAGATTGCGCGCGGTCCCCCCGGTTCCGGTTCCGGAAAACCGATAGAGCCGGCCGTAGAATTCTCCTCCAAAGGACTGAATTCGACCTAGCTGAAAAGCTAGTGTCGAAAATCCTGCCGCCATCAGGACTCGAACCTAGGACCTCCCGGTCAGAGGCGCTGCAGCGACATCAGTTGATACACTGAGCTACCGCTCCCGGTGCGAGCGCTGACGAAGATGGCGAGAATTGATGCGAAGTTAGTGTATATGAGTTCTGAATCGGATTCCGAAAGCGAGTTCCAGATATAAACGAGATGTTAAGCCGTTCTGTTGGAGCAAAAAAGGAGAAAGAAATGATTACACGAAGAAAAGAGAAACACGTGGAGAATTTTTTCTAAGGAATTTGATGATGACAACTTTTAGAACTATTGTAGATTAAACCGTGATCAGTTCGATTAAGTAAAGTTGATGACGAGTAGGAGGAGTGACACAATCAATGTGAGACAGTGAATTTGATTACAGTTTTGTTCAAGACAACCGAAAAAATAAATAACAGTCAACGTATAACATCAACAGTAAGTGAAGTAAACACCTAAGCACAGAATGCCTTCTTTGGAAATCAGAATCCTTCCGTGGCAGGACCGACCCCATGGGAATAGCCCTGGGAAGTAACATTAACTGATTCTACAGCGCACAAAAAACCTGCTTCACCCAGTAAGGCTTCAATCACAATCAACAGGAAATTATTTTTAAAAATTGTATACCATGACCATCATCGGTCTCCTTCAAGAGAAAACAGGCAAGAAAAACGCCACCGAAAGAGATATCATGAAAAAATAGCAGTTATTTGTACATTCTTTAAAAACACAATATAGATTAAGCACGAATTTGCGAAATAATACAAAACGTGTAATAAAAAATAGTAACAGAGAAGGGATACGAAACGGATCATTTATCATCTCTTCCTCAAAACTATCAGAGCATTCTTCAATTGTTCAATCCTCAACCTGTTCTTGGCTAGGACTGATTAATCAAATACCCCATCAAAATCAAACCACCAACACCCAGCAAAACAATGAAGTTAAATCCACAGAAGAAAACATGGATATACCAGGAGAGCCAAATAATCAGCTGCGAAAGTGAGGAGTGGTTTGCCCTTACAAAAAACATATTCAAGCCTAACCGGCAATACTCATTCAAAAACGCTTTCTTCCTCTCGAGCAACTGGATACTTCAACGTCACAAAACGCGACAATCAACTACAGCCAACTATTCTACAACGTTAGAAGCTGCACGTGAAAAATCTTTCATATATCAAACTTAGCCAAAGTAATCCGAAAATATTTATCCCATAAAGCACAATCCCCATTGAAACACCTGCAAGCAATACTTCCCAAACACGGAAACCGCCATCTAGAAAATATATAGGAGACATCTAAATATAGCTCGATTTTAATACCGCCTTTCAATGCAACAGTTGCAGTGCATCGGCAAGGGCCATTCATGCGGTACGAAGCAGTCACTTTTTATTATTACACCAAAGAATATGGAATGCCATAAAAATAACAGTCATTTCTGAGCTTGCAGAAATGAAAAAGTACAACCAGAACGAAGGTACATAATTATAATCAAAGATCTGAAGCTTTCGGATCTAAAAGTTGTAAGAAACATAAAAGTTCAAAATATCTTTGAGCTTAAAAAAGAAATTGGCCGGACTGGCCACAGTTTTAGAAAAACATACATCCCATTAGGACTATACCTAGTTGAAATAAACTGTGCTGGACATAGGTAAACTACTATCAATTCATCACCTTCTCCTCCACCATGTAAAGATAGAAAATTATAATGCCAAAGACAGATTGCCACAATGCACCAACAGTCTAATGTCACCATCACCAAGTGTTATAGATCCCCCAGATGACAAATGTGCGGGGAAGATTACATTTCTCAATGCCCCAGGAACAAACTTGTGAAATGTGCAAATTGCCTGGTGGATCATCCCGCTAATTTTAGTGGAAGCCTTTTCTTGAAAGACAAACAAAACCGCCGGGCACAAATGCAAAAAGCACAACTGTAACAAAACACACCAAACCAGGAAACCAAGTATCTCATAGTGCTTCATGCATATCTGACTTTCCTGAACTTCTTCGTGTTGTTAATTCTAGCCCTACCGATCCATTTACCTCCTTCACCGACATCCTGTAAGGTTCTCCACAATAAAATCCTACCTCTAACAATTCACCGTCATTACGTTCCGACATACAAGAACACAAGCTTGTCAGATAAGAGGCAACTCAGAAACAAATCAAAGTTATCATGTTTACAATAACTTATTGTAAGGCTACCATTAGAAGCACAGCAATGTTCGGCTGTGAGATACTACAGCATTAAAAGAAAATTTAAAGAAAAACTCCTTGTGGCAGAAAATTACTTCCTGAAGACAGTTTACAATCTCAAACTCAACATCCCTCTTGAAAGTTTAAAAACAAAAATCAAGCTCACAGCAATTCATCAAAAAGTTTACAATCAAGTAAATGCAAATTTGATAGCTCATATGAATCATCCACCTTCCAAAAAATACGAACAATTTGCTCATAAATCACCTCTTTTTAAAAACAAAAGCATACCAACTGACTTGTTTCATGACCATGGCACGACCATGATGTAATAAGAAATGTAGTTCACGGGATTTGGTTCGAGTGAGTGTAAACAATTAGTTTACCAACGTTTCGGAATATTTTACTTACATCATCAGGGCTTACTAAATAATTATGGAAATATTACATAATTATTTAGTACGTCCGTCAGCACCAGTAAGTACAGTAGCATCATTATGTCCAGGTTCTAGCCCAACTCCACACGGAGTTGCTACTGCGCAGGGGTTCACCCGTACCACGTCTGACTCAGGCCAAGGCATCAAAGCAAATGATTTGAAGGGCACCAAGTACCAGGCAAAGGGCACCAAGCATTCGCTTTAGTGCCTTGACCTGTGTCAGACGTGATACGGGATGGCTGCAGGAACTTGCTAAGCTGAATGGTAGGTCGGCGCCGGATCTCACCATTCAGCGAGGGAAGATCATCGCAACCGTCCGTGATAAAAACATGCACTTCGCTTACGCAACTAATCCCATTTGCAGCTGATGCGTCAGGAATCACTATCAATCCAAATATCAAACGTTTTCTATGTTCAGAAAAGCTCAAACTTTTTTCCTTAAAAATGGCTCCAAATTTGTCAACGAAAATTAGCATAGAGGACCAGGATTTACTCTTCTATATAATTCTTGGAGTCATATTTCAATTCTACTGTTACAAATCCAAAACATTTAGAAAACGTGAACATTTTCCTTTGAGGCGCCGTTGGATGGCAGCTGAGAAGACGCTGGAGCAAATCTGAAATAGCCCAGACTAAACAGATAACGAAACTAACTAGTACGAAAAAGTATGTGCCATTCTGTACCACTAGTTACTTTTCCGTGTACATACGTACAGGAGTAAAATACTTAGTACAGAGAAAGTTACGTAATGCTGCGGAAAAGCGACTTCGAGATTTCAACGGAAATATATGTTTTGGGATCCCCTGATACGGAAAAAGTGTTTTTTTTTTTTTACGTCCGTCCGTTTGTCTCCTATATGACTGTGTGTGCGCCTGTCCATCTCTGAATAATACTATACTTCGATTAAAACACGAAGTCCTTTCAAGGTCACGAGCTGAAAAGAGAGGGAGACGTCATTCACTCGGGAGCTTCAATGCCAAATATTGAGGTCGTAACGAAGCTCGCATTCCGATGATAGTGTCCCCCTCTTCCGTCAGGGCGTGGCTTGAAAGATCTTTCTATTTTAATCGGAAAATAGGATTTTTTCAAAAACCATTGTTCGCTCATCAATATCGCACGACTCAAGGCCTTGCGATTTTGAAAAACATTTTTTTTGGGGGGGGGGGATTTTACATATAGCCCTAGAACAATTTCAACTTCTTTCAAATATGATTCTAAGTTTGTTTTTTATGCAAAAGTTCAACGTTTTTTCGGCGTCTTCCTACAACTACAACAAAATTTCAATATTACAATATTACTTTACAGTTCCCAATAATGCGAGGAAATATGTGCTGTTGCAGCACCTCTAGTTGTTGGTTTCAATGCACCTTCAAATACGTTGGTGAATTACTACACTTACTCCATTACGACTACTTGATCCATCAGATTGAGAATAATAAAACTAATTTTGTAATGAATCAAAAAATTTGTAATGAAACAAGTATTTAAACAATGGTTAATTTCTCATGTGTAGTTCTATGCCCGACGATGGACGAGCCAGAATTCTACGTTATAATTTAATTTTATTACGAACTTAAGCGAAAATAACAATTTTAACATGTAAATACTCTCCGGAGGCACCACGTTAAGCTAGTAAATAATAATTTATTATTGCTGTTACTGATCTTAGGGTTATTTTTAACAACTTAACAATAGATTGTTTAGAGGAAATGAGCTGAGCCTTTCCTTTTCTTTTTTATATAAAATGGTGCAGAATGATAACATACTTACTTTAAATGATCCGAACTATGTGTAAATAATGTTTAATTAGAGGTAAAATCTCGTTCTCGCGGTCAACATACGAGAAGGGGAAAGGCATTCCAAAACAAATTAATATTTTCTCTTCGAGTTTTTCACACTAAGTTTGGTTATTTTGTGTTCTTGTTTAAAAATGGCGAACTATGCGATAAAAACTCTACTGTAAGCTCTAAGTGAATACAAAATCAAATATATTGACTTCTTGGATAACGCGAACTTCAGTCACTCGAATTCATTTATGTGTTTTCCTTCACCTTCTTTACAGGGTCGAAACATATTAGCTGTAACCTCCATAACTCGAAATAATTCCCTTAATTAAGAACCTGTTTCTAATTTTTTCCTTAATTAAGAACACGTTTCTCTTTGAAAGTCAGAATGCTATTAATTTAATTTTTTGAGGAGGAGTTTCATCTCTGATTCGTAGACGTAACTTTTGTACCTTTCGATCCCGTCGGTGCAGGGCTAATTCAAGAAGTACGGCCTAACTATTTGAGGGAGACGAGTTGGCCACGTCGGGGACAAAAATGATTCAATAGGACAGGCGAGCAGTGAACACCGTACACAAAGAAACGATTTTAAGGCATTTAAGAAGAATAGATATGTAACGTTGAGACGTTTGTCAAAAAAATTATCAATTATGTTTAACTCGGAGAAACCGCAGTGCATTAAATTTTTGTAATTCCGTCAGTTTTGTTATTCTATCCATCGCATGTACTCACACTTCACGGGGTAGGTTTTCGTTAGAAATTGAGTGAAGATGGCAGGTATTAACAATGACGACATATTTGTTAGACGGCCCAAAAAGACATTCTAACCAGATTGACAAAAGTCCACAAAGACTGAAACATGCTGTGTCTATCTCAGAGCCACAAATACCGCATTCTCCGTAGCGACTGTGACCGGAAGTTCCAGGGTTCGAGTCCCGACGGAGGCGGACATTTGACTCTAGCTAAAAAGCTAGGTCGAATTCAGACTTTTATATGAGTCTTACAACTCTAGCGGTCAGCTGCTCTGATCGGTAGTATTCCGTAGTTTTTCCGGTCAATACCAGGCGAATGCTGGAGTTATTCACTGCCGCAAATGTCGGGAGAACAATCGGAAGCTGAGAGCTTGTCCCGGGTGCCCCGCTGGATGGAAATTCATGGAGGGAAATCCCCGGCCATTGGACTTGTAGGCCATCGCCGGCTCTCACTACGCATCAGGGAAAGAACATTGCCACCCCGCGAGATAAAACATCTACTACATTAACGGGACTAATGACCACAGCAGTAGACCTGTCCAGAAAAAATCTATCACACATTCTTTAGGAAACTGAGAGAGACGGAATTGAATATCGTTTTAACTCGTCAGATCAGCATTGCCATGCATCCAGGCTTCACTAAACTGTACATTTTCAGAGAATAAAGTAAATAGCTACAACTATGTGACTCTATCGTAGACACGCAGGCGTCCATAATGAAGTCAGCGGGCAATGAACATCGCCTTCGCCCCGCCTACTTGCAGCGCTCTCCCTCGTCGCCTGCGGAGATCGCCCCCGCCCCGCAGAGCCAGCGCCTCCTTTGACTTTAATGCGATCTCCGCGGGGCGGGGCGCGGAGGCGCCGTCGTCGCTTTAAAAGCATTTTAATTAAGCGCCGGCCGGCGTTGTAAATGGCGTGTTGTTTAATGGCCGGGGCTTGTATAGATTGAGTCGCGCACCCTGTGATTAGTATTTATGACGCCATCTTTCTCTGCGCCTTTAATTTTCTTAGTTGCTCTTCTTGAAAGTGGAAAGAGCCGCTCTCAGTCTACGGAGAGGGCAAAGATGTATTTACAGTGCTATTGTGAAGCGTTTGCTCTTTAATAAAGAGCCGTTCTTGCCTTCGTCGCATGGCCGCCGTACAACAAACGCTGGCAGTGTTGTGGAACTGCCCCTGCACTTACTCAGTCATGCGCATGGATCGCTTCTCTCATTCACGAAAAATAGTGAAGTTCATACTATTCGCTCGAATCGTTACTGGTATCAAGCCTGCAAGGGCCAAGTTACAGACCACCCGAAGTTCACAAATGTATTGTACTAATATACCACTAATACTAATTTGCCTACCATCACTCTACTACTACTACCACTTCTACTACCACGACCACGACCTCGACAATGATCACCACCGCCGCCGCCACCGCCGCTGCCACAAAGGCCACTGCCACCGCCACTACTGCCGCCGCCACGGCCGCCACCGCCGCCGCCACTACCGCTGCCGCCGTCACTACCGCCATCGCCGCCGCCACTATTACTTCTTCTTCTTCTTCTTCTTCTTCTTCTTCTTCTTCTTCAAGCATTAGAACTTTCGTTCCGTTGTGTTTCATTATTGATCCATCCATCTTCTCTTCGGTCTTCCTATGCTCCTTTTTCCTCTTGGCTTGTATTTCAGAATCTGTTTTGGCATTCGCGTGTTTTCCATTCTCTCTATGTGGTCTATGTGGTCTAAGAGCAGCCAATGGATTGTACTAATTGATTTGAAGGCGGCCTTCGCAATGTGAACAGGGAAAAGTGTGGAACATTGTTGATCCTAGTAATTGAAGAGATCATTTTACGCTTAAAGATGATTTACAAAAAACGAGGTGCAGGGTGATGCCGGTTGGGAAATGTAGCAATAGATTCAGTATCAAAAATAGAAAAAGTCAGGGTTGCATGTTGAGTCCCCTTCCTTTAATTGATATATGGTAGGATTAAAAGAGAAATTAAGGAAGTTTCAGGATGGAGGGTTAAAATAAATTGAAGGTAATTATCATATATGAATGATGCGGTATTATTGGCAACCAGTGTCAAGGATTTGAATCGGATGTTGAAAGATTAGAACAATTTTTAAAGAATAGAGAACTCTAATTCGATATAGATAAAACCAAAGTGATGGAGTTTATAAAACGCAGAAGGAAAAGTAAATGTGATGTGATATATATATATATATATATATATATATATATATATATATATATATATCACATCACATCACATTTACTTTTCGATTTTGATAATTTTTTTCGCGAGTTTGATAATTTGATGGGATTTTATTAGAACAAAGACTGAAAAATGGTTAAGAGCAGAAGGTATTGATATAAGTAAGGAATATATTCTAAGGGATAAAGGTCAGAAAAGATAAGAAACTCATCTCACAACAAATCGTACAAATTAATTCGGTAACGATATTCCTAATTATTTAAAAGGGAAATGTAAGGAAAGAGACAGAACATGGATAGGAATATATAGGTTAGGAAATGAAACCAGAATAAGTAGATACTGGTTAAATAGTGAGAGGGAAATGTCTGTAAGATCAAAGACTGGGATCACTATTTACCGAGATGTCGGGATTTTGAGAAAGAAAATATCTGGGAAGAATAGAATGTCCAAGATAAGGTGAGGTGGATGTTCGAGGACAAAGGTAAAGGATAAGAATGGTTGAGGGATAAGAAAGGCGCACAGAATGCAGCGTATTATTTAATAATATACAGCGAACACAATTACTGTATACTTACAAAGTTATAAAATAAATATAATAATAATAATAATAATAATAATAATAATAATAATAATAATCTTGAAGAATACAACGAAATGAACAGCACAGATACCTTGCGTGTCCAAAGGGATGGCCCGAAGAGCTCTAATGGTAGTGACTGACGGAAGGACTCTTATCTGTAGAATTTCGATGTTATTTCGCTTTCATGATTTATTTATTTATTTTACGTCAAAAACAGTTGAAACTGCGTATAACGTGCTATGGGGAGAAGTGAATTCTGTGCACATTTTCAAAAGTCTGTGATCCCTACACTCAGTCATATACTACATAAATTTTTAAAATTAAATAAAAAGCTCTCATGTAATAAAATATATTTTCAAGGATAAATAAGCAATAAATTTTGGGCTGTTATCCATGATGTCCTTCGTCAAGGATACTTCCTTCGATACTTCCTGCCGCAACAACATGGAAACGATAATTTGAATAACTATATTTCCCAATGAATTCTAAAAGACGTGCACAGATAATGAAGTTACATTTATGTCCAGAAGCAAAACAAGGATCCATCTCAGCATTTGCTCAACGGACAACAAACTGGACGAAAAACCTGATCGTGATGGGGGTCATTGACCCGGAGGCTGCAGTACAATACTTGTTACAGGTTGTTTATACACATTTATACAGTCCAAATGGTAAATAATCCATTATGTATCATTGTTAAAATTAATGTTAGTTTTCTTGTGATGCTCAGTATAGTCTCTAATTGTATAGAAACAGTTATGCAGCAGAAACGATTTCACTTTGGATTTAAACTTTTCTATTGAATTTAATCGTTTAATGTCATCTGGCAAAGTGTTGTAAAATAATACGCGCCAAATACATACGCGCCAAATACATGATGTTTATTTTATGCTATCTTTTAAAATTTAGGGTATCATCAAATAGCTAATGACATTCCGTGAAAAATGCCAAAGAAATGGTTGCAAATATATTTTATTAGTGATATTTATTACTGATACAACAAAGGGATACAAGCGTAACCACCGACAGATGGTTACGATACAAGGCAATTATTTCCCCCAACTTAAAAAAATCGTTCAACATATATTTACAAACCATGTTAAACGAATAAAATCCCTCCAATAAAGATTTTAAAATGGCTTTGCCAACGATTCTTCCGTTTGTACTACTAATTAAAAAGTCGTTATTAATGCAGGCAAAATGTCAATACAGACAGCATCATAATGATATAAACTACTGAAGTTTTGTTAGTGGACGAACGACGTGCCGAAACATTGCACTAAAAAACAAGATAATTTCCTACTGCTAATTTCTGAAACTTATAGAGCACACAGTCTCACAATTGCCTCCGAAGTTCTGCAGAGGATAAAATGGGAATCATTTCGCTGTTTAACAAATAAATTCTCAAATTTATGGACAAAACTTCGATAAAAATCTTACCTCACTGCAATGTTACATTTATCGTATAATGGCGCACTATCGACACTTTGACTATGGGATGCTCCAAAATTGAAGTCGTAAAAATGCGTATGACCCACGTGATTGCCTTTAATAACAAAGCACCGTGCGTGGACACCGTGAGTGATTTAGGAGTAAACTTGATCAAAGGGTATACATAAGGCACAATTTGAAACGAAACTGAACAAGAAATAGTAATAAATAGTAAAGGATATAACCATAATTGAAATGTGGGTTGTATGAAAGATCAGATTTGTTCTCCCAAGTGAGTGGCCACTATTACGCGCCTCGCGCCGCTTTAGCTTCCGCGGGTAAACTTCTTTCTGGATCTGGAGGTGAAATAGAGCGGAGTCAGGGGCAGCCACCCGTGCTCCCAGGAGCGCCACGCTCCCCATTGGGCAGGAAGCACGTGCGCACGCTGGCTGACAATCTGCATTTGACCCTCGACGACTGCGATGAGCTGATCTTGTTTTTTTTGGAAACGAGGTATTTTGGACCCAAAACGTCGTTGTTATCTGAATGTGTGAGCCTCGAGAGTAAAGTTACAAAAAGTTGTTACATACGTCAAATAATTATCCGTAGATATGATTCATTTTACTTCTTCATTAACCACACTGTGCAAGACCGTGCGCCTCGTAAGTTCGTCTTTCCCCTCTGTTTCGCCTTTCCCCACTCGCCGCGCTGTGGCTCCGAAGGCGCATTGGAAGCGCAGTGGGCTCCACAATGCACATCGCCCGCAGGAGGGAATTAGAGGGCGAAAGGGGGAAGAGGGGGCGGGGGTAATTAGCGAGGAGAATACTCATTGTGCGGGCGGCGGAGCGCGCGTTGCTAATCGGAAGCGCGCGCTGATCGCCGCTTGTTTGCGCACGGCCAGCGAGGAGCGCGTCCAACGATAGCAGCAGCCCCCGCGCGCCGCCATCGGTCGATAGCGCCCCTCCGCCCGCGGCCCGAGCCACCGCCCACGGCCCTGCACAAAAACACCCCACCTTCACCCACCCACCCCACCGCTATTGGCCCTACCCACCGCCACCCCACCTTCACCCCCTCCACATCCGCCACCGCCCCCAGCCCCTCCAAATAACCATCCCACCTTCACCCAGCTACCGCCATCAGCCCTACCCACCGCCACCCCACCGTCACCCCCTCGTCCGCACACGTCTCCTGCAAAAAACCACCCCAACGTCACCCACCCACCCACCATCGGCCCTACTCACCTTCACCCCCCCCCCCCACCGCCCCCCACATCTGCCACCGCCTTAGCTCTCGCCTTCGCTTCCGCCGCTCCGCCACCGCCTCCACCTCTGACCACTGCCACCGCCACTGCCTCATATTTCTCATTTTTCTCACATTACAATTTTCTCAGTTCACAATTTTTGTTGACGTTGTCTTATAACTAAAATATTGAAGATAGTAATATTTTTCCTTAATCAAATAAGTTCTTTAAAAACATTTTCAAGGTCGTGTACAGTTTTTCGAAGATTTCGAAGAAGTAATTTTGGGTGAAATGTACGCAATTTTTAATTTTGTTTGAACAATTTTTTTCTCAAAAATAGCTCCAACGGTTTTTTGTTGTTTTTTACGTCGGATAACATAAAGGGCGGTCAAAAGAATGGTGCAGGTCCAATTTTCGTTGAAATCCTCGATTTTTCGAAAATTGCAAAAATTCCGAGTCTTCCTACAACTACATTTAACTACATTATTTTTACTACATAATTGTTTTCTTAATGAAGTGTGTGAAGATAGTGAATATAGCTAAGTCGCGGGAGAGCTGTGAAGTTTGGGCCGAAGATCCGCAAAAACGTCTTCTTGAGTTTTTGTCAAAGAGAAGATTCTGAAATCGACAAGTATTATACATGTTGTTTTTTTAATGTGGCATCTGTGGGTAGTATCTCCAAAATGGAATTCGGCACGGCACTGCCGCAAGATGTTGCGTGATCACGACCGTATCAAGCAGTGCTGCAGATAGAGCGACTCAAGCGGCAGGACTGAGAGTGACGCAAAAAGTCGTGCCGAATTCCATCTTGGAGATTCTACCCATAGATGCCACGTTAGAAAAACCCAAGTATAAGAGTGTTAGCACACCTTGGCGGTAAAAGCTGATTTCCAACATTGATCATTTTAGGAAGATATGCGGTAACTGTTTTCACAGCATTTACATTCTTTCAACGCCCTTGTAATTTTTGCCAACTAGCTCGCCTCTGGCCTGCTTGCGCAAGAAATACTGTCATGTAAATGTAATGAGCGTTCATATATACGAGAGTCGAGGTATGCGCGAATATCTTGTTTCTGCACGACGCGGCTACGCAACAGATTTGACTGTTTAGTTGTAACAATGCTGCTAGTGGCGTCTTTGTTCGAAAAATCGCTAGCTTTCTTGGAATAGCAGCGATGTCAATTTGTTCCTATAAGTAAATAATATTTCATGATTCAGGCAGGCCGGGGAGGTGCTACTCTGTGCTTGCCAGTTTTCGAAGTAATTCGTGCTGGTATTTTCTTAGACAAATTGATTATTTTTCTCTGCAGTCGGCGATTTGGGGGAAAATTAAGTATATCTCCAATGCGCGACGTTTCAAATGTACACCCTTTGCTGTTATTTGATCCCAATGAATGGTTATATTTGTATATATTCGAGATTATGCGCCAAATTTGAATTAATTTGGCTGCCTATAAACAAAATGTGTTCATTAAAAACAGATCTTCAAATAAGGTCGTGTTCAATTTTTCGAAAATATTATATTTTGCATGATTTGGCGTCAAGGCAATTTTTTAATTTTAAACAAATATTTTCTAAAAACCGATTCCAATATTTTCTTTAATTTTTTTCACATATGTAGCAAAAAATGCTTAAGAATGTAGTGATGGTTCCATTTTTGTCGCACTCCATATTTTCGAAAATTGGGAAAAATAATCGAAATAGTAAATTCGAATTTCCGTTGCGTCATATATAATATGTATAATAACCTTAATTGAAATTCGTCCAATTAGGTTCTCACAAAAAGCAATACGATCTCGTAATATGATAGAAAAATGCCTTGCTTGAAATTATCTTTGCTTGTGTGTATGATGTGCTGGAAATAAAAAAAAAAAGGTTTATAATTGTATTCGTTCATTTACATTATTGTAACTTTTTCAAAAACTAACATACAAAGTTGAAAAAAGTTTTGAAAGCAGATGGCAAGAAAATGAAACGTTTTAGGTGGTTTTCTACTTCACTGCTTTCCACGGAATTTACTCGTATAACTGTTTAATTTCTGTTTGAAGACATTAAGTATGAACAGCCTAATTATGGTTGTTGTTTTGTTGTTTTTTTCTTTCTTTCTTTTTTGTAGGTCTCGAATTAAAAGAAAATGAAACATTTAAGAATGAACAAAATATCTTGGGAGACACAGCAAGTAGTAATTTTATGAGTTCGAAACAGAAGCAATTGTGTTCCTTGTAAAGAAGGCTTTGTCAGAGCTTTCATAAATCCACAACAACAACAAAAACCAAAAAAAAGATCCTTTTATGGCAAGAATGATGTTTTTAGCAAGAATTGATAAAAAAAACTTTTTGTCCATTGTTGCCAGCTCCTATTGCTTCACGAGCGCGTTGTTGCCAGCACTCATTGACTGAGATGTGTTGATATAGACAAAAATTGCGTAATAATAATATAATACGTAACTAGGGTTGCTAACTATGTTCATGTAAAATGGAGGACACTCGATAAGTGAGAAACGCATAGACACGTTTCTTTTTATACATATTAATTTAAACTAACATCAGCTCTATTTCTTTATTCTCTCCTATTGCGATTCAAATGAAAATATTATTTCACAAAATGCAGATGAAGATGGTCTGAGCGTCTCTTTTTTATTTTAGTCGCTAGACAGAGACACTATCATGCATGCACGTGTCATGTGTGATAAAGGTGAGAAAGTTTTTATATTTTCGCTCCAATAGTTATTTTTGGAAAGAGCTAAACGTCCCATGGTGCCAAACTGGTTAGAAAACTCGATGTGAACAGACAGCAAAATTTCACTCCACCCATAACTCGCGAATCAAAAGCGACCTGTTAGGATGCGGGGGGTGCGTTGTTAGGATGAAGGAAGCCATTGGCTCACTTTTCTGATCATCTCGTTAGCAAATTATCGGTTAAAATGCTTTGCACAGACCATATGAGATGTTATAATTTCCTCCTGGTTAACTCGTCTGTTTGAAAGAAAACGTTTTGCCACTTTTTGCAAGTTTGGTATATTATATTTAGAAGCTTTCGAAGGGCGTCCCGACCGTTGCTTCTCTTCAACCAACCCATTTCCGCTTTTAATCGCTCATACCATTTATAAACAGTTATCAAGAGTTACCACATTATCGTCATACTTTCATTTTAACCTTTCATGAGCTTCTTCGGCACTGTTTTGCAGGTTGAAATGACACTTAATGAGATGTTCGAAATACATGATATACAAATCCAGACAAACGAAATACATACAACATACAATACAAATCCAGATTTTTCGAAAATTGCGAAAGTTCAACATTTTTCGGCGTCTTTTTACAACTAAAAATATTAAAGATAGAAACTTTCCCATAATGATATCTTTCTTAATTTTTCGAAAATTTGAGTACTTTTTGCGTAATTTTGCCTGAAAGCGAGAAAGTACGTCCTGTTTTAGCATCATCAATTTTATATCACCTCGTAGCTTCCATCTGACACTAGCCTTTTTTTCATCTTCGAGACGCAGATATGCAGAGGGTACACCACGGCAACAAGAAAAAAAAAAAAAAGGAGAAAAAGCACAGCGAGCTTTGAAGGGTGGATCGGATTGGGAATTAGGGCATTCCGACTCGTGTCGTGGTGGTGAGCGGATCGCTTGTGCGGTTTTGAGGTTAATTATCAAATCGGGACTTGTAATATGTCGCGAGAGTGAACATTAAACTTGAACTTAGAATTGAAATGATTGAAGGCGTTGTCATTGTCAACAATAGTATTTATTTCACAAATAGCAGCTTTCGATGGCTTAGCCATCATCATCAGTTTTCTGCTGTCTGGGAGCCACAAAAAAGAACTGCTAATGGTTAAGCCATCGAAAGCTGCGATTTGTGAAATAAATACTATTGTTGACAATGACAATGCCTTCAATCATTTCAATTATGTAAATGTCAACTACACCTCACCACTGAATCAATTGAACTTAGAATATTTCCGCGGTGAAGTTACCAGACTCGACTTGAAATTTTACCAGCGAATTGTGAATTGCCAGGTTAGGTGATAGAAAATAATATTAGAAGGATATTATTCCGACTTGGAAAAAATAATCAGTTTGAAATAGTTGCCCATCTGAGGTGCAAGATAAAGAAAATGAGCAGTGTTTGCGAGGTGGTTGGAGGTGGAGCGGCGAAGTTTCGAAGTGGTCGCTGATCATCGTGGACTTCGACAAGAAGGAAAATTGTATTATTCTACGTGACAACATGGAGCAACGTGCGCGCGAAGAGGCAAGAAAGGATAAAAGGTTCTATAACGCTGTTATTGCAATAACGAGAAAATGGTCATGACCTAACAATAACTTGTAATAATTGATAATAATCTGATAACTTTTGGCATTCAGAATAAATTATAATTCATAGATTGAAAGAAAGCTAATTCTAATTTGCCATTACGTGCAATCCTAAAGTAGACATTTTAGAATTATTTTTAGATTACTCACCACTCCGTATGGATGGCAGATTGAGTAATTAGTTGCGGAGTAAGTAGCAACAATTTTCTCATAAGAACCCGACGACCGAGCAAGCGTGATTTGCATTTATTTGTAATATATCCGAAGACAGTAATCGATAATCAGAAATTCAAGTGTAACCTTTTCCTGGTGCCCAAATTGTTTATAAATTCAGAAATTGGTTACAATTCATATTTGTTATTAGTAATATTATTAGTATATATATATATATATATATATATATATATATATATATATGTGTGTGTGTGTGTGTGTGTGTGTGTGTGTGTGTGTGTGCGCGCGCGTGTGTGCGCGCGTGCGTGCGTGTGTGTGTGTGTGTGTGTGTGTGTGTGTGTGTGTGTGTGTATGTCATTTGATATCGCATTTCGATCAGGTTCTTCGTCCAGTTTCCCTAATCCATTGAGCAAATGCTGTGATGGCACCTTGTTTTTCTTCTGGACATAAATGTAACTTCATTATCTGTGCACGTCTTCTAGAATTCAGTGGGAAATATAGTTATACAAATTATCGTTTCCATGTTGTCGCGGCAGGAAGCATTATTCCTTCACGAAGGACAAAATGGAAAAAAGCCCAAAATTTATTGCTGATTTATCCTTGGAAATATATTTTTTTCTGTATTCAAAATTCAACTAGTATATGGCTTAGTGTAGGGATCACAGAATTTTGAAAACGTGCACCGTATTCACTTCTCTCCAAAGCACGTCATACAGTTTTAACTGTTTTTGACGTATATAAATAAAACATTAATAAACAAATGATACATTATATACAGAATTTTAGTATTAGATATAATGCAATTTAGCGGTTATATAATTTATAATGAGAAAAGACATTAGTTTATGTCTATAGGGGATCGAAAAATTCTCTTGGTAGCTTTCATTTTAATCTTTTACGATGAGGATTTTGCTTACCTATGTGAAAATTAACAGCTGAAGGGATCTTTAATATTTTGGAATAGAATTTTACGACTAAGAGAGACCGGGGTGGTTGTAATGCCAAGTTCAGAAAGTAACTGCATATTCGAAATGTACCAAGAAGCTTTTGTGATGATACGAAGGAATCTCTTTTGGAAAATTTTCATTTTGTTGATCATTGTTTTGGTTGGGGGAGTCCAGACTGGGAATGCCTAAGAAAATATGGGTGGTATCATTGCTTTATAGAGGTGAACTGCAACATGTAGTTGTAGGGGGATGATTTTTTCAGAATCGGATATTATTGGTGGACTCTACTAGTCGCCAGAGTATTCGGTGTTTTATATTTTGCAGCCATGTAAGTCTTTTATCTAATAGAACTCCTAGATATTTGACAGTTTTGTTAGGAGGGAGCCAGGTGATGTTTTGTGATTGGTATGTGAGATTTGGGGGAATGTCTGGTCTACGGACGGTTATTATTTTTGCCTGGCTTTTATTTGGATTTATTTCAATGTGCCATGTTTTGGCCCAGTTGAGTTGATGTTGCAGATCTTTCATGGCAGATTTAAGATTGCTATTTGAGGAATAAAGTATTCTATCATCAGCAAATAGAGCTATTGCAGTATTTTGGGTTATTGGTATATCCGATGTGTAAACATTAAATAAAGTGGGGGAAAGGGTGGATCCTTGGGGTACTCCTGCTTTGAGGGAGGAAGGTGCGGAGAGAACTCCGGAAGACGTATAGAAAAAGTTCGCTTGGTAAGAAAACGTTCAATTATGCGAGAGAGATATAAAGGAGTACCTACACTATATATGGAGTTTCAAAATTAACCCTGGGTACCAAACGGTATCGAAAGCTTATTCAAGATTTTTTTAATAATAATTTTAAAAAAAGGTCTCGATTGATCCCCAATAATGATTATATCTCCTGAGAACTTGTAATGAGCGGTGAATTTCGAGGCCTATTTTTTTATAAATTGGAAAATAAATCCCTGAATATATCGTATTATTGTGATAAAGTAGGGAGACAATGACAAGTGAATAGAAACATTTTCGAGCATTCTCGAAAAAAAGAGAACATCCGAAACACCTTGTACAAGTGTTACAAGTGTGTGTGTGTGTGTGTATATATATATATATATATATATATATATATATATATATATATATATATACATGCTTAGGACATGGAAGTTGAACGTAGATCCAGAATTATTTTAATAAAACCTTTTAAACTCCCTTTTATATGCGGAGACAAGTAATAATGCAAGACTCTGAAGATAAATGCAGATGGAGTTTACAACACCAAATTGCGGCAATTATGGCTTTAAAGTATCCATGAAAAATAAAACAATGGCATTCAAAAAAAGACCCCGTGAGAACTAAAATAATAATGGTAGGCAAGATATTAGAACAAGTAAAACACTTCAAATATTTAGGCTGATATGTATATTATGAATAGGACATTGATTTAGACGAAAAACTTAATATACTCAGAAGCACCTATGGTACAATTCACAAAAACAAAAAATAAAATTAGGAGAGAAACAGGGGTAAACTTGTTCAATACTGTTGCTATTCCACTACTCATGTATGGAGATGAAATAAGAGTAATGTCAGAGAAGGACAAATCCAGAATCCAGGTAGCAGAAATGAAGTTCATGAGGTACACTCTTGGTTATACAATTTTACATAAAAAAAGAAACACGGATATGATACAGTTGAAGTTTGAACCATTGCTAGATACTCAGAGAAGAAACAGATGAGGATGGTGCGAACATCTGGAGTGAATGCCGAAATCGAGTCTACCGGCATTCGCAATAGATTATAGAGCAGCTGGAAGGAGAGAGATTGGAAGACCAGGAGCAAAATGGGCACCGGAACAGGTTCATTAGAGACTAATCCTTGAAGTGAAGAAGAAGGAGAAGATTGATTGATTTTTTCGTGTTTCCGGGCGCGTCAACTGCTTCGGTCATTAGTCCCGTTAGTGTAGTGCATGTTTTTTTCTCGGGAGATAGCGGTGGTCTTCCCCCGCTGGAAGGCGAGATCCGGCGCCGACCTACCGTCGGATAGTGGGGTTTCCCCCTAACCGGGACTCCCCCATCAGCGGGGCACCACCCGAGCCGGGACAAGCTCCAAACTCCCGACCGGTCTCCCAGAATATGAGATAGTGTGGTGTATGTTAGTGTAAGTGCATGTGTGAGGGGAGAGGAGAGGACAGGGAAGAGGAAGGACAGATCGCGTGCGGTCCGTGGCCCGTTTGATAGGGTACTGCTCCGGCATTTGCCTGGTATTGATCGGAGAAACCACGGAAAACTACCGATCAGAGCAGCCGGCCGCTAGAATTCTCCTCCAGACAGCGACTGAATTCGACCTAGCTGAAAAGCTAGTTTCGAAAATCCTGCCGCCGTCAGGACTCGAACCTAGGATCTCCCGGTCAGAGGTGCTGTAGTGACATCAGTTGATGCACTGAGCTACCGCTACCGGTAAAAAGAAGAAGAACGTAGGGAGAGAAAGAATTCAATTTCAACATCGAATTTTTTTTTTATCGAGCAAAATACAGTAAACCTTCATTAACACGAATTCCAAGGGACCGAAATAATCGGAGTTCGTGTCATAAAAATTCGCGTTATCCGAGTATTACAAACGTCCATATAACCGTAATCCCTTACCGGAACCCAAGTTTTGTTTGTGTTATGAAGAAATTCGTGTTAAGCGAGTTCATGCTAACGAGCGTTTACTATTGTATCAATTCTCAGACATCTCGGAAAGCAGATGGTATAAGGGGAACATGATAATATTGCATAAAGGAATTCCTTGAGGATGAGTAACCAACACTACAGCACGGCAGAATACCTCTCATTGAAGCAGGTGATAAAATTCTCGGAATACTTTTAAAAATGTAGTGAGCAGTATATTGAGGACCATGGCGGAACTGCATCGATTTAAAGTAAAAAGTCAAAATGTCCCTGCAATTACGCAGCATTTTCTTTTTATTATCCCAAATATGAATCCCTTTTTGCTAAATTGCTTGCAGGAACCACATCGAACCACATCGGTATCTCTTATTCAACCAACACTTTTCGACCTGAACAACACTTTCACTGCCCCCGATGACTGACGCTCTAGCGTAGTTTTAGGATGCATTAGGACGCTTTATTCCGCGTTTATTCTTCTTTTGAAACGCACTGTACTCGCCTTGGACCGGAGAGAGAAATGAAATAAAAAAGCTGGCAGTATTTTATATTTCCAGTGTTGCTGATGCCCGGAAAAGGGCGACGTTTTTGACACAATTTGCGCGATGCTCGCGCTTTCCCGTTGCCGCCTGTCCCCGCCCCGCCCCGCCCCGCCCCCGCGCTGCCCCCCCCCGTCGCTCAGGCGTCCTCTTTCCAACCTCCCCGCCTGCTCCACGGCTGCCCCGCCCCTCCCCTCCCCGCCCCGCCCCGCCCGTGGCAGGAGGGCGAGGGCGCGGGAGACGCTGGGGACGAGCCGACAATCGAATTTCTCGCTTATTTTATCATATTTCAGCATGAAGCATTCTCACCCTTTGTAAAACAGTGGCAGCTCGTGCTTTTGATGGCGCATGCATTGTACGCGTCCTGTTGATGTGCTTTTAGCCTTTTCGACAACAATGCCGCCACCGCCGCCCGCCCCCGCCCCCGCCCCGCCCAACCTCCGCTGCCGGCGTCGCCCTGCCCGCTGCCGCACCACTTTCCATCAACCCTGTCGACGAGGACAGAGAAAATGTAATTTTTGGCACTTTGGAACCTTAATTCCATCACGGTACATTCGCGTCATGAAAGAAGTGTACAGGAGTTGATTTTTTCCGCAAATTTGAAACACGTGTAGAACGTTGTTCCTAGATCACGGCGTAAAGGGAAGGTACTTTGAAATCGGGGATGCGACAAAAATATTTTAGTCCAGTGTTTTATGATAATCTTAGGATCATTATTGTTTAATTTTAAACTCGGCCTAAACTAAATACTACTTTTTCTTTGAGTGGTCGTCTTCTCTTCCATTGTATTACGTAGTATTATCATAGACGTGCACACAGAGGGGCCGTACCCCCTTTAAAAATTTCAAAAGGAGCCACGTTGTCCTACGTAATACAACATTTGATTTCCGTAAATAAAATCAATTCCTCGTTTCCCCCATCATTTCACATATACTTTGGGAAATTGATACTCGTATTTTAGGAAAGAAGCTTTCCAAACCATTTCGTTACCCCGTAAATGGTTCAACGCAAATCTATTTGTTTGTTTCTTAATAGTATGATGAAATTTATAATTTTACTTTCCTTTTGGTACGATTTATTTATTTACTATACAAGTAAATAAAACTAGTGATGCTACAACAGCTCGTATTTTCTCACACTTGGTAAGGTTTACATACTATTATAATTCAGCAATATCTCTCCATATTAACACATCTCGATCATCACTTCATTACTCAATGATGTGATCTCGATCTTTACAAAATTCATTACTAATAGTAGACACATTAGTAGTACATCACACGTCAGTAGCACATTAGGTGCATAAACTAATTATCTTAATGCTAATGTGTCAATAGAAGTTCGACCATTAAATGTGTATTTTAGCCTTAAAAAGGAGAAGTTAATAAACGACCTCGCGGCGGCTATTGCGGTGGCGGAGTCGCCTGCTGCCCGATGTTGCCAGCGCGACGTTGTTAAAGCAACAATGGGCTATTCGTTTGGCATGTACATTACACAACCAAGTAATCATGATAACCCTCCTAACCACGTGTAAATGGTTCGAAAAATATGCAACAGAAATTATTAAATACGATTAATAAATTACTTATAAATTAAATGAAAATGAAATTAATAACTACTATATTGTAATATTGTTCAAATCTGTTCGTTTTAACACGAATTAAACGTTATTCTCTTTGCCTTTTTACGCAATTCTAAATGCTCCATACGTTTTCCCACTCTAGAACATTTCTCTAAAAACTCGCGAGAACTATTCATATTTCAAACAGCTACGTAATATACCGCGATTCTATTCGTATTGATACATTTCAGTCATTACAAAACTCATTACAAATCGTGGAACATTCAGTGCAAAAACTAATTCTTTGAAAGCTATTACATCGACACAAAATTCGACAATTAAAACTATATTTCATATAGTCATAATATGTCCCAACAATGAGAAGTTCTCAGAATTTCAAACTCTGCGTTGCCGCACGGAGAATCCAATCTGAAACTCCCTGAAAGAGTCTAGCGAAAGAAGTGTGGGAAATTCGAATTTGCAATTTTGAAACTGCAAAATACGGTAAGTCCTGGTATTTTTTAAAAATGTGCACGACCTTTCTTAAAGAACTGATTTCATTTTTTAAAAATTAATAAACGTTATACTCATAAATGCACCTACAATGACAATAACCCGAATGCGTTCATACTGGGGTGAACCTTCATAAACACAATGCTAAATATGCATCTCATTACCATTATTTATCGCCAATTTGCTAATGAGGACGTTTCTAGCAATTTTATGTAAGCATGGCCTACTGTACTGAAGGCCGGAGCACTCAACGTGGCAACGCCGCATAGTCTACATGAAGGGTCCGATGTTAGCCCATCGCAGAACAATTGAAACTTACAAATTTTAAACACTGGTTAAAAGCCCTCCGTTTACCGCAACTCTCTAATTTACGTGACGGTTTAAGCATTTTATTATTGAGTAATGACAGTTTAGTTAAATCAAACGAGAGAAAGAAACAATAGACTTCGTTTGCGAAACGTATTGCTCGTAATGACGAAGTGCATTTAATTTTGCACTTGCCCAGTTAGTACATGGGTTGAATAACGCTACTCACAAATTCTTGAAACAAAAAATAATTTATTCAAAATATTGCATGATACATAATTCAAAATAATGCGTACATAATAAATCTTACACTCCCTCCACACTGTCCTTCTATTTAAATTTATTAATTTTTCTTTTAGAATTTTTTGAACCCTTAACAGAAGCTAAGAAATCATTCTGCTCTTTGCAGTAGTTTTTCAACAAAATATTTGAAAAATACGGGATCATTTTATAAATTACATCGCTCAGAACTGCACCACATTCTGAGCAACTCTCTTCCAAGCCAATAATTTCTGGGAGGGATTCATTTAGAAGGGTCTTTGACAATTGTACAAGTATAGAAAATTGATTTTCATTTTAATAAATGTACTCTCATATTTCTCCGAAACTAAATGTTCCATTACCACAAACACTTTCATACACACAAATATTACAATGTCAGATGGTATTGAGAGCCCCCCTCTGTTTAATTCCTCAAAATGGAATTATCCGACATATCAGATTCCAACCACTTCATGCATTGTTGACATGTCACTTTTTTTTGTAGCTTGAAAGTAACATAACCAGAAACATAAATTATGGGGAATTTATCTACATCTATTTCAGACTGGGAAGCAGCTGACTGAACAAGGTCCTTGAATGTGTCTGAATAACAAGATACATTTTCCATTGTTTCATCATTGACTTCACAAATTGCTTGTTCAAATATTTCTCTGTGAAGCTTGACCTTTTTATATTTAGCAGATTTAATGCCCAAGAGTTGCTGCAACTTAATTTTTTTCTAACTCCAAGACCTGAGTCACAGAGACATTATAATTTCCCCCAGAAAGTTGACGATATGAGCTAAATTTTCTTTCTAGCCTGTCAGTAGAAAATTTCCCAGGCAAAACGTACTTTACATCAGGAAGATCCAGGGAACACTCAATAATTTTTTTCATATTAAATGAAGTATTAATTAAGGAATGGAAAGTGTCTTCAGTTAATCATCCTTTTGTAGAATCCATCATTCGCCACTTCCGTAACCAATCCACAAACTCCTCCAAAAAAAATAGTCGAACATCTCCTTTTGATGTAAATGGCAGAGGCATCAATTTCATTTTTCTTCCAGAATAACACAGCTTTTTGTATTCATTACTGTCCACCATCTATTGATAATATTTAAAAATTCTGCTTCTTGAGAATGACCTGCCTGAGAAACTGCAGCAATTGTTTCTGGATGGAAAACATTGCAAGCTAAACCTACTTGCTGCCTTTCAATAACTGATGGGTACACTGATTTGTAATTCAGTTTCGAAGCACATTTCAGCAACTGCTTACTCTCAGATTTATACAAATTTCTTAAAACTGAAAAAGAAGCTCTGCATAAATCACTACTATGATTTGATTGAGGATCAAATTTTGGAAAAATTAAAGTCTTATCAGCATCTTTTAGATTTATCCAATTATTGCGAATAGATTTAAGGCAATGCACTGAATCAAAAAGAAAATAAATATAAGAATTGAATTTAGGATTTCTCATTTTCAAAGAATTATCTTCACCTAACACACTGAACATTCTTCTATTGACCCGATTATTATCAGCTATGACACTTAACACAGTGAAGTTACAAGCTTGAACAGTATTTACAGCTCTCACTGTCATAGCTGATAACTCATCACTTGTCAAGTTCTTTACAGGTATCAAGCCAATAGTTGCTGCCATTGAACCAAATGTGGAAGCAATCATGAATGCCAGAATTGTTCGTGCTGCAACATTATCATGATTATCAGCATATCCAAGAAACGACCCTGACTTATAGTCAATGGATGGAGTGACATAGATTTCAACAACAAGGAGATTCACATACATCTCCCTCTCTGATAGATTATCAGAAAATGATTTAATGAATGCTTGCTGATCTGAATATGCAGCATTAAGACTTCTTGTCAAACGTTTGAGATGCTTTGTGTGTGGCAAGAAAAGGATATTTTGATTCCTTACAGCATAATAACAAGACTGAGAAGAAAAACACATAATAAACGCAACCTTAATTAGAAGGGGTGAATACACTTTTTTGTTTTCAAACAACAAGCAAAACTGATCAATTAAAAAAATAACTATTGAAGAATCAGTGAAATCTTCATCTTGATGGGTTTCCAGAAAGGTCTTAATAACACGGAGCTTATTTTTAACGTAATTAACTAAAAGTTTGTACTCTAACTGAGTGTCTTTTGCCAATTGTTTATCTTCTACGTACCTCCTGTAGCGAATGAGTAAATTCTCCAATTGAGACCATCTTTCTAGTTTGGCATGGGGCAATATCCATTTCAAATCTAATTTACCTATTTCACTGGACCCAACATACACTGAAACTTCCAAATTTCGAAAAATTTTTACACTTGTACTAACTGCAGGAGTACCTACTGTTTCCAAAAGATAAAAAATACACAGGTCTTCACTAAAATATACCTTCCATTTATCACACTCAGAATCACAAATAAATGTCTTGTATTCTTTCAAGCACTGGAAATCATCTACTTTGTCTTTATTGAAGAAAGCTTGCTCTTTATCACTTTGTAATTTTAATATTGCATTCTTTCTTTCTTCTGGATCACGTCTTGGTTGTGGAGTTGCCTTACTAAAACGTTCTGGAGTCCAGGAAAAATTGTAGGCACAGCATCAGAACTGAGACAGGGCTTGTCTCTTTTCCTTGATTTTTTCTCTCCGTTGGCATCTACATAATGTTCCTCAATTGCGACAACACTTGGATGAAAATGTTTCACACATACTACACTTGAAGAGGAAGGATACCAGTCAGCTCTTGGAATGTTCCTCACCCAAGTGGCTTTCCTTGCCAAATTAGATGGAAATTTAAATACAGTTGTGTACCCCTCTGTGTTTGATGCATAATTGCTCGAGCATCCAGGAACACAGCAATGTTTGGGCATCTGAAAAACCGATAATGTAAGAAAATAACACAATTCAATGTTATAGTTCAGGAAGACATAACCGCAGAAACAACTCAAAAACAATGCTACGATTTACACACATAATTCAGAGAAATTTTATTTGTAACTGTAAAAATGCTTACCTCAACCTGTATCTTTAAAGCTTAAAAGGTTGCTGAAGATTTTTCACTGCGCTTTACTCTGAATAATAATTCGCCTGACCAAGAAATCTGAAAACACGACTTTCGCGGCAGCACTTCGCCAATACCTCCAGATTACCACGCCGACACTTGTGGACCACGTTACATGTTGCCAAATTTCCAGTGCTCCGGCCTTCAATGGAGTAGGCCATGATGTAAGTCGAAAAGCATATTGTCTATCGTGCTGATGTTCATTTGCTCTTATTGGACATGATCATAATTTTTATGTCGTCGGTGCACAACAAAAGTGACATACCTCAAAATTCATCATTCTGGTTTAAGTGACGAAATATGTATACAAAATAATATATTTTGACTAATAAAATTTCATATAGTTCAGAAGACATGAGTATAATGAAAAACCAGTATTTAGATGCGATACAAAATGGCTCCGCGCAAGTTAAATGCATTCTCCTTCTGCGCTGGAGATGTGTATTACTTAAATGAAAATTCATTTGAAGTTTTATTTCTTGTAAGCATTTCATATAGACTAGTCAAAAGGATCAAAAGGTGCTGTACTGTGTAACGAGCGAAACAGATGTCTTAGGAAGAAAAACAAAATGTCAAAACAAATTCCGTCATCACAAAAAAAAAAAAAAAAAAAAAACCTCGAACATGAGTCGATGCCGATGAATACTTATATTCAATGACTGAATTACATAGAAGCTTATTCATTGCCTGCATGCATATTCTATGGATTGGATGTCACACAACCTTCTACAACGAACTGTAACAACCTCAATAAATTCAAGCTAAGAACTTGTATTCAATTAAACATGGACATGGTTGTCCCGTACGACCTGGATCAACAAAACAAATTTTAAAAAATGAAAATGAAAAAAAAATTAACTTTCTCTCCGTTTCTTCTGAAGAAGCAGGTGCTTTCAAGTGGATTGCTTGTTTGAGCGAGGTGGGAGGAAGGCGCGGCGGAGGGACACCGCGGAGTAATCGGCCGGACATTTGCAGCCCAATTGGCGCCCTCCCTCCCCCCGCCGCGCCGCCTTAACTAGCGTAAGTCGATGAGCTTTGAAGTTGCGTCTTGCCACTTGGCCCCTTGGGGCGGGCGGGTCACTCGCTTTGAGCGGCCGGGGGCGGGGCGGGCGCGGGGGCCCCGAGACGGACACTCGCCGCTGATTGGGGCTCTCGCCGCTGGAAATTAGATTGCGTGGCCCCGGGGGTGGGGGCGGCGACTTGGAGCCCTAATCGAATCGCGCGAGTTGGCCGAGTGACACCAGCGCCGTCGGGGCAGCGCGGGGGCGGCGCGGAGGCGGCGCGGGGCGGCGCGGGGCGGCGCGGGGCGGCGCGGGGCGGCGCGGGGCGGCGCGGGGCGGCGCGGGGCGGCGCGGGGGCGGCGCGGGGCGCGACGATTTTCTGCAAGGCACGTGACACAAAGACTTTGGCACTGCCCCCACGACCCTAAACGACTTATCAGTTTCATAACCACTTAGAACACTGGCAGAAACTATCAAAGTGTGGAAAATGTTTCCTCTAAGGATTTCATCCTTATCGTTGCGGATTTTCAGTTCTGTGTGTCGTTTCTTTCGCGTTCTCCTTTCTTTCATTCTATGGAACTTGTTCCTCGACACTGAGTACATTTAGTACATCTTCGTAGATCAAGATCATATCCCCCTGGCATCGTAAAAGTGGATAACTGTTCATTATGTTTTAATGTATTGTAAACTACTTCCTTCCACACGTTGTGTAGTCGGAATCCATATTTTCTAGGTCCATGATACAGAAAAATCAATTGTTTACCGGGAGCGGTAGCTCAGTGCATCAACTGATGTCACAGCAGCGCCTCTGACCGGGAGGTCGTAGGTTCGAGTCCTGACGGCGACAGGATTTTTGACACTAGCTATTCAGCTAGGTCGAATTCAGTCGCTGTCTGGAGGAGAATTCTAGTGGCCGGCTGCTCTGATCGGTGGTTTTCCGTGGTTTCTCCGATCAACACCAGGCGAATGCCGGAGCAGTACCCTACCAAACGGGCCACGGACCGCGCGCGATCTGTCCTTCCTCTTCCTTGCCCTATCCTCTCCCCTTACACACACACTTACACTAACATGCACTACACTACCACAATTTCCGGGTGACCAGTCGGGAGCTTAGAGCTTGTCCTGGCTGGGGCGGTGCCCCGCTGGTGGGAGAGTCCTGGTTAGGGGGAAACCCTACTAGCCGACGGTAAGGTCGGCGCCGGATCTCGCCATCCAGCGGGAGAAGATCACCGCCATCTCCCGAGAAAAAAACATGCACTACACTCACGGGACTAATGACCAAAGCAGTTGACGCGCTCAGAAACACGAAGAATCAATCAATTATCGGCAAAATGTCCGTCCGTCCGTTTGGCTCGACGCTAGCTAAACTTCTAGGGCGATTTTCTCCTCAACTGATGTGCCTCTATCTACAAGGTGAACGAACGCAACGCTCCGCGACTTTGAAACGGATAACTGGATTTTGGGATGTTATGAAATCTCAACATTTTTTAAACTCTCAAAAATGGCTACACATTTTTGGATTAAACTTTGGCGTCAGAAAGCTTGAATGGTTATTCTTTTAGAATGGCGAAGGTCTCATTTTAGTGAAAATCAGTCATTTTTCGAAATTGTAAAAGTCCAACATTTTTTCGGGTCTCCCAACAAATACAATCTTTTTTAAATCAATTGTTCATTAACAATTTTTTATTTACGTTAACGTTATGTGAATGATTTGAAGACAAAGATTTTTCCTTACATTTTAATTTGTTCTCCATACTTTGTTCTTTCTATAAGGTCACGTACATTCTTTTGAAATATTTAGTTAGTACTTTTCGCGCAATATTGCGTGAAATATGTGAGATTTTAAAAAACTACAGAAACTAGATTTTCTCAAAACCGGCTCCAAATATTTTCTTTAAACCTTTGATTCGGAGAGTCCTACTCTATGAGATGACATTGCTCAATTCTTTTGTTTGTTTTTTTCGAAAATGACATAAATGTAATTTTTTGACTCGCCTCTCACGTCATTAATATTTATATTAGCGGCTATTTGTTCACATTATTGCATTGATGAGCACATGCAGTGGCGTAACTACCGCGGTTGCAGCGGATGCAGTGCGGTGGGGCCCCCGACCACAAGGGGCCCCCATTTGAGGTCTTTTTTTGCTTGTTCATTACAGTTGAGAACGAAAAGTAATTATTATTTCTGGTATAATTTTTTAAAATGGAAAATAGGGATGCAATATATTTCAATTAGATCTG